>CP053161.1:2890614-3225614 GCA_014607495.2 Carposina sasakii
CTGCAGCATCCCTATGTGATGTGACGGAACTGACGCTCCGATGCCTACAGGTACGGGCACCAGCGCATGTTCGGCTCGCTGGGCTGGGGTCTCGCCATGTTCTTCGTGGGCATCGCGCTGGATCACAGCACGGCGTTCAGCTCGCACCCGTGCGGAGGCCCGCAGCGGTACGAGAAGAACTACACCATCTGCTTCGCGACGTTCTCCGTACTCATGGGCGCGGCGCTCATCACCGCTACTCAGGTTAGATTCACTCTTTCACTCTACTGTTTACCATCAGATACATACATACATCGACAGGGCTGTGGTACGGGGAAGCCAAAACTGCAGGATTATAACAAATATAAATAATAAATATAATAAACGTCGACTATTACGAAATGCACGGAAAGACATGCAGCTGATGTATTCTAGTGAAGCCCTGCATCAGGACAGATATTTTACCATCACGTAGAAACCTTATTTACTTGCGACTTAATCGGTCGTTTGTGCACAGATTCGATTCAAGTACGAGTTCGCGAGCCCGGAACCGGTGACGGTGGAGGCGCCGCCGCCCGAGCTGACGCAGGAGGAGCGCTTGCAGCAGCAGCTCGCCGAGCAGCTGCAGCTGCCGGGCCTGGACTCCAGCGCGCCGCGCGCACCCGCGCCCGTGTTGCACCAGGCCAAGGTACCTCCGCCCGTTCTCAAGCCGTACTCCCCACACCACCAAGGCTTGATCAGTTCTAACTGGCGGTTACTTGCAGGTGTTCGCACAAACCACACGCGAAATGCCCGAGTGGGTTACGGTGCTGAAGCAGTTCCAGAACGTGAAGGCCGCCTCGTTTCTGCTGGTCGCCTGGTTCATGGGTTTCGGAATCGGCCTGATATTCACGTTTCTTTTTTGGCATCTTCAGGTATAATATATGAAAATTAACTAAATAATATAGTCACAAGTTTTACCAGCGCTATATATAGCTCTGTCTGCTGTGTTTCAGGACATCGGCGGATCGCCCACACTCTTCGGCGTCGCCTCCGTCATTAACCACATCTCGGAGATCTTCGCGTACTTCTTCAGCTTCAAGCTGATCACGCAGATGGGGCACGTGAAGGTGCTGTGCCTGGGGCTGGCCGGCAACGTGGTGCGCTTCCTGTACATCGCGTGGCTGTCCAACCCGTGGTGGGTGCTGCCGTTCGAGTTCGTGCAGGGCGTGACGCACGCCGCCGTGTGGGCCGCGTGCTGCTCGTACATCGCGCACGGCGCGCCGCCCGGCCTGCGCTCGTCGGCGCAGGGCGTACTGCAGGGCCTGCACCACGGGCTGGGCCGCGGCTGCGGCGCCGTGCTGGGCGGCGTGGCCGTGGCGCGCTGGGGCACGACGCGCACGTTCGCCGGCTACGGCGTGCTGTGTGCGCTGGCGCTGGCCGCCTTCGCCTTCGTGAACTTCCGCGACGGGCCGCCGGCGCCGCTGCCTGACGACGAAGAGGCGCGCGCCGTGGCCGAGGCCGGCGTGCTGGCGCCGCACGGCGTGCCGTCCAACCCGCTGCCGCGCGCGCTCAGCTCCTCGCGCCTCAACGACCTGGCGCTGCACGACCAGTACGGGGCCACGCAGGTACTGCTCCACACCATCATGTTATTATTTATATAATGTATTAGATATTGAATCTTCACCTAAAGCAATAAATCTCTGTATCTCCAGAGCTACCGAGGCGCAGACAGCCTGGGTGTGCCCGGAGGCTACGCGGAACCAGCAAGCGGAGGAATGGCCCCTCCCGGGGGCGTGCGCCCCACCAACCCCTTCCTGCACGAGCAGCAACAACTGAGATAAACGACAAGCCCCCGCAAGTCACGTCCCACCCTTCACCCCTGGGACATCAGTTGGTCGACTCTAGTTGTTGTATTTTCGGCGGCCCTTGGGCAACCTCATACAGGAGGGATGAAAATGGCCTCGAAATACTTTACTATTGTGGTAGAGTACTGAACGTGTAACGATGTCCTTACCTTCTGCCCTATCTACGTAGGTACCTACTCCAAATATCTATTTTTGGTGTAAAATATGTTAAGTACTCTATTAAATCCAAACAAAATGTTGTTTATAATTACTCGTTTTTAGTAATATAAGACACGATCCTGTTTCCTATTCCTAATCAGAGTCTAGTCGAATTCTTTCTATAAGATAATGTAAGAGTAGAGCGAGTGAGAATTTTTTTTATTACAAATTATTTAAGTTTGTAGCTATACGATTTGTTGAACCAATATTAACTATTTGTAACTCTTGTTAAGCACTCGGACTCGTCCGACGATGCCGGACCACGTGATGTCACAACACAACACGGTCGTGAACACATTAATATATACATACACTGTTGTTTTGTCCGTGAAGCTGTAGCTCAAAGAATGCTCTCAGACGCTCGTGGATAAACCACGCGAGTCTGTGGCTCGGTGTTCGTAGATATAACTAATTGTTTTACTAATTAAGTAGACTGTTGTTTATAATTAAGTATAACACAGAAATAAATAGATATATCTGTCTATATATTATTTATAATATCTATTTGTCGCTGTGCTTCTGAGTGTGATGGATGTTTATTTAAAGGGTGGAATCTATCGAATATCAATGTAACGCTTTAATCTACACTACTTCTGTATGTTTTACGTATACTATAAGCTTTGACTTGGTGAAGACTACGAGTACTACGTACTATGCGTCGTGCGTACTACGACATTACTCGAGTACTACGAACTACATGTCGTGTGTACTACAACGACATTACTCGAATGCTACACCGCCGTCAAAAGGTGTTTGTGCTCGTGTCATTACAACGCACGTAACGTAGCACTACCGTTAAGTTAATATGGTATAAACAATAGCATATAATATAGTATATTGTAAATGAACGCGATGTCATATCAATGTGTGATGAGTAGGTCTAACTTTAGGCCCTTTGCAGCGCGGGTGGGGCGGCGGCCAGCCTCGGCAGTCGCCCTGCCTGTCCATATTTGCGCATATATTTTGTTAATAATGTGATGGCGCCTGTACCGCCGCAGTTTACACATAACGGCTCAAACATATTAATAAAACGCGACGCCATGCGACGCTTTCACTCCATTGGCAAGGCGATCGAGGCGTTTTGCTTATTTGTATCTGACCTTTAAAATATGTATATAGGATTAGCGTGTACTGACATGCGTAGGGTGGTATGGCGTGGAGTCGTGTTTATTAGTGTGTCGGAGTTACATACCGGCGTGACGTTTTAGGTGTTTCAGGCGTTTCAGGCGCTGGGTACAGGCGGGTTGCGAGGGCAACAGGCACAGTTATATATTTTTGCACTAAGTACAGTCCGTCCGAGCGAGCGACCTAGCCGCAGCCGGCGGACACTTCTATTTCAAATGTATAACGAATAAATGTTGAACAATACTTCGGTGTTTATTATTTATCGTCCTATCTAAGTGTAGAAATGACTAAAGCAAAAGTCATATTATTTACTTTATAGCTAGTTTTAGTTGAAATGGGATGAGTAAAAACACATTTATTCTGGAAAACTTTTAATAATTAAAACAATATTATAATACGCTCAAATAAAACCTTATTCTCTAAGTACTTACCTACTTATAATAAAAGGATCACATTTAGACATATACGAGTACATGCAATTGGTGTACTATATTTATATCACTTTAACTTAAATGTATTGTATTTAATCTAATTTGTCTAAGAGCCGTTTTTTTAAACGTCAGATAGCCTATCAGAAGAATAGAGTTGATATTCAGTCTCTATTATGATAAAAAATTTCGAGAAAGACAGCATCAGTAGCAATCTTCACATAGGCTACCTGATGTTTGGAAAAATCACCGAAGAATCAATTCTAAAAGTTCTAAAAATAATAATTTAGTTCATAAGAATTTCTAGGCTAGTTTGGTTCGTATTATATAATTTGTGGGACATCCTGTATGTATTGACAGAATGAGTGACGTTGTATCAGAGCCGGTAGGCCCCTGTCGGTGGAGATCACAAGTCACAGGTAAAACAGGTGTTTTATCTGGGAACAAACAATACAATAATAAGTTTCCACCCGGGTGAGGATTTTTTTCCATTTCTTTATTAATAATTTTATAATATATAATATCTTGACTAAGATAAAAACACTTCTCCGTAATATAATCCGTTAGGATATGGTTGATCGTTTCATCATTAAAACATTGTGCTGAGGGATTCAGATATGTTTGCCGAGATTTGGCTTATGTATAGCTATCGGGATGAAAAAAATAACGTTTCCAATAATGTAATTATTGGAAACGTTATGAAAAAAGAGATGGTAAAATTCGTCATCCGAGTAATTGACCCGGTGGCTCAGTGGTAAGAGCGCTGGCACGGAATGTAGAGGTCGTGGGTTCGTTTCCCACCCGGGTGAGGAATTTATTCCATTTCTTTATTAATAATTTTATAATAATAAGTTAATCCTGTCCATTAAAAGTAAGTACTAGTTTAAGAATGCAATGTAAGAAAGAAAATAAAGAAAGAATTCAGGATTATGTACTAAAGTTCCAAATAATATCCGTGAAACACAAATGCGCATTCCAATACTGCAAGCTTTGTATTAGTTAAAATAGGTAGCTACATTAGACACGGCTGCATTACCGAAATGGGGTAGAACTGCAGGATAAGGGAGATCCATTAGTCACGTTTAGCATAGTAGAGACAGATTTTTATTAGCAGGGACAAGTTGCTAGCTTATCGCCTGAGAAAATAACCGAGTTCCTTAGTCGACTCTTGATGATGATGATGATGATCTCCGACCGTATTTCGGCCAAGGCGACCAATCTCTACGGAGATTGGCCAGGTACGCAGGAGATATTATAATAATAATAATAATAATAATAAGCCCGCAGGGCAGCTTGTGGCGAGCTGTTGGGAGGTAGCGTTCCCACGGACCTGAAGTGCTCCCGGGGGAAAGACCCTGTTCCTCATCTCCGGCGCCGGAGTGAGGTCTGACGAGGAACAGTTCCCCCACCACTGTCTTGCCTTCGCCGGTTGGGCAGAGTGGAGTCGCGAGAGCTATGACAGCTCGAGGGTGGACGTGCCCGTCAGTAAGTGGCAAGTTGGCTTCGGTTTAAAGTCCAGGGGCACCCCTCCACCCTAGCCGCTCACCAAATGTTGCCCCCTTTGTCGCACCATGCGTGCGGCCGTTTCAGGGGGCCCATGAAATGAGTTGGCGAGTCACCGCCTGCCACCAAACAATTATGAGACTTGGTTGTAATGGCAGGCGTCCGTTAGTCTCCTTCAATAGCCCAGTTACCCAACCCCACCCAACATTCAGCCCCATAGCCCATGACCTTTGTTTCCATCGCATGACATAATCGGCACTCCAATAGTCTTGCACATGGCGGGGATCATCGCCGGATGTATCATATTGTGCGGTCGGCGATGGTATCCGCCATGTGTATCCCACACCATATTAAAGTTCTCTAAAAAGGGCCTCTACATCTTGGCCACGGCCCGATGCACGCCTCTCAAAGGACCGGGACTCTGTAGTCCCGAGAATTTAAACAGAGATACAAATAATAATAATAATAATCATTTATTGCAGGCACATTGTAAAATAAAATAAATTACAAAAGACCCATATAAGACGATACAACATAAGTATCGGTCAGCAAATGTATATTGCACAAACACACACATACACACACACCACGCACAATATAGACACCAAATAAAATAAAATAAAATGTCATTATTTACGGTTCGCGCTCCGATGTACAGAGAGCCAGTAAGAAAATGTAGGACTCGTAATATCCTCGTGAAGGACTTTGAGGATTGCGTTATTAGAGCTGCGCAGCCTGTTCCAGAAGGATGCAATACGCGATCTGATTACTGCAAAGAAATCGGGAACCATCGCCTCGGCGAACATGCCAGACGCACTACAGTATCTAGGTTTCTTCATGAGGATACGAAAAGCATTATTGTATTGTATCCTCATGCTACTATATGATTTGCGAGAGTAGTCGATCCACAGATGACAGGTGTACAGGTTTTGGCAGTAAGCCTTAAACAAGGTTGTTTTGACCTCCCTATTGCATCTGTAGAATCTACGTGCGAGCATGTTGCACCGAACCGATAGAGCCCTTCTTTCACGCTCAATATCGCCATCGTCCTTGCCATTTTCCGTCAGAATATGGCCTAAATATCTGAACCGCTGCACCAGCCGTACCTCCAATCCATTTAAAGTGACTCTCGGCACTCTCTCCGGACCCTTCCCGGATCTGAATACCATCATTTCAGTCTTGGCCACATTATACTTCAGCCCGTGAGCAAACGCATATTGCTCACAGACCGAAAGAAGTTTACGTAGCCCATTAATCGAAGGGCTGAGGAGAACCATATCGTCCGCGTAGCTGATATTGTTCACACATACGCCCCCCACATGACAACCGATGCTGGTTCTCCTCAGTCTCGCGATTAGGTCGTTAATATACAGGTTAAAAAGGTCCGGAGAAGTGAGCCCCCCCTGACGAACTCCGCAGTCTAATCTATACGCACTAGACGTCGCGTCGCCCCATTTAACACAGTTCGTTTGGTTAGCGTACCAGTAACTCAACAGATCCACCACTTCCTTGGATACACCCGACCCGCGCAGCTTCCCCCAGAGAATTTCATAATTCACTAGGTCAAAAGCTTTGCTCAAGTCTAGGAAACATGCATATATAGATGTATTACGATCTGTATAGTATTTTATTGTTTGCTTAAGGCTGAATATGGCGGAGTCAGTAGAGACACCGGCACGGAAACCGAACTGTGCATCCTCAATCTGCAAATTCCTTGTAAGCCACGGCTGAAGCAGCCGTTCAAATATCTTACCTATGACCGTACCCAAGGAGATAGGACGATAGTTCCCCGCAGACCCAAGGTCGCCCGTTTTGTTTTTAGGAACTGGAATGACTACGGTTTTCATTAATGCTTCAGGCATGTAACTGTATTTTAAACAAACATTAAAAAAGTTACATAGGTTAGCGAAAACGTTATCTCCTGCACAAAGTATATGTTCCAGACTGAGCCCATCATGCCCTGGCGACTTACCTCTTTTCATTTGCCAGACAGTTTTGGCAACATCCCTAGGTGTGAACGATATCTTAATCTCATCATTGTAGCAATTAAGCACTTTAGGAGCGCTCTGGGAACACATACTCTCAGCAGGCAGCGGGTCGACCTTGAATCTACGAGAAAACATACTCGCAATGTCCTGAGGGTTCTGTAGTCCCTCCACGCAGTCTGGCAGACTCTGCTTATAGTTAAGCTTTTTTGTGGCATTCCAAAATTTAACAAAATTCTTTTCTTGTCTATGTATAGCTAATATATTCATTTTAATACTTTCCTCGTTGTTCTGGCACCATTTTAACTTATTCTTAAATAAACTCCTAGTGTGCCTCATCTTATCATAAAGGTCATCTGATGACGGCCTACCTGCAGTAACCCAGCACTGAAAATGCAATCTGGCTACCTTGTGGCTTTCACTAACGTGATGATTCCACCCGCACACTTTCCTATTACTGACTCTCGGCACATTGGCACACGAACTTTTTATAGCCGCTGTCTGTAAAATATTTACAATATTATTATAATATTTATTTATTTCATTGATATGCTCATTCACACATAAGCAACACTCATCCTCACAATCCTTACAATAAAAGTCCACATTCATTGATTTAAAATAGTTATCACAGTTATTACGGTAAATAGTAGTTTGACTAGAATCCCTGTTACCCCATACAATACCCTTCAAGTAATTATTTTGCTTATCTATAGATTTATCGGACTGAATAACCGGTACACTATAACTAATATCACAGCTAATACATAATGCGTAGTGGTCAGACCACATGGGCCCATATAAAATATGCACATCGGAGATTGAATTCCATGCAGCTGGTGTTGTTACGCAGTGGTCCAACCACCTCATCGTACCCCTATGTTGCTCACTAACAAACGTATGCGTATCCGAATGTAAACCCAAGAATGCAATATCCGCACACACTAACAGCTGTTCGTCACAAAATTCCAATAGTTCTTTACCAAACGGCGCACTGGGATGAGCATTAAAGTCGCCCAAGATATAGGCTGATGACACCTCACTTTCATTAATAATACCACTCACATTACCTAAGCAGCCGGTAAATTCTATGAAATTTTCTTTTTCGTCTGTGGGCATGTAGATAGAAAACACCAGGAACGAACCCGCAGGATCTGACACCCTTATGGCTGCAATTCTGTCATTTTCGCACTCGATGACCGAAACATTCGGGAACCTGGACTTACGCCACAACAAGGCGAGACCACCATACGGTCTACCTCTTACCACCACTCCCATAGAGGTATCTATAGATGATTTAGCAGTATATACAAAATCACTGTCAATTTCATTTATGAAATTTAAGTCATGGGGATATAGCCACGTCTCCTGAAGTGCCACGATGTCACTTGTTTGGCAGAAGTCCCGAATGTGTGCTATTGACCGTTTAACGTTTTTGCAGTTAAAAGATATCATCTTAATATTTTTCTTAATGGTTGTGCTATTCATACTTATTTTGTTTGTTTGCGGCATGCATAATACGTTCCCTATATCTACGGTAAACTAGACCTGCCGGCCAAAATTCGCTATTTAGGAATGTCGACATTTTACTCGCTGCAATAGTGATTTTGTAGGAGTTGAAAGACGTCTCTCGATATTGTTTTAACAATTCCACATCCACACATTCCTGGCCACGGTCGGTAATATGATCTTTAATATCATTCACTTTTACATTCTTTTGTACTCTGGATATATAAATAGCACACGTAGGTTCCACTACCTGTAGTCGGTTGCAATTATTTAAGTCCCCCGTACCACGCATGTTTTTACGTTTAGTAGCCTTTCTCCGTACTACAGTTGTGAATCCCTCCACGGTATTGTCAGTCTTATCCGCCATACAATCAGGGTCGATTACTGTGTGTTCCAAACGCTCCGTCATAATAATATCCCGGTAGGAGGGCCTGCGCTTGCCTGCCAAAACCGGTTGCGAGCTCGCAGCGCTGACTGCCTTATTCTGGTACATAGCCAGATCACCTCGCTCACTCAATCGCGTTTGAGATTGCGACTCCTTAGGAAAATTGGGTGAACTAGTTACTAAGGACGGCTGATTATTCTGCGTAGTCCTTAACTGTCTTAACTCATTATGTAGCTTAGAAAAATCGGCCTTCGATACTGTATCCATACGTATATTGCATACTTCCTCCTTCAATATTGTCAAATCCTTTAGAAGACGACATACGTCGACATGGTCAAAAGATACAGGTGGCAACCGGTTGAGGTCCCTCGCTACAAAGAGCGGCTGGTCATTTGGATCGCTTTCCTTTAATAGTTTTATAATGTCCCTTATGTTTTTCTTGTTTTTGTCTTCGCCTTTTCTACTAACACAGCGCGTCGTCTCAGGAATCGCATTATATAATAATGATTTTGCCGACTCGATTTCGGCGTCCGAGAAGTTTGTGGCACATATTTGTACGATACTAAGTTCATCCAGTACATCAATTTTATTTTGAACAAAAGTCAAAAACTCGTTTATAATTATATTTTTATCACTCCCCATTTTAAAACAATTGTCACTGCGTAGTAACGTTCACGCGCGTTTACAAGCGCATTGTATGCGTAGCACAAGCACTAGCACTCCCGTTCACGATTAGGCGAAGACTGGAATGAATTATAGTGCACAAGTGTGTGTGTAAACACAGATGCACGCTCTATTCCGTTACTCTCATAGTCTGATGGGACGGAAAGCCGACACAACCGGAGAGAGATCAGGCGCAAGACCAACGGTTTTACGTGCTTTCCGAGGCATGAGCTAAGTGACAATTTTACAACATTAAATATGTACATGGAATTAATTCATTGATACAGGCCCGTGACTGGGATCGAACTTACGCCTCCCGCTTGGAAGGTGCACGTCTTAACCACGGGTCTATCACCGCTTAGTCGCTTATCAGTCGACTCTTATAACATGCACGGAAGGAGGATGCAGCTGATGTATTCTAGTGAAGCTCCGCATAAGCACGAGAAACATAAGCACACAAAAATAAAGCTAAAATTATGTTTTACGTGTAAAAAGGAATGTCTAAATGATTACTATGATGTTAAAAAAACGTTTCACAAATGGTACGACAGTGAATAAGAACCGATAGCACATACAGAATGAGGGGTCGTCATACAATGATGAGCTTGCCGTTGCG
Organism: Carposina sasakii; assembly: GCA_014607495.2. Classification (NCBI taxonomy): domain Eukaryota; kingdom Metazoa; phylum Arthropoda; class Insecta; order Lepidoptera; family Carposinidae; genus Carposina; species Carposina sasakii. The sequence continues at coordinate 2,900,853 of CP053161.1, forward strand.
GTACTTGGTCCGCAGAGGGCGCTTCTCGTCCGTGGTGCTGACGCTGCCGCCGCTGCTGCCGGAGTCGGCGCGGGCGCGGTGTCCGGTCGCACTGTAAGGGGTAATAAACTTTTACAGAAAGTGATACAAATGCATTGCATGCCTGAGGACCATGGCACTGACGTAAGTTAATGTTACAGCAATTAGACGCAGCACCACTTATTATCAGATAAATCAGCATGAAGTAACTTAGATGCTGTGTAGTGCATGTTAATTTACTTAAGGCGGTGTGATCAGACAAAAGAGGCATTTTAGAATCGATTTTTTAAATACTTGTCCGATTACCACAGCTCTAATTTTTTTATATGTTATTATTTAAATCTTATCAAGTTTGTGGCCAACGTGGAAACTCAATTACTTAAAAAATTCTCGATAGAATTTCGTCGTAGGCAAAGGTGTTCGTTGAGACCTATCACTGTTTTCTTTAATTCTTGAATTATTAGATATAATACATACACTAATTCACAGCGGAAATCTAGCGAAAAACATAGGTTGCTTACCTATTAGTATCAGCGAGCCGGCGATCCTGTGCTCGCGCCGCCAACGCCAGCGCCATGGCCGTCAGCTGCAGCAGTAGCAGCGCTAGCGCCGCACCCACCAACACGTATAAATTTCGGGGGGCGTCGTCTACGGCCTCCTACAGACAAACAGCACATTTTTGGAGTCTTATCACAACTTTGCACAGGCTTTTACAAAGCAAACCCTTATGTATTCTGTGATTTTACTTCTCAATCTTTTGTTTACCTAATTATTTTGAGATGAATTGCCATCCATAGTTCATAATCATAATAGAGATTCATCAATGGTCTATGTGTGAATTGTATCAGGCGTTACTAAATAAAAGTTAAGGCCAGATGCTCAGAACTGGTTTCCCATGCATCGTGACTGTAATTGTCCACAAGCTTATGAATGAATCACATTCGTTTCTACACAATCTGTAGGGCCCGGTGGAGAGCGAGACAAAATAGGAACGTTCTATACGCCAATCTTAATATAAAAAAAAAACTTACGTCGATGAGGGCCTTGACCTTATCATCCATAGGATGCCATCGCTCGATGTATTCCAGCAGCGGCCGCAGCTTCTCCCTCAGCTCCATCGCCTCTTGCAGCTGCCGCGCGGCGTCAGTCCGCAGCCACACCGCCGCCCGCGCCGCTCCGCCCGCTGTCACCAACACCTCCACTATTACCAGCACCGCTGACAGCACCGCGTACTACGGGCATAAGAAATGATAAATATAGTGCTGCAAAGTCAGGTCGAAATAATAATAATAATAAATAAATAAATATTCACACACTACACAACACATTAACCTAGTCCCACACTAAGATCCCTAAGGTCTTGTGTCGTGGGTACTAAGTAACGGTATATAAATACATAGATAAGTATAGAAACATCCATGACTCGGAAACAAACATTGATATTCATCATATCAATGTTTGCACCTACCGGGATTCGAACCCAGGACCTATGGCGTCGCAGGCAGGGTCACTACCTACTAGACCAGTCGGCCGTCATCGAGTAGAACTCAAATTAAAAGCTCCCACCATAAACGGACCTGGACCTGGACCTGGACCTGGACGGGGCTTGATCACTGGTAGATGTGAAATGATTTGGTTAATTCGATAGTTTAGTGGACTTAGGAAAAAAGTTTGCAAAGTTATCGATATCGATTCCACTAATAGCGGTTAGACTTCATCCACCCGACAAATGAAGGCTTGCTGTTGGAGGAAATGGTTCGTTTATTTTGCGAAATTTGCTCGTGAAATGATTACATTGTCCATTTGTCTAACCTTATGACGTGAAGCCTAATCGATCGAGAATCAGAAACTAGATAAATGCTTCTAAGTTAGTTCCAACTCCACTCACTACCAGCAGTAGCACATAGCGCGCACTCCGGTCTTGCGGCATGGACGTGGCCGTCACCGCCAGCTGCGCCAGCACCAGAATGGCGGCCGGCAGCGCCAGCAGTGCGGCACAGAGCACTCGGTACTCCGTAGGCAGCAGACCGCGCACGGCGAGGTACGCGCTAGGGTCCCACTTCAGCCGCGCTGCTGTTGCCAGCATTGCGCCGGCGAACAGCTGCCAAAAGCATATAAGTAAGATCACTGAATAACAATCAAGATCCCTTGCATTATCCCGAGATAACAAACCAATATAAATTACATAAATACATAGATACGGCTGTGTTACCGACATGTGAGATCCCGCAGCTACGTTTATCATAGCGGGGTCAGATGATGAAGATCAGAAACATGTTGCTAGTTTATCGCCTGAGAGAACGCCCGAGTTCCTTAGTCACGTATTACGACATGCACGCAAGGAGATGCAGCTCACGTAACTATATTCTAGTACAAGTATGCCCCGCATCAGCACAGGATATTACATACGGCACAGCAGTGTTCCCGAGAATGGGGTTATCTTGAACTGCAGGATCGCAAATCCTACAGCCATAGCGGGGCCAGATCAAATATTAGTTAAAGATATCATATGGATATAAATAGCACCTAGTATCAACTAATCAAAACGTAATAGGTACTCTGAATTTCGGGTAATCTTAATGTATAATACATGACACATATACGTTATCAGTTTAATAAGAGTCAGATTAGTCATTTTATTTGAATTTAATGTTATTTCTAAGAATAGTGTTTATTTTTTAGCGCGGTCATTTTATGCAAATTAGATTGCAGACTCCATCTTGACGATCGAATCTTTAATGCTGTAGATAATTAGGTACGGCCCAAGTTTGTTTCCTTGGGGAACGCCGAATGATTCCGATTTTTTTCCCAAATCCTAGGGGGTTTGACCTTTTGGGTAATTAGAAAGAAAAAAATAATTCTTGTAAACCCAAGATACTGTTTAATAACCCCGACAATATTTTTTGTCAATCTGGACAGCCCGAATCTAATTTTATTATTCACTACTACTTACAGGTAGGTAGGTAATTTGGCAATTAAAATGCATATACCTATTATACGGGTGTAAAATACCCCTTTTGTTACACCTTGCATAGATGGAAAATAAGATACGGGAACGGACCCACTTTCAGAGAATAAATACTATTCTCGTACCTATGGACTAACTCCCAGTTTCGGCTTATTTGCATAAACCAGATCGAAGTGACTGCATCACTAGGCTAGCGGGGCAGATAGATAAGCTGGCACTATTTGTATACTCTAGTAGTCTAATTAACTTGTGTGAGATGAGACTATAAACAACTGAATGAACTATGAACAAATCATTCACATAAAACGTGACAGAACTTATGTTGTATGGTATTTCTAACTTAGAGCGAACCTCGAGTTGATAAACAGTCACATTCTTAATGTTAACTTTTGAGCCCTCGAGGGAAAAGTTACCGCCAAAGGTTAGAAAGCGCTATATTTCTTAATGATTAGGTGTGCTTGATGTTTTCGTTAATGATATATGACAATGAAGATAGTCTCACCATGAGCAGCAAGTTGACATGCAGCAAAAGCGGTGCCGTGAAGCCCATCTTCAGTCCCGAATCCCTCCCTCGCCTCCTTCAAAAAGAGTCCACACTGCACTTCCAAAACACCTTACACTACACCATACCTGTCTTCCATACTCTATACACTTAGTACTTTCACTAAATAGATTCGTGCTGCCGTGTGTCGTACAAAAGTGATCGTTGTTTATCTAATCTCTCCCTATCGAGGTTATCACACCTGCCGCGCCCGGAGCGAGGAGTCTATCACATCACATGTGGGTCTCTTCCATACTGCACGCTCGCTACTCACACTCACTATTTGCATATTTGGCCGATGTATGGGTAGTTTTAGGACGTCATTATTTATCTCTTTGGTAGTTAATAATGCAAGCTCATTAGTTACATACATACATACATACATACATAAAATAATCACGCCTCTTTCCCGGAGGGGTAGGCAGAGATCACGGATCTCCATTTGCTACGATCCTGACACACCTCTTTCGCTTCATCTACTTTCATGACATTTTTCATGCACGCTCGTCGGTTTAGGGTACTCTTGACCTGACCTTTCTTTAGAATTTCACCAATTTGATCGGTGAAAGTCCGGCGAGGTCTTCCCCTTCCAACCCTTCCATCCACTCTTCCGTTGTACACTTTCTTTGTCAGTCTACTTTCCCAAGTAAATAAAGTGCATACTCTATAGTTTTTATTATTTATAACCGTCTGTATTCTAAATCTATCTATCTATCTACATAAGATAAAGTATCAGAATGACTTTTTACATTTACTTAGTTATTTTTATTTTAAACCATTATTTGAGAAAATAGCTATGTAGGTAATAGTATTTATTTAAATATAGCTAGGTAGATATTTTATTTTTACAAGTAGATAGGGTAAGTAGAAAAGTAAAGGATAGTACAAGTAGGTTAAAGAAAATAAACGCAAACATTAAATAGAAAAATATTTTATTTTATTGCTCCAAATATAATTAAAGACAATTTTTTATGAAATAAATTCTAAGAAGTAACAACCTTCTACTCGAACTTGACCGGTACATCGTATATATCAGGGGTGGTCAAGCGGGCAAGATATCTCGACTATTATGCAGTCCATGTTGGCAAGGCACGTAGTACATAATCTATGGAAGATATATGAGAAACGTATCCAAAAGAATGATTTTTGGAATTTTTGTCTGTTTGTCTGTGCTTTTGTGCACGCTAATCTCAGAAACGGCTGAACCGATTTAGATGCAGTTTTCAGGAATATATTGTGGCAGGTCCCACTTATCATATAGGTTACTTTTTATCCCGGGAAAATATTTTTATCCCGGATAATTTGGACATTTTTTTTTGCAGTCCACGCGGACGGAGTCGCCGGCGTCCACTATTACATAAGTGTTGTTTCATTGAAAATTTCAAAAATTATAATATTAATAGATCGCAGAGGTTGTCATCAGTGAACAGGTAGATCTTGAGTATAACTAAGTCGACTACCCCTGGTATACACGATAATTTATACTATAGCACACTTCACCATGAAAACTGACTGATATCTTTTCGAAATTCCCCGTGAATATGACTTCGGATATTTTGAGTTCCGTTACGTTTCGAAAGTTTTTAGAAGTGTGCTAAACTACCGGTCGGATACACGACGGATCAAAATGCTGGGTTTATTGAACATTAACATCCTCTGTCACGCTAGCTCACGCCGCGCGGCTTCGGACGTATCTCTCTCTCTGCGAATATCACTATTTACAATAACTCTACCTCTTCATTATTAATATACGTTTAATATTGTCTAGTAAGTTAGTTGCGTATTATAGAAACCCTAAATATTATTTGGCACCGAATAGTAAGTAATCTATTTTCATATTAATTTATCTAAATGTACCTACTAAAGATCGTGTATGGCAGCTTTTAGATGTTGTACAATTATTTCAGAATTTTAACAGATCACAGTTTAAACATACATTTATCTTCAGCTAACGTAAATACATATACATACTCGTGTTATTATAACTTTAACAAACCTATTTCACAACTTTAAATTTTAGGATCAAATAAATGAGTTTCTTAACAAGAAGAGTAACTATTTTTTATTCTATTCGTTTCGATATTAAGTAATAATAATCGTGATATGACTTAACAATAATCCTATAGCTATCAGTAATATATATCGCTGTTACATTTCGTATAACTTACCTACAACTAGATCGGAACTAGTTCACTAAAACAATATGGCAGTCTGGTTGTGTCTTACCTCCTACGTACTATGCCGGGTACAAACCAATCGACAAGCGAGCATGGACATGCTCGCTCAATTTTGCTTTAAAGAATTAAGGTCCAACCCCACCAAACGGCTCGCACAAGACTTTACAATTTTTAAACTTGATGATTTCGGAACTAACATTTATTACACAATGGTGAACGTACGCTATAGATAGGGTACATTGGCATCGATCAAACTAAATTCGTTCTCTTTCGCTTCCTTTCGATTTTGGTCTGTCCCCAGCTTAAAAGTTTTGAACATTATAATTACATGAGCTGGCTCGATGGCCGCAGTTCTGAAACATTTTGGGTGCTTAGTGATAGGTAATATAATATAACTTGTGAATGGCAGTATTTATGGACCCTTTCTAAGAAAGTCTTCAATTTAGAGTTGCCGGATTTCACCAGTGCTCCCTAAACGGTCTCTTTGTTAGGAAGATTTTCGAGAAAGACAGCTCCTAAACTAATTTGCTAACTTAAATTGCTTTTCACCAACATAGGGACTCAAAAGTACGGACTTCTTACATAATAGTGATGTCGAAAACCGAATTCGTAAAATCGTGTGTTTGTTTGTTTGACAACATATTTGAGAATTGTCTACAACGAAATCAATTTAAATAAGTTACAATTATATCAGTACAATGTGTTTTAATATAGCCAAAAACCTTATTTCTTATAAATTTTGTCAATACATTTATTAATTACGGCCAAAAAATGTAAAATGAGGCTGTATACACACACCTTTTATAGCACATATATTTATAACACAGACCTTTGCTTTAAATACTTTGTTGTCTTGTCACTGTCAACTGTCGTTGAAAGAAATTCGGCCTTTCGCGGTATAAACGCCTTCGAGCAAATAAGCTAGCTTAGTCTTTGTACTGCTTCGACTGCTTCAATAGCGTGAAAACTATCATAATTGAGTTATTCGTATGTATGTTATCCATATCTTTGAAATCGTGAATTCTAGGTAGGTAATACAAATCCAAACACGCGTAGGTATTATAGGTACACGAAAATGTCACCTAAACTTAAGAGCCCAAAATTCGAGCTTCTAATCTTAGGAGATCTTTTAAGCTGTTAGGAAATCCTTATACTTTGGTGAAATCGAATGTTGTCAAAACTGATACTTAAAATGCGTTAGAAAACTTCTAAATGTTAGGAGACGTTGGTGAAATCAGGCAAATTGCCTTTTTTTGACTCACGAATACGGATATAGTAAAGACAACAAAACGCAGTTTGTTTGGTACTCGTACTCGTAGCTTATGGAATGTCACTCGAGCATTTTTGATAACATTGAAGTATCACAGTCAAACTTATGTATTTATAACAAAAATTCAAGAGATATCTTGTTTAATGACGATCTTTACCCAGGTTAAAGTTCGTTACCGTCAGATGCACGTTCGCTATTAAAGTCTCTAAAAACGATTTTGGAAGTCAAATATTTAGACAACACTTCAGTATAAACTTCGGAGCTAATGCTACAAAGTTTGAAATATGGGGCTAAAACATTTCCACCAGAACATACTTGCACAAGACTTGTTTAGAAAACTTGGAAGCAGTCAGTCGTTGGTTAAGTGTGTATTGTCACGTCACAGGTCGGTGCGGAGTATGAGGAGTGCGGCGGGCGGCGCGGAGGGGGGCGCGGGGGGCGCGGGGCGGCGCAGGGCTCGCAGCTGTGTGTTCACGGCGTCCCAGCGCGGGTCCCGCGCGGGTCTTACAGGTCGCAGGGCACGTGGGGCCCGGGAGTGGCGCGGCCCGTGAGAACCGCGAGGACCCCGGGGCCCGCGCCGGGCACGCGCACTGGCGCAGGTCTCCTGCACGGGACCCGCGCCATTATTCTCCTCCTGAAATCATAAAGACATACCTACAGAACAGAGTCAATTCAATTGAAATACAGAGTCTGATATTGTTTATTAAACGCTGGATAAAATTAGCACCAGTAAATGCTATGATACGAGTAGGTATTTGACATGAAAGAGTCAAAGTAAAAGTCCCCAATCGATAAGTAAGTGTCAGATTTGTATGATTATTATAGTATAAATAAATTACAACAGTATGATTGTATTAACCTGCTAGAAAATCTTGTCGAGTATTGTATACATCCGCAGATTGGCCTTCTTCCTCCAGCCCGGTGGAGGCTCCTGCGAACAGTCGGCGCTATCGCTGTCCTCCTCGCACGCGCTGGCCGGCCCTAGCGCGCCGTCCTTCTCCTTCACCACGCTCGCCACAGACTCGGATCGGTTTCGGCCACGTTGGGCCAATTTGTGGGCCATCACAATTGCTGCTATCTGAAATAGTGGAAAGAGATTTATTAATATATATCCTTTGGTAAGGTTCTTTAGGATTGAGAAAGTCCTCAAATATCTTCTTTTCAACATACTAGACCTTTCTTCTATGTTGCTCTGGGAGTGAAAAAAACGTATGATACTACAGCTGCTTCTCTTCCCGGGCATACTGTACAAGTCAGTAGAGGGACAAGAGGGTCTTGAAGTTTTGTAGGCGATGGGCTGACCACCTGTCACTAGTAGTTCGGTTAGTAGTGACTCACTACTAACCGAAATTGTACATCTCAACTATATCCTCAAAATTGGTCAGAAGTGGCACCATGTGGTTCTATCGGCCCTTGGTGCTATGCCTACCCCATAAGGGATAAAGGCGTGATTATATGTATGTATGTAACATACTCGTACTAGACCAACCAGCAAACCTTGCAATAAACAGACCTTAAATAAACTACGTCTCTTAACTCTTAAGTTAGAAAATTGTAGAGCAGCCAGCGACCGACCACAGAGCTCTGTCTGTCACTATCAGTCCCTTTGTCCATACTAACTAAACCGTGCAGTTTCCTAATCATCTGCATCTTTTCCGTGTATGTTGTAAAAGTCGACTAAAGAACTCGGGCATTCTCTCAGACGATAAGCTAGCAACTTGTCACTGATCAGTTTAACATTTGTCAATTATGTCCCCGCTACTCGTACATACATACTAAACGTGACTGTGCGATCCCTTATGATCCTGCAGTTCGGGTCTCCCCGTTTCGAGAACACAGCCGTGTGTGTGTGTTTGTTTGTTTGTACTAAACAAACAATTGTTATATCCGAGAGCAGTACATACCTGAAGCACCATGCCTACTCCTCCGAAGATGATGATCACGAACACATTGTTGGGAGCCTCACGCTCCACCTCCTGTAACAGACAAATTTATAATTAGTGCCTTGGATGTCCCAGAATGGTCTGACACGTGTGAATACGTTATTTATTGTATGAATAGGAACAATATTATGGCTGTGTTTGCTAGACCCTGGCGCCTCTAGTCTTCGTCGCTCCGATATCACTCGGCTAAATAAAAGAAAACAAACTATGTAGGAAGAATGATACATGATAGTACATCCTATAAGTTTTTAAAATTATTTTATGTGCAATAAACAGCTTCTCTGTTAAAAACTCCTCGACATCAATCTGCCACCTATGACTACTCGTTCACTGTGTATGCAGTTAAGCTGTGGAATTAACTCCCGCACAGTATTCGAGATTGTCGTACAATTGGAAGTTTTAAGAAAAAATTAAAGGATCACTACCACACGCTTCCTTGATAGGTCTGCAGTAGTCATTGCATTATAATTTCTTCTCTTTTTTGTCATCTGTCCCACTATGTATTATGTAAGTATATATGTCCTTTTTATTATTTATATTTTATATTAAGTAATTAGTATTTATTGTTATTGTAAGTTTTTGGTATGTATGTTTATTTTATTATATATATATATATATCTATCTATCTATCTATCCCAACTGGTTTGCTGGAAGAAATCTCTTTAAGAGATAAGCTCGCCTTTGTACATTATCTATGTTATATTATTACCTGCTATAAATTTCGCACGATCAAGGAATGTTAAATAAAAAATAAAGAAAGAAAGAATATATTTTGGGTTAGGCTTATGATTTGTCATAAACTTGAAAAAATGTCTGTTTCTTGATAACTGCGGAAGACTTGCTCATGTTTTCGGATTATAGATAAAAATATACTACAATTAGATTAGCTAGTAATAAGCCACTCATAACATTAATAATACTATCTATATGCATTAATATTATCTGGTCCACAGATGACATAATATAAGTTAAAAACATGAATGTTTCAGAATGTTATTGAATAACAGAACAATCAAGGATTGCATTTATTTATTTGAAACGAAAAAGCTTATTTCTTGATTCAATTGCATGCATTATAAACCGAATTTGAGGCTGCTGTTCTACCATGCACGTTGCTTGCGTAGATGCGTGTGATATTCATTCAATTTAATGATGGAAAAAAGTTGACACAGCGCAATTATGTGGAGGCGTCCGGTAGGATTTTTTCCAAATTCCCACATATAAATAATTAAAAGTTAGTCCCATGTAAAGAAAAGCATACCTCGATCATATCGTAGATGGGCCTGGCGACGTCTCGATACCGCTCGACGGCCAGCAGCGCCGGCTTGAGGTCGTGTAGCAGATCGACCCCTCGTCGCGCCAGCTCGGCCCGCGGGGACGAACGCCACCACGCCGCCAACGACGCCGCCATCCACGCGCCGTAACACACCTCGCTCACGCCCAGCGCTGCCACTCCTACGCAGTACTGGAAGCAAGCATGAATTATCTTCTCACTGCAAGATGCGATGATGATTCTATCGAAAGTTTTCGAAGACATATCGGAAGTTCGCACTTTGTGCCTTGCATAGGCATAGACATATTGAATGAGAAACTTGAAGTCGACTTTTCTTTGAATTTGACACAAGTGGATTCGAGCCTATAATGGTCTCAAGTGTGGAAAATGCCCTATCAAACTAACAAATTTACACAGAAGAATGCAAAACAAGGGATTCAAAACAAACCTAACTTACCCAAAGCATTGATAAAGCATTGATATCTCATTGAGGGATCGCCCGCCACCGGGCCCTATACCCTCCGCTGACCCTCGGATCTGCCTACTCATGATCACGAACACAAGACACTACAGTCGCAACGTCAGCATAGACGAGATAGAGATTTGAACTTCCGAATAGTGACGCCTGATACAATTCAATATTGATATCTCAGGCAATACGCTAGCAACTTGTCATTGATCATTTACATAATATCCCCGCGGTTGCTGTGGGATCTCTATGATCCTACCCTATTTTGGGAACACTGCAGTCGTATATATTATTATAATATTGTTATCTGGACAAAAACAATTAATTAGGAACATGGCGCGTTTAGCTTGGATATAGCCAGTCTTCGATTGAAACAGGAGGTGTTTCAACAGCATGTATGTATATTTACCAGTCTAAGCGAGCGCACAGCGGAGCGCTGCGGCGTGGAGGCGGCGATGTAGACCAGCGCCGCCAGCCACAGGCCCGCCGCCAGCACGTAGGCGGCCGACACGCGGTACTGCGCGCCGCACAAGAAGCGGAACCACGCGTACGTACTCGGGTCCCACGCCAGCCGCGCCGCCGTCGCCAGCAGGGCGCCGCTGTACATCTGAGGGGCAAACGGTAACTGGTCAGGGAATCTGGTAATAATATTATAAATATCAAGAAACTTGCCAGTTTTATAGCTATATCTAGATATCTACACATTAGAATAACACATAGACTATAAGGTTTGCACGGATGAATTTGCGGGTGGCCGCTATAAAATACTCGTATATGTGACAAATATCTAGTCAGAAAAAATAGATTGATAAACAAGTAAGCACTAAAATGTTATGATTTATCCGTCATCCGAGTAATTGACCCGGAAGCTCAGTTGGTGAGAGCTCCGCACGGAATGCGAGAGGTCGTGGGTTCGAATTCCACTCGGGTGAAGAATTTTTTCATTTCTTAAAACATATTTATAATGTGATGATTTAACTTTTTTTATATGATGCGTTTTCCTCATCGATTAATGAACTAAGTATGTGTGAGACGCAGCAGATGACGACACGAATATTTTCTTGTTGCTAATGACTTCATGACCTAGCTAGGTGAAGTGGTAACTTTAATTCTAACTACATGTGACTTAATTAATTAGCAGTATCAAGAAGTCTGACCCGTAACCCGTCCAGTAAACTATGTTCAAGAAACTATGTCAAAAATAAGTTCGCTTCAGCAATCGATCGGATTCATAGCCTAATAATGTCGCTATAGAAATTAGACGCAGTAATCTGCTTATCTTGGATAGTAAAAATATTGGCATCTATAATCATAGCAGCAGATGCATGTGGACTTTATTACCGCACTTCATATTAGACATCGGTATTCGATTCATAAATGGAAAATTATAAAATGTAAAGATAAAGAAATACTTAGACAGCGTCATAGTACGATACAGGTAGAGTTAAGGAAGAATTATTCAACATTAATGACAATACTCCGCTAAAGTTGTCATGACCATAATAGATAAGAAATATCTATGGGACATATTTCAAATATTACGATCATTACGTATAGATAAAGCTAACAAAGAGAGGCTTGGAGTGTTATCTGAGTCCAACTCTACCTCCTCGTATACAAGGAAGTCTTGTGAGTGGATACACTGAATCACTGTTCTGTTTTATCACTCTATGGCCGCGATCTTTACTCACTGAACTCTTTATAAGCTGTGGCTTATTCCATGGTGCATGCAAAGTCCAATGAATCGTAATATTATGGTATTATTCATGCTCTATTTTATTTATTTTACCTGTTTTGTGGTGTAGCGTGACAAATAACTGACAATTCGTAGAAAATTGTTAAAATGTTCGATATACTCGTAATTTGTATGTAAGTACGTAGAAAAAAAGCTTTTTTAACAGCATATTTAATAAGATCCTATGCAGCGTTGCAATTATTGGACACGAAATAAACGAAAAAAAATTAGTAATTAAATAAACGCTGCCGCCGCGCCGGTTTTATTTAAATTTAACATTTTTGGTACATAGATTTCCGAATAACGTACTCGTACGTTCCGGCGCTGTTTCTCTATGGACATTTCCCGTATTGTGCTAGAGTCTTTTTTTTGTAGTTTACCATAATTTAATATGGTACATTATAGGATTTATAGGATGAACTACTGTTGTTATTATGTGATGATCCATGGCCGAGAGGAGTAGCCGGGGTCAGTGACCTGCATGCGCGTGGGCAGCCTCCTTGCATCGAGATCTTAACCATTCGGTAACCTCCGATGATTGGACTCGTATCATTCAGAACGGTACCTAACCATCGTCTGCTGCTTACTGACAGTAAGCGCAAATAATAAAATTAAAATTTGGTAACGTTAGCGCAGATTTTAATCAAAATTGTGGCATCGTTTGTAACTTTTCATACCAAATCAATAAACGTGCTACATACAATAAGGTATAGGAATCTAATCTACCGTACCAGCTGTACCTTGTACCTGTCAAACAATGCACCTATCTACGACTCTACGTCACTCTACGCTACGACCCGTACCTAATTTCAATTAAGTACTTATTTGGTGCATTATTTTATTCCATTTACTTCACAGATGGAGTTTATTGTTATGTTTTAGGTATGTGTGTTTCTTAGCAACTTTTTAGATACATGCTTAGGCAATCAATTGTTTGTTCCATGTGCCGCCGGATTCTTTAGACACGTCGAACATTTCGAATCACACCAGGATTGATTCGAAATGCAGTTAAGCTTAGTCTCCGGAACCTCGTTATGAATAGAATGATTCGGTTTATTAGCGGAGCAATGTCACCTGCTTTGTTTTACCTAAGTTAGTTATTTAATGATCAGACATTGTTCGCTAATTGCCGACATTGACCGCGATGCCACCCTGTCGTCCTGTAGAGTAGATATACTTCAATGTTATGATGCAAAACAATGGATACATCTCAAGGTCATCGATTGTGACCAAGTGCGCATCTTAATTTTTCAAAAACTAAGATAATTAATTTAGTAGACGAAATCAGCTCAGATTGTAAAACACTCTCAGAGTACAGATTCGAAGATGTAACTATGCATGCCATGCCATGGCGCAGTGTCTTGCTTGTTGATGTGACAGTAAACAGTAACTAAATCGTTTTCGTCTGCTATCTATCAAACTTGTTTGTATTCTAGATATAACAGGAGGTTTAGAGAAAGATGAACTAGAGTGCAATAGCGTCTTAACCACCCACATACGATATAAAATTCTTGGAAGCCGAGGCATCAAGTAACAATGGCACTAACTAGAGTCGCATATCACCTGACTGCACTCCGGTTACTTATGGTTTCCATGCAATGTAACTTTACCAGTATTCTGATCACTACCGACCAATTGCAATACCTACTAGTGATCGAGATAAATTGATACATTATATTTTGATCCATACCAACATATACATACTCGTACAGCTGTATTCCCAAAAGTCAAAACTGCAGGATCACAAATTCGCGAATGAGATCCCACAGCGTGTTTATTCCGTATAACAGTGGAGGCCCGCGACTCCGCCCGCGTAAACAACAGAAAAAACAAAATGTCGCTATTATCTGGGAGAAAAACATTTTCCCGAGATAAAAGGTAAGTAAGTAAGTGTTAAGTGGGACCTATCACAATATATTACTGAAAACTGCATCCGAAATCGGTTCAGCTGTTTCTTAGATTAGCGTGCACAAACGCACAGAAAAACAGACAAAAATTTCAAAAATCATTCTTTTGGGTAATATTGCGTTGATAAAGGTCTCCTATAATATTTTTTCTCATATAATATCTTCCATGTATATAATATTAATATAGATAGATGAGAAGTTATGCATGAAAACGATAAAAGAAGGTATAATCTACGATCTTCATATTTGATAGAACTTAGAGTAAATCTTTGAAAATCTTAAAATAGGATATGGTTGATCGTTTCATGTTTAAATATTGTGCTGAGGGATTCAGCTTTGTTTGCCGAGATTTGGCTAGTGTATAGCTATCGGGATGAAGAATAACGTTGCCAATATGTAATTTAGAAAAGAGATGGTGAAATTCGTCATCCGAGTAATGAGACCCGGTGGCTTAGTGGTTATAGCGGCTGGCACGGTTTGCAGTGGTTGTGGGTTCGATTCCCACTCGGGTGAAGAATTTTTTCCATTTTCTTTATTAATAATTTTATAATCTTAAAATATAATAAATCATTGTCACTAATTTACTTCAGGAGTAGGTAAAAGGCGATATCAATTCTATAGAGAGATTAATAAAAACTAACTGTTAAATTAAAACCGGCTACTAGCTTACCGGAGTTGGTGATAACGTTGATTGACTTCTGAAATAACTGTACTGTTTATTACTGTAATACAACGGACAAATAAGACTGATCCTGAATCTTTAGAGAGGGGCGGTGGCTAGAGAGGTCAATTCACGGGACAGGGCTGGTTAAAAATAAACTTATCGAAAGTTGTGAGACCCATAGTAATATAGGTTTCTTCATATAATACAATTCGAATAATAAGCCAGTTGTAAAAGAGTTTATAATGTATGCAGACTCCAATAGAATTACTTAATTTATCGTACAGTTAATAGTGGAATGGGAACGGGTCTCTGACTGACCGTGACCCTAGCAAGTTCTCATAAATTCGTGACACTCAAAATTTAAAACAAAATTGATTTGGAAGTTGCTCTGTCGCTTTTAAATTTTCTTTAAATAATTCTGCAGGTGCCTGAGCTTACCTCTTGTCTTTGCGACGAAGCACTTAGTGCACTTAGGATGCGAAGGTTCTAAGAAGTATTTTGACATTTCTGAGAGACTTGAAAAACTAAAGTAAAAAGATTTTTTTTTCTAACAGTAAAGTTTATGAGGAAGAATCCATACTCGCTTCATTAGAACTACAATAAAATAATGTATTTATAATAAATTCTACTTTATAAAGTTATACTTACATAATTCGACATCCTTGATCGTACAATAGAGATATTAATCTCAGGATGAATTACAGATGAAGAAAGTTATTGTATTAAAATGAAGAGATGAATACTAATGAATAAATTAGTGGTATTATCTGAGTGAATACCGCAGCGGCAGGATCCTTAATAAGTAAATCTAATCTGGTAGTTAATTCGGGACTGTCGGATGAATACACGTTCATTACCTTATATAATACTGTGATACGGGTACCTAATGAGACGAGTGTGACAGCCGGTCTTGCGAACAAAACCGCGGCACAAGGTTATCTTTGCGTATTTTGTCATAACTTTTAAAGTGAATCTGCATAACACACTTCTGTCGTGTTTGCGTCAAAGCACTAATTACTGCGACAAAACAAGCTCACGCAACATCAAACAACTCACGAGCTGCAAAAACTTTCATAAAACTTTGTACAAACAGATCTATTTTAGTAGCCAATAACATGTAAATATGGTTAACAATTTAGCGAGAAAAAACAATATTTGGCTTCTGTATTGCGTCAGTGATATTTAAACGTGCCGATAGCTCGACATCACAGATACAATCGTGTTGGTAAATGCTGACACCTCAGGACATGCGGCTCTTTAGTTGAGTAATCAAACTCGACCTCTCGCACCTCGTACACAAATGGAGTTTGTGTGTTCGTTTGTTTGTCCATAACGAGTTCCTCTTACATATCTTAAAGGCCAGAGTAGTACAGAGACATCTGACAGAAGATGCATGTTCAGTAGTGCGGCCGCCAGATGCACAAATAAATTAAACAAGCTTTATTTATACATAACCGATGATACTTTCTCATAGTGCATCCAGATCCCAGAATCCCTGACGTCATTCATTTTTATTAAATGCATGTGCTAGCCTCTGTGCGTATGTTGGACTCACTGGATCACTTAAAAAACAAACACTGCTCTCTTCCGGGAGTTTTGTGTGGTTCAATATTCGGACTTCTATACAACCGAAAAATTCATGTTACAATAGAGAACGAAACCTATACTTAGGTTTCAACATGGCTCAAGCTTTCTTTTTTGGCACTAGTATTTGCTACCTTGTGGTAAGTGACATACAAGTAGGACAACAAATAAAACTTATATAAATACATAATCACTATTTCATATAGCAAAGGCAAGCAAAAAACTTAAACTTCTATCTCTAGTCTACGAGCATGCTAACGTGTGTTAGTTATGTTATGACATCATTGTTTCTTGACAACTTAGTCATAACTTCATAAGTTTAGATGCACTATAGTTACTGGAGCACGTGTAGTAAGATGATGAACCGGCGTAGAATGTAGAGAACCTGGCTAGAAAAAGAAAAAGCAACCAAAGAAACAAACTTAGGTACTATAGACGGATTCTCTGAGATATTACGAATATTCACTCAAAAGTGTTCAACTCACAGGAATTTAAATAACAATAACTCTACAAAACGTAAGCAGAAATAGTAAATTGTTTGGCGTGGATTGTGCTTATCTAAGTATAAAAATAACTTAGATAGGTTTCCGGTAAAGGTGTCGTAGAGTTCAGTGTTGACTCACGGATTGGCGACACCTGCATGACGCCGACCGTTATCTGTAGTAATCGTTCATAACTTCTTGGATGCGGAATCCTAAAGAACTTCATATATAGCTAAGATAAGGTTTTAAACTATCGTCTATTATAATATTTATATTATATACCTAGGTCTCTTTAAAATATAATGAATTTCTTCGGAGATTAGCTAACAGTACAAGAGATATTATAGTGCACAATCATAGATTTACAAACATAGGTGCACTCTGTATACCTTCTAAGCAAGGTAACAATATCACTAAGTAAATAAAAATTCTCCAGCTCTGGCTATCCCATTTCGGGAACACCCGTGTTGTATATATTGTGTTGTATATATCTATATGTATGTACAATGCGTACATAAAATAAATTCATTGGTACGAGTACAGGCCCTGTTGAAAGGCGCACGTCTATACCATTGGGTTATCATCACTTCTTCTCTATAATATACCACAGAACCGTGCCGTAGAGTTACGTATGTATAACATGTTCCTATAGCAGTAATCTAAGTTTCATATCGATCTCACGTGATAGAAAAGGGATTAGGTCGCAGATGGAATATTTTTTGCTCGAATCCGCATTATTATATCATGCACTAGGTACAGCTCAGACTCATACATTGATAAACAAAAAGATATGCCCTACATGTGACATATAGCGCGTGTGTTTCTGTTTCTAGTTATTGTGCATTAGATAAATCAGTTCTACATACTCGTACAACAAAATCATATTTCTTTTAAATGTTTTCTATGAATATAGATCTCTGCTGGTACCGTGCTTTTGCAACATACTCGTAGAATCTTTAAAAGACTTTTTAGGGAATTTGCACATCACTTACTAACATAAAAAAATCTTAAGGTTTTTTATTGGGAAACTATTTGAAGTCTGTAAATAATGCATTTTAGTATTTCAACAAAATTAGCGATTCGCTAAATAGATTGTAAACCTACGTGACTGGCGAAAGAAGTTGTTTCTGATTTCTCAAATAAATCAGAGGCTTTCAAGTTCGATAAATACCGGCCACTATAGGAATGTAACTAGTCTACAGATACCTTATGTGGTAGTTCCAGGTTTGATACTTATACCCACGCCAACTTTCAAAAGAGGTTCAGCTACTCCTAGAATATCCTATAGTCTACCTATATGATCGCATCTAGGCAGGTAGTTCACCTACACATGAACAATATGAGGTAAGCTAAACATGAAACCTGTACAGAAATTTACGATGCATAATTCATCATCATCGTTTAGGTCTTGCAACCGCACTAACCTCCTGATGCAAGTTTGTATGAGCCTAGCTACCGTACTCGTAAATGTAATATCATAGACATACGAGTAGATTATTTTATGTGATTTAAAACAGTGGTCGCCAGTCGTCAAGCAGTGGCATGTTTACGATATTTTTGTCAGCCTACAAAATAATGAATTGCTGATGTCTATTTAAAAAATCTATGAATATGCGGCCCTTACAGCTCCCAGTGATACCTCACATTGTCCTATGTGGCCCTTGACCCATGTGTGACAAATACTGGTTTAAACAAATATGGATGTTCCTACTGGATATCCCGACCTTTTGATCCCATTTTACTCTATCCTATATATCTAGCCCCACTTGGCTCACGTCCGTAATCTGCCGATTAATAAACCTTATTCAACTGCAATTTAAACGACGTACGATATGGAAATTGCGCATGTAATTGTAGAATATAAACAAAATCCGTGTCATAAGGCCATTGTGTGGGTGAAGCGATAACAGGAATATAATTGGATAGGTTTGTAATACTTAGATAGATTTATGTAGTCCAATGTCCTAGGTTTTATTAGGCATAAAGTACATTGAGTTTTACTAGCACATGAATTTAACTCTAGGCCTCTTCAATACATTATGGTAAGTAACTTAAAACTTAGCAGGTGCAATAATACAAGTGCAGCATTGAGCGTAGAGAACGAGAGTAGAGATAAATGAATTATGTATGGGTAAGTTTAGATATCTGTTTTATGTAGGTGTATGAATAGTATCATCTAGCTGATTCTATCACAACATTTTGGTTGATAACTTGGTTGGTTGATAGTAGCCATGTGACACATATAGCATAATAATAAAAGTAAATAAGTAATTCTCACTTTCAGAAACTCGTGTTCAACTTAGGATTTAGTTGTAATTAAATAATTAATCATTCACATATGAATTAATAAACGTTACTTACTGTCGAAACATTCATGTGATGGGTCACCCACCTACAGCATGTTAAACTTTAATTTAATCACACCAAAATTTGTCTACGGTCATGTTTTACAACCCTCAGGGGAAGTAAGTCAGGGGAACTAAACCTTTCAAAAATATGTTTACGAGGACCGAAACACATCTCAAATGTAGCGAAACCCGGCTATAACCAATGCGACTCGCGCTTGACCGCTTTGTTCGTATATTTAGCTGCTGTTAGTACATATAATGTGTCACAAGTAACTAACACGAAACTCAGTAACCTCGGGAAGGTTAAACTTAAAATATACCCAAATTATTGTGTAACATAACCTCTGAATCTACTTAAGTTCTTTTTCGGTATTGGTATATTTTCTGGTATTGATGTTTACCTATATTTAATTTCAATTTTTTGCTGATGCAACCTTGGGAAGTTTTGTTGTTTGGTAGGATATTCTGAACATAAAAGTATAACAAAAACTGTTGGCAGCAACCGCTAAACCTGTATTTGACGTGCAAGTAACAACATTTAGTAATACAGTACCTACATGCATTAAGTATTCAGTGGTACAGACGGACTAACGGCACCATCTGTACCTGCTCTGGGAGTGAATACTTGAGTACCGGGAGTGGGCGCCAATAACCGATGTGTACCCGAGCTCTGTGAGAGGAGTCCGCATTCCTTCAGCGACACTCGCTCCACATACGACTCTACTACATATTGATGATATGTATCAGTGACACAGGTGTCTATATTATAGTAACCATAAGTACGAACAGTTAGCGACGGAAGGAAATGTATTAAAACTTTGGCATCTGCTTATATTACGAGTTCGGTAATTTCCATCGATCATACTTCTTTCTACCAGTTTTGTTGTTAAGATATTGCGTATGGTCAACTGTAGTCTATACAACTGTAGTCTATACCTACTACTCTGACAATTGACTCAATTAATTTGACATCTCTATCTGCTTTTTAGTAATTATAGGTTTAAAACTCACAGAGTAGGGGAAGTACGGACAAAATGACAGGGTGTTTTGATTTTCAATCAAATATCTTTATTTATTGTAATTATAATCAGTCTCATACGTTTACAATCATCTTAGGTTCATTGACTAATAGTAATACAGCCTTTTAATTGAATAGGAACTATATCATATAAACTATTAAGAAAAAATAGACGAATTAAAAAAACCATTTTGTCCATATAGTATGGACAAAATGACACACTAAATATGGGTATAATGACATACCACAATTTTAAGAACAAAGTTCACAAATAAATCCTTTTGTCTTCTTTGAGACATCAGCACATGAAGCATGAGCCCAACGAAAACAACTCGTGCATCGTAACCAACTTTCTCCCGGCTTGGACCGCGAATAAAGGTCATTGCAATAAATGCATGGGCAGTCTTCGTCATCCCCGTTTTCGCCGGCAAAATCTTCAGCATCAGAGCTGGAATCAATAGTTCGAACAGTTTGACACTGCCTCTTTGGTATCTGTCTTTTTATAGGTGCTTTAATCACAGTGCTTTTGGACGTTTTTTTGCCAATGGACTTGTCATCATCACACTTTTTCCACCTGTCTTTTCTTTTTTGCGGGTGGATCTTTTGGTCTATTTTTTGCAATAACTTCTTCCATATTTGGAGTAAAAAGTCCAATGTCCTTTGTTTGATTTTCCTTTTTCCTTGGCCTCTAATAAATTGCCCCAGCGGTGCTGTTGAAATAGTTGCAATTGGAAATGCTAACATGTGCCTGGTTTCACGCCATTATCGTTAGTTGCTCCAGTGCTCTCAACTGTAAGAGATTCCTTCTCATTTGCTACTGAATCTGCATCCTCAGAAACACCGACTATATCGGTATCGTGGTTGCTCTTGGTCTTCTTGTGTCCCATTGGTTGGTGTGGTCGTATTTTGTGTAAATGGTCCAAAATTTCCATTATTATTTGTTACTGGGGGTCCAAACTATAAGCAGTATTGACCGATTCTTCTTGGGTTGGACTAGGGTTTAGTTCAGCGGGTGATAAGCGGGTTGGCAGGTCCAGATTAGGTTCAGTTTGCAATGATTGATTTAACGGAATGTTTGTAGCTCTGCTGGTTCAAACATGTAGTCTGGGATATCAGCTTTACCAAAACCTGGCTTTTGAAGCCATTACTGCATTTTGGACCGTTGCAACCTTTCCATATGCTTGAGAAACAAACCTCCGATTTGTAAATGGGTAACAACGCGCCCTTGTGTTTTTTAACCACTTAGTTTTCTTGATTGAAGTATGTTTTTAGTGGTCCGTATTAACATCCAAGGGCTGCATTCGAGAGTGCAGTGTGGAGGCAGACACAGCATATTAATGCCATTTTCATGTCAAACATTCAATGTTTTGTGACTTGCTGAAACATAAGCAGAACCGGGTCCTCTTTACTTGCTTTCGTGTGTATTTGAAAATGTTTTAACCATTTTACAAAAACCTCTGTATTCATCCATCCTGGTGCGAGTCCTAGAGTGCCGGTAGGAGCTTCGTCTATTAGCATTTTTCATGTTTCCTGGGAAAAAATCATACATGGTGGAATAAATGAACCAATGGCATTTGTACAACACACCACTTCACATTCGAACCTCTTTCAGCACTTGTGAGACTTTGTTTTCTGCCTTTAGTAGCCAAAATTTTTTGTGGTTTTTGGACGGCGGTTTCGTCCATGTTATAAATTCGCTGCGGTTCTAACTTGTGAGTATTCACTTCATAAATCTGGAAAATTTCGATACTTGCGGTCTATTAAACGCTTGTCTTGCTGCAGAAGTTGTTCTGAGTCCTTAACGATAAAGAAACTGTCAATACTACTTACTTAATTTTTTTCGAGTTTCTAAAAATTTTATGTGGTCTAAATTGCCTCTCTATCTCTGGTGGAAATGTTGGCTTGAACCTGCCCAATCCCTTGCTAGTTGATTCATTTGTTAGTATTGAGAGCTTTTCGCATGTAGCTTGAGGAACACCGAATGTTTTTGCGGCCATTCCCAACCCATTTTATTTTCTTTCCATGCTGAGGCTTGGGCCATTGATTCTTCGCTCCAGACTGTCGATTTGTTTTTCTCTGATAGTTCTCTCACCTAAAAGAGTAACAATCGAATAAATATCAGGAACACTATACGCCACGGACAAGATGACATACACTATGTCGTTTTGTCCAACGTAATATGTCATTTTGCCCAAATGTACACAAAAAACATTCAAAACCAAATTTAATTAAATCGATTGAAAATTGTATTAAAACTATTCAAATCACAAGCCCATATCATAAGTCTTCAATTTTAGGTTATAAAATAAATTTTCGTAGGCACGAAACACGTTCACACTCGTAACTTCAAAATCAATAAGGTTTGTAAAAATGTCGCAAATTCCAGTAACTTTACCTTGACCCTGCCACTGCAGAGACATGTATTGTCTTCTTATAACCATTAAGATCGCGCTTCCACAACCGGACAGCCTGTCGTGACAGTTCAGTACCGCTCGTTTCCGAATGTACAACTATTTATATGCAACTTGCTTGGTGGAAACACACGCGGGACACCCCACCCCACCGAACAATGAGACATAATATGACAACCTCCTTTGTTGATTCATATATTATGGAAAACTACATAATAATTATCTTCTGATAGAGATACCATTTCGGAGATTTATAATTTAATAACCGTACCTAATATGTTCCACCAGCGATTTCCGTCATTCCTCCACACACAACGTACCTATTTCATTTGGTTTACACGGTACACCATAATTTTTGTTAGATGATTACTTCCGGAAGGTTTTTAGTGCAGACTCTAAATAATGTAATTATGGGCAAGGGCAAGAGGTCTGACCGATACGTATTTTGTTCAAAATAGGGCAGTGAATGATGATGAGCCGTTTGCATGAGTACGATAGTAAAAGAAATGTCTAATGTTCTGGGGCAGAGGCGAGCGTCCTCAATTGGGGATCATTGACGGACGACTCCTGTGGTTCCATGGAGGATGAACAAGCAGGAGGTAGCCTAACTACTTTTGATCATGGAAAATAGCAAGGAACCCCGTTGCGTCTTGACGACCGAAAATAGACTATGGTGGGTGCCAAATGTTCCTATTTTACAACTAATACGGGCAAAAAAATCCCGTGTTACAACCAGGAGTAGTAGTTAGTAACACGGACAAAAAATCTCCTGTGTAACAACGAGAGCTTAAGTAAAACCTAAGTACCGGTAGTAACAGAGTAGCGAAGGTTCGCCAGTGATTTAGTCATACTGCGAAGTCTACAGTAGCGCTAGCAGGTCATTAATTATCACATATCCTCTGTGTCCTTTCTTCATATCTGGCGGACCCAATCCCCGTCTCTAAAGAGGTACTCGGACCAACCTTTTGTTGTTAATAAAACGTCGAGACGACAAAAATTTTTGAGACATGACGAGGTTTAAAGAGACTCAACTGACGCAAGACTTTATTGAAATTGTGAGTCGAGCGGAATTAGATACACTAGAACCTAGTACACTAGTATCTAGGTACATAATTATTATACGGAATTCAATCGATGGAAGTTTTCTGGCATTTTAACTTATCCTAATAAGTATGATGCAAACGTAACATTTCTCCGTGACTTTTATATAGGAAATTAAAACTAGAGAACTGTCACAGCAAAAGCTCACAAAAGTAAACAAACTTTAATTCACAGATAAAGAACATTTTAAGTTGACTCCATCTCATTAGCTCTTACTAGGTTTTATCTAGATATCAGACTATATAGATTAATTCCCTTGTTTTTATCTCTGCGGGGGAAATTTTTACTCTTGCTAAAAAGCTCAGTGCTTACAATATTTGGATAAGACCTACTGCTCAAATACTTTGTCAAATTGACCAAATAATAGATAAATAGAGGTAACAAATCAAAGCACACGGGACTCTGTTACTAAAAGGGTAAAAAGTAGAACGTTGATTCCTTCGTCCCAGAGTCCATGACTACATTTCGTAAATTGAAAACAGGATATTGTAACGTGTGTGTGTGTGTGTGTGTGTGTGTGCAGGGTTGCATGCATGCAGGCTACCTGCGGAATGCACCCGTCCGGGACCCACTAGACCCCACCACGCCGCTGTCAAGAAACACAAGTTTGATGTTGTTTCTCCCTGAACTCTACGCTGATAACGCTTTGTTTACGTTTAGATAACGCGTGTCCGACGAGAGTTTTACGAATTAACGAACGCACTGACCGAGTTTAGAAATTAATCGAGCAAATTATAATCAAACTTTTTAGCTTATTAAAACCTTCATTACGGCATCAATTAACATGCATCTACAATGTGGTTCTGAAGTGAAATAACAAAATTTGTGTGTAGTAGTAGGACGGGATCGACCTATTTTTGGGGTGTAAAGTTTGGCGGTCTCATCAGCTGTCGGGGTGTGTACGGGTACTGACCGCGAAGGCGATGTTGATGAAGATGAATCCTTTCTCCGCGGTGCACACCTTGCGGACGCAGCCCATGTCTGTGCGGGCCGCAGCCCCGGCTCGTGCTCGTTCGCTCGCGCACTGACACACGTGCGCCCCAGCCGGCGCGCGGTAAGGCACTGAGCTAAACCCGCGCAGCAAACCGAAAGCTCTCACCCCCTGCCGACTGCTCCCTTGCCGCAGCTGCCGCGAGTACATCGCTGCCTTCATCGACGTACCCCTCGCGCTTTGCTAACTAACGCCGCAATGTACACCTGTCAGGCACTCTAAAGTTCAGGATGGTTACGGCTGCCCGCAGGAGTAAGCCACCAGCTGTAAGTCGCCGTCTCGTTCTCTCTAGCCCTCGTGGAGAGGGACGGGTGTAACTCCACGACACAAAAAAAAGAAAAAGGTCAGTGCGAGCTTTTAACTACTTGTTGAGATGCGATGTGATTAAAGTCCTTTTAAAGGAAAGTATTTCTGCATTTTTTATCTAGACAGTTAAGGGCTGCTTTAAAGTTAGTTAAGTACTTATTAAGCACAAATGTTAAGAAAACAAAAAGGAATTTCGTAAACTCTTACGCACCTTAGTATTTAAATATTGATCTTTAACAGCAGTGATAATGATAACAGTCATCACATTTTATACCCAAATCGGGCTAATATATATGTTTAATCAATAGAGAACTGCAAAATTGAGATCTCTGACGATAGTATGGAGAATTTTTAAATATCAGGTCACTTTCAAAGTAAAACAAAGTTAACTTACGTTGCCAATGAAAAACATCATGGTAGAGTCTACAAAGAAGTAGAGCACGTTTGTTACACCTTATACAGAAGGCTTGCTTCGGTCACGTGTACAAAATTATTGTTGTAGAAAAATGAAGGGTGCGAACGAAAATAGAAAAATATACGAGACAGAGTCCTACCTATAGTACGGCCTACAGGCAGGAGGTCAGTAAAGCAAACAGAGACAGAGTCCTACCTATAGTACGGCCTACAGGCAGGAGGTCAGTAAAGCAAACAATAGGTTTCACGTTCCTAACAATAGCAATGCGATATTAATTTCAAAAGGCGGAAGTTGAAGTCATACTATATTTTATTATCTATACCTACATATAATTATTAATGTAGTAGTGAACAACGTTATACATAGAGAGATCAATACTGCCGGGGTAAGTAAGACAGTTTAGAACAACTTGGATTCTTTACCAATATAGGTACAGCATTTCATTTTTTGCACGAAAAGCCTATTAACCTATACAGGGTGTAACAAAAAGGGTATGTTAAGCGAAAAGCTACGTAAATAGCCCACTGTAGAGAACCTATCCACAAAATTTGAGACATGAAATTACATGTTTATTTTTCACGATAGTATGGAGAATTTTTAAATATCTCAGGAATTTTCATACAATCTTGAAAAATAAACATGAGATTTCGAGTCTCAAATTTTGTGGATAGGTTCTCTACAGTGGGCTATTTACATAGCTTTTCGCTTAACATACCCTTTTTGTTACACCCTGTATGTATGTACCTAGTTACTTAAGTATAAAATTTTAAATTTTTCTATTGTATATTTTTTTGCTAAGTACACCAACAATACTAAATACGAATAAGCTTTTCTGATAAGATCAACAAAAGTGCATAGGTATAAATTAAATATCTCTTATAACAAGCAGAAGCTTTGTTATGTACCTTACAGAGAAGATAGTATTGATACTACTATATTGGAATGTTTGATAAAATAAAATGCTCAAGCTGTATCATTATTATATAGGTAAGTAGCCACATTATTCGGAGATAGTCCTCCTTCGAACAGATACGCTCTGTAAGCTCTGTGTGGTATTGTACGACGTTAACGACGAGCGGGGTCAGGCGCGTGACCCTATAGTTAACTCCAAGGTATTCTGTTCTATCAGTAAAGTATAATAACTATAGATAAATAAATATTTGCTTGCAAATGTACATACAGGCTGTTTTTTCATTGCCACCTTTAACGAAAGGTACGTGCTCTATACATCAAATAAAGTAAGTTTATTTCTCGTGAAAAAACCTTGCTACGCGCGTCTATGTGCATTTATGCAGAAAAACGCAGTCTATTTACTCAACTTTGGACCCTAATATCTTGGGAACCTTAGCCGATTCTTACGACATGCACGGAAGGAGATGCAGTTGATGTATTCTAGTGAAGCCCTGCATCAACACAGGGCATTCATTTGCTGGCACACACTTCGCAACATATTAACCTAGCTAGGCCCACAATAAGATCCCTAAGGTCTTATGTCGTGGGTAGCTATACTAAGCAAAAGTAATATCCATGACTCGAAAATAAACATCGATATTCATCAACCTACCGGGATTAGAACCCAGGATATTTTGGTACGACAGTAAGGTGACTACCAGCTAATCCAACAGGTCGTCTTTGCTGTACCTAGTCGTAGTTTCGGTTCATATATCATAATCATTATCATCATGCTTCATCATCATCACGCCGAAGATAATACTTCACACATTTTCCTGCAAAAATTCCTCCATAGGTACGAGGGTGAATTTCCCAGGTACGTTTTTAGCGCGGCGTGGATGAAAATCGTAGTGGAAAGTGCAAAATGCACATATATTAATTTTTTTTCATTAAGTTCAGACAGTGATCTAGACTAACGTTTAAAACTTCCTCTATTTGTTTACGCATTAAAAAAATTATCAAAGGTAAATCTAATTGCGGTGCTATGAATTCATTTGTAAATTTGGCTATTTAAATTTTCGGGTGAATTAATTTAACAGAATACATACATGCAGTAATTTAACTTAACCCGGTAGTACTAGTAACAGCTTTTTAAAAATGTCCCGCGGAAAAAGTAATAACGCTGGCGCATTTTGAACATTACACTATTTCATCATAATGCTTATCTGCTCTGTCAAGGTATACCAAGTACAAGGATGTTTGATACACTGAACAGTTTTCCCGCCAAAAACGTAAGTATAACCTTCGCAGGAATACAAATTTATCATATAACGGTGTCATGTGTATTTAAGTGTTTAAAAAGAAATTTTACAGATGATTAAAGATTAGATGTATCGACGTAATTGTTTATTACAATTAAAATAATAGTGTCCGTTATAATTTGAAATTTGTTACATAATTCTAAGTTGTCGCAACTCCAGTGGCTTCGGTGGCAAAAAATAGGGCCACCGTTATAATAATGTCACCGTAATTGATATTTTGTCTTTTTGTATGGATTGGAAAACGGGTAGAGATGTAAAAGTACAGCCCATTTTCTAATGGGTAGGAAGACCCATTAAAAAAAATTACGGCTTCAGGGTTATGCCCCATTTTGTAAAAAATCTTTTCTAAAAAAACTTTTACCGAGATATATTTTGGAAAACGTTATGAAAACGCTTAAACAGCTGAAATAAGAATGTGAGGCTTTATAACCTAAGTTTGTAGTCAAATTTAAAAAATATAAAGGTGATGAACTGACATTATAATATATACATTATAGCATAGGAATCTTACTGCTATTCATGATGCAAACTCGAATCGAGGTCAGAACTCTAGACTCCTACCCCAGAGCCGCTCTGTAGCATCCAGCCAGTTGCACTGTTCGTCTAATTAAACGACTAACATGGCCGGCACTTTTAAGTTCCTTTTTGGTAAAGCATACCTAATGGTGTTCCTGATGCTGTCTGAGCACTGTAAATCGCAGCATAAGTATTCTTTAATCATTAGTAAGTTCTTCCATTAATATCTCTCAATATTAATAGGAATAAGAATAAATATTTTTCTGTACTGCTATAAGTAGCAGCAGAGTATACTATCAAGCGCTACTATGTAAGCGATAAACCCGAGTATTAATAAAAACAGAAGAGTAATTCTACTTGCCTCAATATAACACTGATAGGCTGTAAGTGTAAACATATTGGTAGCTTAGTAAGCTAGAGTAGCTTATTAAATAAGAAATTTAGTTTGATAAAGGGTACGCAGAGGCTTATTGTACCTACCTGCCTTATATGTGGCCCTCTCGCTCGAACTGTGATTTCTCTACGTATATCGGCTTAATTAGTTAGATCACCACTACGTTTTATTTTCCGAACGTGTGTTAGTGGCTCTAATAAACGAAGTTCAGGTACAAATTTAAGAGTGTTCTATAATCGGGGCGATTGAAATTTTAAAATGTAGATATCTCAAGAAATAATACGTTTTTAAAAATGTGTACCATCTGAATATTATATATTTTTAGCTATTACTTCGAATACAAAAAAGTTATAGAAAGTGGATATAAAATTTCGCCAGCGTAATTAGTCAAAAATCGAGGTTGTTGAAATTCACCCACGAACGGAGTTGAACATTGTTTGTTGGACACCTGAGAGGTAGAGTATAAACTATTTTCGCTTTCTGCTCTACAGCATCGTACATCATACTCGTATTGTATACATTAAGGTTATTCTTTGCATTATCCTGCAATGTAGCCCAAAAGAAGATAGCTTAAATTAATCACCAAGATAAAGTCAAACAAACTAGGTACTGCTATCTGCACTAGACTCATTTTGTATTAGTTATGTGTACATCTGTAAATGTCCTTTAAAGTAATAAAGAACTTGTTACCGATCTTTTGAATGACCCTGCTATGCTAATCGTAGGTGTATATGATCTCCTTCGTGATCCTGCCGTTTTGCGGCTACCCCCTTTTCCCAAAAGCCGTAAAGTAAGCCGTAGGTATGTTATGATGGGAATGAAGACCGTGTTGGTATTTAGGTATAGGAAATAGTCTGCTCCTAAATAACTTATTGTTCATTCGCATGATACTACAAAGAGTCATCACGAAAGTAATTATTATTTTGGAAAAGAGATCCAATAACAACCGGACCGGTACTGACCCGCCACCGGGTCTACACCCTCTGCTTCTCGAACCTAACGACTCACGATTCCGACCACAGGTAGCCAGCATTCCTAAGTACAGTCCTCTGGCCAGTTTAAGAGAGTGGGCGACTTCGGATTGCACAACCACCAGCCGCCAGAGCCATCGGGATCAATTGCCACGACCGACGGAATTGTATGCTGATTGTCCCAATCAGACTGCCGGCCGCGGCTCTTTAGTGATGTTAATCGACCTTCCATTGTCCCAATTACCTCTGTTCTCCAATTGGTAAGTACGAGTAGGTGGACATACGCAATAACACTGCCTCTGTTCTCGATATTTTTATCACAAAATTTAGCGAATGATGTAGAATTACACCTAAACAGTAGGTAGGCAACATAAGTAATTAATCGATCGCTTACCTAACAAGTTTGTCACTTCTACATACTTAGGTACTTACTAAAACCTCGTAGTTCGTAGGAACGTGGATAGCCGGATAGGACCTATATTGAGAACTTTTATGTACTTACCTACCTACCTACCCTATTCTATGTATTACTGGAAGCTCCTTAATTACAATATTGTAGTTAAAATTAATTAAATAAAACGTACGAGTACCTACTAATAAATCCGTACATAAAGGGAGAACATGTTTGTTACCTTTGTTACGGAAAACTGTACAAGTATGACTAGAATTTAATAGGCGTTCAAAGAATTGACTTAATGAATATAAATAGTTTAGGTCAGGTAATTATTAATGCACACAGATTTATTATCTAACCATGGTCTTAGAAAAGTGTCTATACACCTGGTTTAATCATTAAACTTTAAAGCAAAGTCAAGTTATTAGGTCGAGTACAACCTAATAACTATTTACCCCTATAATCACGTCACTGTATTTACCAAATACCTAATCTGGGAAAGGTTATTATTAGGCATCTTAGACATAGCGGAAAGTATTTTTTTAGATTTAGCAGTTTTGTTATGATATCATGACGCAAGTATGTAAAATCAATATACCTACTCCGACCACTGGTACATATGCACGCGACTGTGTTCCCAAAAAAGGTGAAAGTCAGAAATGCAAGATCTTAAAGAAAGTCCTACAGTCACGTTTAACATCTGACCCCCGCTTTGCTATAAACTTGGCTGTCATTTTTTAATAATTATTAAAGTTGCAAGTCTCTCGGTATTCTACAGGTTACATTTCGGAGAGTGTACGTTGGGACTTCACAACCTAATTCCCCCAGCACCCTTCCACCACCGGACGACGAAACATCAAGGCGACACCGGTTCACAGTTGAAGTGCCGAAAACTCGTACTAAGCGTTTTGCTTCTACATTCATAGTGCAACTTGTACATCTCAACTATACCCTTAAAATTGGTCAGAAGTGGCACCATGTGGTCCTATCGACCCTCAGTGCTCTGCCTACCCCGTAAGGGATAAAGGCGTGATTATATGTATGTATGTAAGTATGTATTCATAGTGCGAACGGCCAAGATGTGGAACTCCCTGCCTGAATCCCTGTTCCCCATGAACTATAATCTTGCGGTCTTCAAGTCGAGAGTGAACCGCAAGCGCGCTCCATCTTTAGACTGCAACGGTGCTTACCATCAGGCGCGTTGTGGTCGAGCATAAGCCTATTTCATATTTTTTAAAAAATTATGACTTAAACTATACCTGCTATTGAGTATGTGTGGTTGAGATTCGCTCAAATTTTGTATAGGTAGTTAAGTACCCAATAGAAACGATAGGAACTTGGATTACATTGACAGATAGGTCTTGCAGGCACATCTTGGTAGGGTCATTTCGTCATCGCGACGGTAGTTATACTTAATGGTAAACTGATTGTTTTCCGCCTCTCCACCTGTTGCACTACTTTATACTTATGTATGCACAATGCATTGCACATGGTTTTTTACTTGCCCTGAGATCATTTGCATAAGACATTCGTAATGCTTCTATAAGTGTGGACCTGTTATTGGCTTTATGTATCTACAATTTTAACTATAATTATAAGTAGCTGTTGGTCTTCCTGAAAATGTAAAATAAAATAAAAAAAGTAAGTTAGGTTACACATCACCTGTTTGTGACTTCAGTGACGAAATAATTTGTGCGATCGGACTGTGAATATGACGAACCATTTATTCGATATTACTTACCGTCAGTTTCTAGAATAATATAATTTAACAATAGAATAATAGACACTGCTAGCTAACTAAGTATTATCGGTAGTTAGCAGTGATTGATCTCCGAGAAACTGGCACTTACGGTCACTCTTTCGAGCCGTATTAATTTACCTCTTATCTATTCTATAGGTATACTAATCCTACATCACTGATACTAATAATAAAATTGTAACGGATCGATGTTTGTGCACGCTAATCTCAGAAACGGCTGGATTGATTTCGATGCAGTTTTCAGGAATATATTGTGACAGGTCCCACTTAACATATAGGCTTTATCCCGGGAAAATGTTTTAATCCCGGACAATTTCGACATTTTGTTTTTTCTGTAGTCCACGCGGACGGAGTCGCGGGCGTCCACTAGTATTTACTATACTTAAGTACTTTGGATACAAAAAAAACCGAGTCATTGTGCCAATAGGGATAAATGGCCAATGTTCATTAGGGGCCATCCATATATTACGTCACAGGTTAAGGGGGAGGGAGGGGGTGGTCAAACTGTGACATTGTGTGACAAGGGGATGGGAGGGGTCCTAAATTTCGTGTCGTCACATTTTCATTCAATAATCTCTAAATATAAATTTGCAAAAAAGCTAAATGTGACGTCACACTAGGAAGGGGGGGGGCTCATAGATGTGACCAACTGTGACAAGGATGCGGGGAGGGGCAAAAAATCATGAAATTCGTGTGACGTAATTTATGGATGACCCCTAGATAGCTGGGTCCGAGGATACAGAGGAATCTTGGAAAATAAAACAAATCCACATTTATTGAATACATGTATTAGTGTAAAATAATTTGTGACCGTCTAAAGCGGCACTACATGGCACCACGTGATGCGACGCGACTCCTCACAGACAACATCTAGCTTTACTAAATGTAATGTAAATATGAATTCATTCGTGAACATGAAACATCACAAGTTACGATAATCATAGAACTCTACACTTTATCTATTAGATATAATAATATGTCCAATTGTAGGAGTCGCATTACAACATCAATATCTAATAATTAATGTTAATTTAAACTACGTAACGTACGTCAACATCGACAAGCGTCGCCGGCCGCCCAACTATAAACTATTTCAATGTTTTATACAGTGATTTGTTTTATTTATATGGTCCGATTTTTCAAAACGTCAAATATCGTATCAGAAGAATAAAGTTGATGCTGTCTCTCTCCAAAACTTGATCGTGATAGAGACAGCATCAACTTTATTCTTCTGATACGATATCTGACGTTTGGAAAAATCGGCCTAAATCAAATTAGCGATATTGAATAAAAAACAAAACAGTACATTTTCTTAGTACATACACGTTGTTTTTGGAGGATTAATTTGTAAGACAATATAACTACGGCCCAGAAATTCATATCATACATATGTTATATATTTGACAAAACTATTGTATTTAGATATAATTATAGATTTAATTGGCTTGTCACTATAAAAGTTACCTAAGTTGTAGGCGTCCGACGCTTTCACTATACATACCAGGATCAGTCGACGTAAGAAAAGAAAACACGTATAATTTCTGAGAAATATTTTGGATCAACTCAAGGAAGGTATTTCTTTTAGTTTTCTTGCGCAAAATATGGTGTGGGCACAATTTTTACACTTCAAAAAAAGGAGGAGGTTCAATTCGTCTGTAAAATATTTTTTTTTTAATTTCAGTATTTCCGTCAAATAACGGATTTCAATAAACCTTCTGTGGTCCCATTTTCAATATTTGTACCAGGAGAAATCAGGGCAACCACCGAAAATTGTTGCTCGTATGGTGCTTTTCTTACTAATCATGTCTTAAAGTTCAGGGTGTCAACATCTAATGGCTGTGCTGAAAGAAAATCAGTTAGGAGTTAGGATAAATGCAATTGGTCAAAACTATATAGTTAAAAATATGGCAGTGATGAGAAGCAGAACTCCTTAAGTTAGGAGTTACGTACTGCCATTGGTCGATGAAAACTTAATATATAGGGCATACTTGAATCAAGATCTGATGCTGCTGTGCTGATGGTCAAGCTACGATCCTTAACGAAGAGGGGACAGTATGCAATTGGTCATGGAAACTATACAGGGTGTTTTTTTTGTGGCCATTAACGAAGGGTACCACTTTATACAAAAAAAAATGCTGGATTTTTTTTTTTATTTAAATACTTGATCTGGCAAAATTTATAGTTGTTTTATGCAAGGTTTTTTCATAGACTATAATTATTTCTGGAAATCTTGCTACGCGCGTCTATGATAAAAAAACGCAGTCTATTTACTCAACTTTGGACCCTAATATTTTGAAACCAGACTTTCCCAGGTATGCCAAGGAGAAAAATGATCGTCATGTTGAATACGTAGTTTTCAGGAACTACGACCAAAAATCACCATGAAAACTAGCATCTATTTAAGTCAAACGCATAACCTAAAAATCGAGAAATAAACTGACTTTTAGAAAAAAAAAATTTAACCGACTTCAAAGTTTAACAAAAAGCAATAAATAACGTAACTATTTATCTACTTAATACATATTAAATATCTCAAATTATTTAAATATTTACAACTTAATACCTAATACTTTAACAAAGTCATCTTTAACTATTTAATATTTATAATTATAACTTATTTTTTTGGAGTCGGTGCCAAAACAAATAAATGTAATTAAGAAAACCTATTAGGAAATTGCTTACCGCTGCCTAACACCGTATTGTATTTTTCCGTGTGTGTGTCGTTGCCAGCCGCGCGCGTCCATCATAACCTACGTTACTAGGCTGGCACCGACTCCAAAAAATAAGGATAATTATAAATATTTAAATAGTTAAAGATGACTTTGTTAAATATTAAGTTGTAAATATTTAAATAATTTGAGATATTTAATATGTATTAAGTAGATAAATTAGTTACGTTATTTATTGCTTTTTAGTTAAACTTTGAAGTAATTTTTTTTTCTCAGTGAAGGTTGATATTAAGAAGAAGGAAGAACAGATACGATGTTATGTTGTGAGAACTGAAAAGGGTCCAGGTGCTCGAAAAACGTTAAAAACGCCCGAAAATCCACAACTCGAAGATGCAATGTTTACGTCTGAAGACGGAAAAACGTCCCTTGTCCGGCGATATTTTGATGGAGAAGGCGAAATACTTTCATGAACG
This sequence comes from Carposina sasakii, assembly GCA_014607495.2. NCBI lineage: Eukaryota > Metazoa > Arthropoda > Insecta > Lepidoptera > Carposinidae > Carposina > Carposina sasakii. The sequence continues at coordinate 2,935,863 of CP053161.1, forward strand.
GCTGGGCGAAGGTTTTCTGCCAGTAAAGGTTGGTTAGAAAAATTTAAAAAGAGACACGGAATACGTCACCAAAATAACCGGCGAGAAGTTGTCAAACAACGAAGAGGCCGTAAAACCATTCCAGGACAAATTCATGGATATTATAAAGGAGAAAGATTTATCCGCAAGCAAATCTATAATGCAGATGAGTCTGGTCTCTATAAAACGCTGATCTGACTTAGAAGTTAGAGCCCCAGGTTCTAAAGTTTCCAAAGATAGAATAACTTCATGCCTTGTGCGAATGCTGCTGGGACGCACAAACTCTTTATTGGTCATTGGAAAAGCACAAAAGCCACGTTGATCAAGACCAGTACATTACATGGGCCAGACATGGGTGACAGACCTTATTTCTAGAGTGGCTTAAAGGATTTTTATACCTGAAGTAAAAAAATTCTTATCTAAGGCTACCACTGAAAGCTTATTAGTCCGATAATGCGCCAGCACATCCGCTTGATGAAGACCTGCAATCCATTGGAAATTTCACAGTTTTAACATGCCTCCTAATTGCACAGCTCTCACAGCCAATGGACCAAAACGTTATTCAAAACATAAAGGTGAGTTACAAAAAAAACTTTTGCTGCATTTTTGCGCAACAAGAATATGAACGTTTTCCGATTCCTTATCAAAACCCTGGCGCAGTTTTCTCGTTGGCTGAGGCTCTAGGCTTAATAAAAAAATCTTGGTCTCCCTTGTGGCCTCATATCGAAGAACTACAGACGATGCTTTGAACCCGAAGATATATTCTTTAGCTTTTTTCGTTATGGCTTTCGAAAAATTAATGACTTCTTACTAAGCAATGATGACCTAAATGAAACTGAACCTATACGATGAAATAATAAGTCGTAACACAGGAATTGACGGCGAAAGTGAAGAAATTCGCACGTAACCAGAAGCAAGCGTTTCCAATTAAGCGCGGTGTCTGCCTTATTCTTGAATGGGCTGACCAAGTGGAATTCCTTTGGAAAAATGCTTCTAGATTGCGAAAGCTTATTATTTGTTTAAATACCTCCCGACAAACTAAAATATTGGATTTCTTTAAAAAGTTTAATAAGGCTGTATAGATGAATATACATTTAAATTTTCACAATACTATTAGTTTTATTATAAAAATACCGTACAAATTCCCTGTAAATGAGCTCCACGAATCCGAACGGGGGGTAAATTTCGGAGTTCGGATTAAAGAGGTCTAGTGTATTTAGATATAATTATAGATTTAATTGGCTTGTCACTATAAAAGCATGTAGGCGTCACGCTTTCAAATAAAAGCAAGTATAAATATTATTTGAACACAATACAACAGTAAAATATAATTTCAGTAAAATAACGCAATAAACCGTAAATATTTGTACTCAGTTGTTAACTAGAAAGTTAATGGAAAGAAAATCAGTCTTAAATTAAAAATATATAGTTAAAAATATGGCAGTGATGAGAAGCACAAGTTTTACGTTAATTTAATACATACTTGTACGATCGAAGATATTCATAGATGAACCACTTTGTTGTTAACCTATACTGGAAATATGATAAAGGACCGATTTTCCAACCTCAAATAACCTATCTGAAGGGCAAATGCGTCTTTCTCTACATCAAGATAGAGACTATTACTAATGGAGAGGAAGAATTGGCACTTTGGCAAACATGTATGTTTTTTTATCAAAACCCTGGCCAGGCTCTAGGCAGGATATCCTTGCCTACTTTATATGGCGAAAAAATAACGTTTTTTCTAGATTTTTATATTCTCCTGGAATGGAAAGAGATAAAGGTATGGCTCACTATATAGGGTATACTAAACAAGAGTTCACGAAATAAAAGCAAGCTTATTTGTACAACACGACATTACGATTCTTTGTGCACAACTATTACTAATGGAGAGTATTTAAGTACATCAGATATTTTATGACATATAATGTTACATTTTCTTCATGGTCTACTTCAGTTACAATGGTCTGTTTAAATTCGCATACAATCACCACATACTCTCGTTATAACAGATTCATAGAGAAGTTTCAAAACATCTTTGGCAGAGAAAAAAGAACACCAATTACAAAATAAATCTTACACAAATTTTCACACAAAAAAGTACACAAACTTAAATAAAACAGTCAAGAATACAAAGTACAATGTTATAGTTAGTAGAGAGACTTGAGACCCCGAGCGAGAGCACTGTCAACTGTTCATTAACGAACAACTGTTCATCTGTGAACACAACCTGTTCATTGGTGAACAAAACCTGCTCATACGTGAACAAAAGCAGCCCAAAAATGAACAGAAACTGCTTACTGGTGAATAGAAACCGCAAATACATTAACCTATCAAGTATTGTACATAAATGCAGAAACAGGGCTTATTTGGTTAAGGATTGGGCCACATAAGAAAGCATATAGAAACTGACATTTATCTGTAAGCTTAGTTAATTAAATATTTGTCTGGTTTGCATTACTCGTAATTAGTGACTCTGCCCGGAGTACATTACACTTACACTACACTAACGTTACTTACGCTAACACACATTTGGTTACTCTTACTTATTCACTATGATTAGTACAGACAACACAACGATCAGCTCGTTAAGGCTCCTACACACTATGCTGGAGGCATGGGTTGCCAACTTTGCCCACTTGCCTGCAAGCATTGTATAAAGGCATGACTTTGATGAACAACCTTTGTCACCGGCATAGTATGTATGAGTTATACTTATTTATATCAACTCCTACTGTATTATTAAACCATTTATTACAAACATCGAGAACTTTAAAATGTATATTTAAATATTACTCTGTATAAAAATTTGATAATTCAATTTTGAAGAAACCTTCAATATACCAGGTTCTGAAAGTTTACAAAAGATGTTTCATTGACCTTTAGTTTTTATTCATAAAACTTGTAATTATAAGTGCACGTGGATAAAATTCATAGTTTTTTTTTATAGCTATAATAAATAAATGGTTGTGTCTCAAAGTTATAGTTCAATCCACAAGATGCCAATGTCTTTTTGAATTTAAAATCAGTCTTTTGGAATTATGCCTCATTGGAAATGATAACAGGAACAATTTTTAAATGCAATCAGTTGCACGTGGCAAGCACAAACCTCTCGATAGAAAGGTCCGTGCTTACCCTACAGGTGGGAAATTAATCAATACTCTGATCATCTATTTGATTCTCACATTAAATTCTTTTTGTTTATGCTCATTGAATAGTATCAATCCATCAATTTATATTGTCTTAATATGATTGATTACGTACTAATATAATTAAACAAACACTTGTGAAGGATTCATAAAGAAGGAGGGACTTAGTTTATATTCTACTCTATGAATTGGACACTTTCAATAATGCCCAGACTATGGCCAATCATTTCTTTAATTCATAGCTAAAAGCTGAATGTTCCTGCAGTAAAAACTGGACAATTGGTACTAATCTTTCATGAAATATACAAGTCTCAGTACCTGTCGATAAATATTGTATATCGTAATACAATTTTATAATAACAAATAGCAGCTTTATCTCTATCTCACGGTTTAAAAAATAATCGTGTCTTTTCCAAATATGTATGCAATATTTATCGTCAGGTAGTGTACTCGAATTATTCAAAATATAGTCGTGATATTCAATATCTGAGTCTATTAAGGACCAGTGTGTGTAATAAGGGCCATGTCGTTGAAATTACATTTCTATTGGGTATCATTTATGACACTGGGCGCATTCCCACTACATACGATATTATTTATTTATTGATTATATTTCATTTTGTTGTTTGCATTTATTTGTGTGCTAGACATTTCCGCTGACACGAAAACCTATATAGCTAACGCAAAAAAAGTAGACTACAGTTAATTGTCATTATTATCTTATATGTGAATAACTCATTAAATGTGCAGATACAATCAGCACAAAACAGTTATGTGAAAAGCTATAAATATAAAGAATCTGCAACAAAATTTTAGACTCGAAATCGTGATATTATAAGATTGTATGAACATTCCTGTGTTGTTCAGGAATTTTTCCATATACTGGGAAAAAATAATAATTTTCGAGTCTTAACCTCTTTTGTTACGCCCTGCACAAGCCACGATCACTGGCGGCTCGTCCTAAGGAGCGCTGGTGCAGTGCACTCCCAACCACGAAGATTACATAGGCAATCTATATTTCTCTATAAGATAAATCTTTATTAAAAAAATAGTAAATTAAGATGTCACATATAAAAATTGTCCTGTATGTAATAATTGTATTTATAATTATCATTCAATTCTCAAGTAAGTTGTAATCTTATGTATCGAGTGGAGCGCTAGCAACCGCGCTCCAATGAAACGAATTTTGGTATAATTCCTAGTACTGTATTCAATGAGTGCGAAAGAGACATATCGACATAGGCCGGCGCGTGAAACAGGAGATTTCGTATGAAAAATTAGCCTTATCTGGAGCGCCGCTCACATTAATTCGTAGTGTGCGTATGCGGCCACTAGATGTCGCTTAGTCCGAGTTAGAACGCGATATGGTTGTCTTTAATGTGTTTTATTAGGTCATCTGAATTTCAATAAGAGTGAAGTTGCACTTGCATCGTCTCGTTTTCACTCGATAAGGGAGTGAACACGCGCGGCGTTTCCAAGCTGTAATTTTGCATGCGTATTTAAAAAAAGTGAATACCCATCTAAAAATTCAGGAGCCGCCAGTGGCCACGATACTACCCACGTAATACTAATTTCAACGACATCAAGCTAACAATTTACCTTCCACACCGGTCGCGCAGCCTCACCGTCTACGCCTTATAGTGCCGGTCGGGTCGTTGGGCCAGCGCGAGCGCCAACGCCAGCGCGGCGGCCAGCGCGTGTGCGGCCAACAGTCCTGCGCCGACTAGCAAGGGCGCGCGGGCCCCTTCGGCCAACGCGGCCAACGCGCGCCCCGCGCAGCCCGGCGCGTGCAGCCCGGCGCCTTGCGACCCCGGCGTGAGCAGGCGCGCCGTGTCGCACTCGTCCGACTCCTCCAGCTGGAAGGGGAGCCTGTATGACTACCGTGCGTGTGAGATTCAGAGTGTTAACTGTATAAGTGAACTAGCGGCCGCCCGTGACTTCGTCCGCCGCGTGAGAGACACAACCATGGTGCGAAGCCGGGCCGGATCCCTAGTTACACATATAAACCTCACTTTTGAATCAAAACTGCAACAAAATCCGTTTTAAAGATCTAAGCGTACATAAGGACAGACGGCAGGAAGCGACTTTGTTTTATAGTACCATAGAGGAATAAGATGTCATAGAGTGCTAATGTCATACTAACAGTTTCGATGCACCATTAGACTTTTCGGTGCCTCACAATTCCAGTCCTTGACACTTAGATTCTATTAGTGTAATGTATAGTAATGTACTACATTAGTAATGTATTGTAACGTATAGTAATGCAATCTAAGTGTCAAGGATTGGAATTGTGAGGCACCTAAAAGTCTAATGGTGCATCGAAACTGTTAGTATGACATTAGCACTCTATGTCTACATCTTATTCCTCTATGATAGTACTGATATGCCAGGATATCCATTTAAAACTGTCTTCTTCCCCCAAACTCTTCTTTCTTAAGCACGAGTGTCTACATACCTTGCAGCAACTCTTCGGCACATAGAACCGCGCCGGCTCTGCCGACACCGACAGGTCCAGCGCGGCGGGGCGGGGCTCGAGGCGGCGGGGGCGGCGGGGCGGAGCGCGAGCGCCCACGCGGACTGCGCCCAGTCGCCCGCGCCGTCCGAGCCGCAACACTGCAGCTGTGGGGGTGAGGGGCGTTAAATATGAGTGTCGAGTTACTCGTCACTTTTCTGAGTTTTAGTTCGGCATAGTGAGATTTGGTTTGTAGGAACCGCTATCCGATGCTATAACGCCGCAAGAAGATTTACCTAGCAGCAAATACTATCGGATAAAGTTTTCGTAGTCTGTCCCCCCCCGCACTCACCCCTCGCTGCAAGGCGTCCACGACCTGCGTCTGTGCGGGCTGCGCGCCGTACTCCAGCGCGATGGACGAGCGCAGGCGCGCCGCCAGCATTCCGCGCAGCGCGCCCGCGTGCGCCGCGCCCCACCACGCCGCCGCACCCTAGACGGTCACAGATCAGCTATTACCGACGATTTTCATACCCCTTTAAAGCTATCTAAAATAATGGGTTTGTAAAAACTTCTCGTACAATTATCCTTACGAAATTTTAAAAATGTCACTCAGCCAACTATTTGACTACAACTAAGAGTTGCACTTATAAATGACTACAAACTAACCTCAGCGACCGCAGTGAGCGCGAGCAGCGCAAACGCAGCAGCCAGCAAGGACGCCGAGCCGGTGGCGGCGGCCGCCAGCGCGGCCAGCGCTGCCAGCGCTAGCGCCGCGCCCCACGCCGCCAGCGCCAGCAGCCCCGCACGCCCCGCACCGGCGCCCGCGCGCGTCTCCGCCGCCGCCCACGCGCACGCGCCGCACGCGCCCACGCCCACCGCCTGCGCGGGGGATGTTACACGTGTAGATCTAATCCTTATTTCCTTACTAATATTCTACTACTAATACTAATATGTAATAATAATAATATGTCTTCAGCCTTCTGCGGTCCACTGCTGGACGTAGGCCTCCTCCAATGCACGCCACAAGGCTACTGCCACAGAGGGGTCTTGCCCATAGTCACCACGCTGGGCAGGCGGGTGGTGACCGCAGTTGTGACTTTTAGACTATGTTGTCTACACGAGAGGCGCTGCTGCCCACTTCTCACATGAAGTGGTACAAACTCTACTCTGCCGGCACCACATGGCTATTACTAATACTAATATTATCAATGTGAAAATAACTGTCTGTCCAGCTTTCACACTAAAACAACAGAACCGATTTAAATTAAATTTGGGCCAGAGACATTTTACATAGGATACTTTTTATCCATTCCATTCCATTGAATAATATTATAACTATACAATGATGCTTTACAGACACTTTAGTTGACTGGCCAAGCCCCCGCAGTGTTACAAATAGACCAGCATCCGTATGATGAATTTGGTGAGAGCGAGATGTCTCAGTTTTAAATGTCAAACTCACAGAGCTATTAATAACTAGATAAACGTAAAGTGTATGTACTTTACATGTAAAAATAGACTTAAGAATTAGAATAGACACTCATTCTCAAGCCAAGACTGAGTGAATTAGGGCTGATAGAAGTGGTTTGCAATCCCTTTTTACACACCAAGAAGAAACACTTGCCATGTCTAGTTATTAATTAGCTCTGTGGATTTGGCGTTTAAAAGTGAGACATCTCGCTATCACCAAATTCATCATATGCGTGCTTATGTTCAGGGGATTTATACAAGGCATTTTCTATGATGGCATGGTACTACCTATAGTCCCCTAGTACACTCCACAGAAGGTTGTTACTTGCTATTCAATGTAACTAGTTAATGTACATGCGTTTTAGCATAAATGCTAAAACGCCACCAGGCCTGGTGGTGCTTTAGCGTTTTTGCCTTTCCAATGTAGATATAATCATGTACAGTGTGAAGTTATGAAGTTTAATATAGAGAATACTCATTACCTTTTCTCATAAACTTATTGTTTTCGTTTTAATACAAACAAAACAAATAAGCAATTATTGCATTGATAACATATAAAGGCATACATACCTCCATGAAGGCATACATATTCTTATGTCTAATGTTATCCTCCAATATATTCTTTACAAAACCCTCACTAAGTCAACATAAAAGTATTAAATCTGGTTTATGTCAAACAGAGATAGTAATTAACGCGTTTTTATAGCCACATCTGCCCAGGCAAAGGTAGTAAACAAACTTGTAGCACAGATAAACTATCTATACCTACATTACCTACACTACCTTGTGCAGTCTAGTATACTAGTTCATTACCTAACTAGTTAAGGTATTTGTTAGTTACTTTACATGTAATAAAAATTCATTGTTTCTAAACTAAAGTATTCAAGCCACAAGCGGAAATTAAGGCTGAAATAAATGTCTAAAGTTAGAATCATCTAACATAGATTTTAAGAACCAACTAGTACACTGATACTACTGTAGTCTAAATAGTGTAGAGGTGTTTTATTTGAATGATCACTCACCAGAAGCACTAAACTGAACAATATCAGCATACATTTCATCAACGAATAGCATCGTGACATGCCCATGACTATCGATGAAAAATTTTGTTATATCTTCTGTGAAGTTGTTGGTTCCTTTTCGGACTTAAGAAATCTTTTTTTTACTTGTACAAGTGAAAATTATACCACCGATTAGCACTTAAACATTAAAATATTTTTGTATTTTATTTACTTTCACAAAGCGCGAATACGATACGCAATCTCATAAAACTATTTTCTACTAATAGTAGACGCTTGGATTTCTCGCGCGAGGCTATAGCTGTCTTTGTCTTACTGATTTAGAAACTGTATACCTATCCTGCTGTCGGAGGCAAATTTCTACCAAAACCATTTTTTATTTTTAACTAGTAATTTTTTTCTGCATAGACATGGTAAACCAACGCGCGCATGGAGCTTCTCAACAGCGATTCTGCACGAGGAGCCAGCGAACATGTCAGCGAACGAACACACAGCTCGTTCGCAAACAAGAATGTCTCCCACAAAAACATAAATAAATGGCCACCGTTGTGATTACGTTCTTCCTTTCTGTGAGATTTTATGTTTATAAAATGGACGCCGAGTTTAGAGATAATCAAAGGTACCAGTAAAAGCACGCTTTAACACTTTATTCACATTAATTGGGGGTAATTTCGCAATATAAGTTTGCAAAATCAAAACGGGGTCGTTGACAGAAAGTTTCGCGCCACTGCTAGTTTTCGTGAATGTTTCACGGTGGCGGCGTCGCTTCAGTAATGTTATCGCTAAAGGCACGCTATTTTCAGGGAGGAAAAATTATCCCGTCGAGAAAAACGCTGGAGCATGAATTCACAAAGGTTGGAGGAAATTGTGGCGGAGCTGATGAAGCCCATCAGCGACATCCGCCGCAGCTTCGACACGGACCTCAGCGCGGTGAGTCCCGAGGGCCCGCAGCCAGGCTTCCAGGATACACAGGACCTGCCAGGCCTTGTCCTATACAACTACCTGTGCAAACAGTTCTACTCTACATAAACAACATTGGATTTATATATACATGAGAAATTATAAACAACTTTATATTATGAGGTGCTAATAGTGCAAGTGTTATGTCCTAAACTGCAAGTCTGTAGTATTTTGCATTATTGTTTGGAATGAAAAAAACTATATTGTTGTATGACATCAACTCAACTGTCTACCTATTTGGTTCAAGGTAACATATTGTTTGTGCTGAAATTGTAGACAAATATTCCTGTTTTGGTGGCGATTCCATGAACTTCCTACCTCTACGAATATTTTAAATAAGGTAGAATGAACCATACCAATTTCTAATTTGATGTCTTTGAAATTATTTTTAAAGATACTTTAAACGTGTAACACACATAAGCACACAAAGCATGTGATGTAACTCTATAGGAAAGGATCTTTTACATTGTGCATATGTTTCACAACACAACAACAAATGGTAAACTAAACAGTGAATTATTAACCTGATTATTACAAGAGTTTAAAAATTGTTTAAGCTAAATGTGCCCTAAATTTGGCAGATATGCCATACATTTTGCTGTGAAATGTCATATCTAAATCAAGTCTAACTGTAGGCCCTTTTTTGTAATAACACTGTCAATATCCTACACAAGGCCCCTTACAATTGTAGTCGTCATCAACTACGTTTGGTGTTTAATAGATTAACTTTGTCTCGATTTTCAAGTTGGAAGCTAGTAAATAAGGAAGAGAGAACACCCCTACATTAATTGATTAACTTTTACAGCATGCACAGAATGAGATGCAGCTGATGTATTTTAGTAAAGCCTTGCATCTCCATAGCCAAACCATATTTGTGGGACGATTGAAGACCTACCTACATGTTTCAAAGTAGCTGCACAGGTTTTAAGATTTCTTTTTTTACTAATGCTGGGCCTATATTGAAACTGACATTACAGTTTATTCTGCACAGGAAAATACGATTGTGGGAAGTTATTTTATTTATTTACCAAAGTCCACAGCACTTTGACATATTTAAACTTATTTATCCATTGTCATTTGTATGTTACTTTTTATATTTTGTAATTGTGTGGGTCCTCCTTTATGATCCTGCAGTTCTGGGTACCCGCCCCCCCCCCCCCTTTCGGGAACACAGCGATGTGTATATTTATGTATGTATGCATGCATTTGAAATTCCTAGCATCACTGAATTAGGAAAAAAATCTAATTTGGTAACCGAACCTGTGCAGCCAGCAGCCAGTCTAATTCATGTAATTCTTTAATTTTTTCTGAAACATATGTTTGCTAAGTGTGGCTGAAGATATCTTACATGTCCCTACAGATTTAGCTACCCCATTTTAGGAACATCATGTTATAATGGTGGAGACCTGTGGAGGCCCTCTGCCCCAGCTAGGGGAGACGGGAACATAAGTCATCTCATAATGAGTGAATGTCCCCCAGTTGTTGGAGGAGTACCTGACGGAGGCGGGGCTGCACGCGCTGGAGGCGGACGAGGGGGACCCCCCGGGGGGCGGCGCGGGGGGCCTCCCCGTGCCCAACTTCGCGGAACTAGCATTGCTGCTGCAGCAGTCAGCTTGCATCTACTCGCGCAAGGTGGACTGTCTGTACCAACGAGTGCTGGATGTCAGCGATGCGCTGCAGCAGGCACAGTTGTGAGTATCAAGCCATGATGATGTTTGAATATATTGTGTGCTTGTTGGATAGAGGGGACTATTGTATGTCAAGGATTTTGGGGGTTGTAGTAAAACTGGAATGCATTCGGAAAGTAGTCATTTATTTTGTGTAATAATGGTAGCATATACAGATTACATTTAACATCTATTTATAAGAGTTATAATATACCCAGTCATAATGCTTTCTCAACAGAAAGTGGATTTTATATCTGCTTGCACTAATAGATACCTAAGTGTTTCTGTTCACATATATAGACCCAGTTGTTTATTTATTTATTTTTATTTTACAACTTCAGGAAGACCAACAGACTATAATTGTAGACACATAAAGCCAATAACAGGTCCACACTTATAGAAGCATTGTAGTCAAGAATTTAAATAGCACACTATTATTCTGTTTATATAAAAAAAGCAAGACAGCATTCTTAATATCCCCACCTACATTAACCCAACCCCCCGCAGAGTAAACCCCGAGCCGGGCGAGTCGGAGTCCACGAGCGCCTCGCCCCGCAAGCGCGGGCGCGCGGCGTGCGCGGGGGGGTTCGAGGCGATAACCCCCTCGCGGGGGCGTGCGCGCCGCGCGACCCCCCCGCGCGCCCCCCGCCCGTGCTGCCGCGCGCGTGGCTGTCGCTAGCGCCGCGCGCGCCCGGCCCGTCCGACCTGCCGCTGCGGGACCTGCAGGGGGAGCCCATCGGCCTGCTGCAGGACTTCCACGTCACGTGGCGGCTGCAGGTACGGCCGAAACATGCTCTTTTTGCTGATTTGAATTAATGATTTAAATGTTGAATGTAAAAATGTTGGAATAACATTTAAACTGACTAGCTATGAGGAGACGAGTGGAACATGAAAGTGCATGTAATATGCTAGTACATCATTTTACACTTTACACCAGCACCCGTATGATGAATTTAGTGAGAGTGAGATGTCTCACTTTTAAACGTCAAACTAACAGAGCTATTAATAACTAGATAAACTAAGTGTATATACTTTGCATGTAAAAATAGACTTAAGAATTAGAATAGACACTCGTTCTCAAGTCAGGACTGAGTGAATTAGGGCAGATAGAAGTGGTTTGCAATCCCTTTTCGTTCTAAAACCAGCCTTAGCCTATAGGTTACAGGCATCTTCTAGTATTATCTAAATTACTTGACATGATATGGGTGGGGCATGCCATGCATGGCATACTTCCTACTGACTGCATACAAGCACACACACTCATTACCACAAATCACATATACATAGTCTGTTTCACAGACTAATTTCTATGCTGATTTCAGAACTTAATTTTTTTCATGCTGTGTGTGACACCAACAGAACCAAAGGAACTGTATACGGCGAAACGCACTCTATTAATACTATCCCCCTCCCTTAGGACGGGTTGCTAGTAGAAGAGCTAGCGAGCGAAGACAGCAGCCTCGTCGCCGGCGCACGGCCCGTGCCCCTGCTCGAACTGCAAGCCGCCATCGAGGCGGCGGCCGCGCCCCCCCCGCCCTCGCCGCCCCCTCCGCCGGCGACGCCCCCGCCGCCCTCGCCGCCCGCCTCGCCGCCGCCCGCCTGGTGCTCCACGCCGCTGCCCGCCGCGCCGCCGCCGCCGCCGCTCAAGCGGGAGCGGAAGCGGAAACTCGACGCCAACCCTGAAGCGGACGTTGGATGCATCAAGCTGAAAGTTAGCAAAGGTAAGTTGTCAACTCTCAACTATTCTTTATAGCGACCGCCCACGACTTCGTCCGCGTGAGGGGGCATTGCATCCGTACGAAACCGGGGCGGGTCATACATAGCCAATAGCGTTCCTCTATAATAAATGTGCTATCTAACACTGAATATTTTTTAAATAAATTTTGTTCCTGCGATTAGCGTGTTCAAGAAAACAAACAAACTCTTCAGATTCACAATATTAGTATAGTAGATTAGATGGTACACAACACTACAGTAAATACAGAGATGTATACAAAAGAAATGCATACAATGGTGTGCTTATCTCTGCAAGATGTTTCTTCCAACATACCAGATAACAAAGGACTTACTTGACTTATGTCCCTGTGGCCCCTATATGGGTCAGAGGACCTCCACAGATTTCCATAGTGGATCGGTAAGGCTAAGTTAAATCAGCTTATTGCAGTCCACTGCTAGATGTAGGCCTCTCCCAGAGCACGCCACAAGGCTATTGCCATAGGTTATGAGCAGTGGTCGGAGTAGGTATATTGAATTAAGGTCATTGACATCAAACGTATATGTTAATATGATACGCCTCCGAGTTTCCGGATTATTATGATAAAAATAAAATAAAAATACCGAAACTTCGAAATTATTACATGAAACTAGTTAAAAATGTATCAATACTCTCAACGCTATGCTGCTAGTTTTTGGAAACTCCGGTACATTCCGGAAAAAATGCATGTCCATGTTATGATATCATGACGCAAGTATGTAAAATCAATATACCTACTCCGACCACTGGTTATGAGATATTGTAATATTGCCGTTAATCTATCTATATCTATCTTCTTCTTCTTCTATACATATAATAAAAACGTAACAGATCACTGTCTGTACATGGAAGATATATATGAAAAATATTATAGGAGACCTTTATCAACGCAATAGTACCCAAAAGTATGTTTTTTGGGATTTTTGTCGGTTTGTGCGTTTGTGCACGCTAATCTCAGAAACTGCTGAACCCATTTCGATACAGTTTTCAGGAATATATTGTGACAGGTCCCACTTAACATATAGGCTACTTTTTATCCCGGGAAAATGTTTTATCCCGTATAATTTCGACATTTTCTTTTTTCTGTAGTCCACGCGGACGGAGTCGCGGGCGTCCATTATAACTATAATATATAGTTAAAATTTTCATGCAACCGGGTTTTTTTAATATATAAATGATGTTATTGCCCATAGTCACCACGATGGGCAGGCGGGTTTGGTGACCACTGTGGTTTTCGGACTATGTTGTCAACCCCTTAATCGTTTCTTACGTTATCCACTGGCAAAATCGATTTTGGCGTAGTTAACATTAACAAAATAACGCTCGTTTTTATCAGTGCTATGACTAGGATAGTTAGAACTAACATGGAAAACTAATCCTGATGATGCCACGGGTGTTGGCGAAACATATATGTCGATTAAAAATATTAATTGGTTTTCGGATTAGCAGCTATGTATTTATGGTTGCATGCTAGGTGCTTGGATCTTACTCGTACTTCTCGTTGCGACTGTAGTGTCTTGTGTTCGTGATCATGAGTCGGCAGGTCCGAGGGTCAGCGGAGGGTGTAGGGTCCGGTGGTGGGCGACTCAATGGAATAGTGACGCCTGATACAATTAAATAGGATAAGTTATTGATTAATAGGTATTAATTTGTCAGCAGACTTGTACCGTAACTGGAAGTAATAAAAACGCGAGTTTTTGTGCTAATTAGCATTAGGTACAATGCGCGTTTAAAATCTTATGCAAATTAATAGATACGGAATGCTATTATCAGTGCTCGCGAGACGCTTTGTTATCTCTTAGCTAATAAAGTGCATTATTCTGATCCTATTATACAATAACAGGCTCGTAATAGAACGAAATAAGTACATTTTCGATTATAAATATTACATTGGTACCCAAAACCAATGATAGTTACATTACAGGAAATGTTAGCGAGTTTATTTTTCTAAAAATGTTAGTAACTTTTTTTCTTGCAATAATATGCTGCTTAAATTATATACAGAGTTTATTGTTTATTAATTACTGCTCTATAATACAGGTGTTGTTATTAATTTTCATAAATTATATCTGAGTATTGTGAAGTAATGGATTGCATTTTATAATAAAATTGCTTTAAGAAAACTGTGTCTGAGTAATTATTGAAGGAAACCATGGCCTACTGAAACTTAACAATGAACTCTATGTTTTGTTCATTGAATTGGTATAAAATCTGACAATATTTATGCTAATATAAAATTTAGTTATAATGTTGTTGTTCATAAAGATTATTTGCACGGTCACTAGATGAATAAGTTACTACTGACTACTTAGCAAAGTCATGCCATAGCGAAAATTGAGTGTGTGTGTGTGCGCGGGATCAGGTGCGTCCACACTCTCATTTTTCGCTATCGCATTGCCTCGACTTTGCTATTGGAAATTAGGTAACCAGGGGGCCGTCCCGGCTTCACACGGATGTAATGCTCACGCGGTCGAAGTTGTGGGCATCCGATAGATATTAATGTATGTTCCCCCCCCCCTCAGAACTGTTGTCGCGCCTGTCCCCGTGCGAGTTCCTGCCTGACACCACGTACACACGACGAGTGTTAGCCAAACGTGCGGCGCGAGTGCTGCGTCTGCGTAAACACTCCGCACTGAGCGAGCCCCGAGCCGGTATGTACTGTACACGACACGATGCCTACACTAATGTTATGGTTAGCTAGGTCATCAACAGTAAAAGAATATGAGCTAGGTCAAGCAGTTGGTAACCTGTAGTAGTAATTTGTCTAACAGACTCAATTGTTGCAGATTTCCATGGTTTCGATATATGTGACAGTATAGACATTGGAGGTAATTATATCGCTTTAGGTGTACCTCATAATATAAAGTTATTGTTGTAGTTCGCCTCCATTGTACGCATAGATAAAGTAGTTAGTTGATGTAACGCATCATAAAGTAGTTAGTTACTCCAGAAAGACCCAATAAGTCACTAATTTATGTACGGCTCGAAGGACCAGCTATTTTTAAAGTAGTACTTAGTAGATAAATCTATTGATATCCTGTAAGTATTAATGTTGTATGTGTCGTGATAACCTTCACATAATACAATGTATGTAATTGGCCAATCAGAAGGTAAGTCCAACTTTTTTTATGCTCGTTAGGTAATGTAATGTAATTACGATGACATTCGACATTGGCGATTACCTTATCTATCTATACATATAATAAAAATGTAACGGATCGCTGTCTGTACATGGAAGATATATGAGAAAAAATATAGAATACCTTTATCAACGCAATAGTACCCAAAACAATGATTTTTGGAATTTTTGTCTGTTTGTCTGTGCGTTTGTGCACGCTAATCTCAGAAACGGCTGAACCGATTTCGATGCAGTTTTCAGGAATACATTGTGACAGGTCCCACTTAACAT
Source organism: Carposina sasakii (assembly GCA_014607495.2). Taxonomy (NCBI): domain Eukaryota; kingdom Metazoa; phylum Arthropoda; class Insecta; order Lepidoptera; family Carposinidae; genus Carposina; species Carposina sasakii. The sequence goes on from CP053161.1 coordinate 2,951,760, forward strand.
TTAGGCTACTTTTTATCCCGGGAAAATGTTTTTATCCCGGATAATTTCGATATTTTGTTTCTGTAGCCCACGCGGACGAAGTCGCGGGCGTCCACTAGTTACATAATATATTTAATTAAATCTACCACAGCCCCTTTCTCTCCATACTATACGTAACGTTACAGCCTGGTCTCTGTGAGATTAAGGACCGATTTTTCCAATAATCAAGATGAATTTGATGTCAGTTTCCAGATAATAGACAAAGTCAGCATCAAAATTATTCTCCAGATAGGCTATCTAAAAAAATCGGCACTTAACAATGTGATGTTTACGTTATTGCTCACCAAAAAGTCCATACTTTTCGTATAGATTTTTAGAACGATCTGAATTTATGCATGCATACAAAACATTGCAAATCTAGTCAACTTGTATGTAAGATTGTAGTCGATTCTGGCCGTCACGTTTCATATTTGTTCTACTTGTCTCAGCCATTTCCATTGAGAATGGACACTGACAGAACTAATTGACGTAGTCGATCATAAAACGTGTATACATCCTATATATCTAACCCCCTCTCCCCAGGCTTCCCCGGCTGGCCCCCGCAGCCGCCCCCGGCCGGCCTGGCCGCCCTGCGCGCTCGCCTGGGCGCCGCCCCCCCCGCCCCGCCCGGCCCGCCCGCCACCAGCGCCCCCGACGACAGCGACGACGACGGCTTCTTTGAACAGAGCTCACTGGGGGACTCCGATGCGAGCCATGACCCTGCCGCCTTGTCCACTACTAATGTGAGTTTGCATGTATTTTGGGGCGTAGTTCTCTATTGCATCTATCCCGCAAATCGCGTTAGGTATGTTTTCATAGGAAAGCGGTGACGTAATATTGCGGTGTAGGTCTACAAGCGCAGCTATATGCCGCCAACGCTTTTGCAACGTTAAGAAGACATACCTTTGTTTGCGGGAGGAATGCAATAGGTGACAATTTAAAATTAACTACGTAACAAGACATCTGTTTATGTATTTCGAAAAGATGGTCCATATCGTTCTGTACATAACTATTTTTATTTCTAATCGAAACATCTACTTTCGGAAAATCATATTATTATTATTACAGCCATAATGTATTTTAATTTGAAAAATAGATAAACTTTTGGTAGTAAAATATGACCATATATCTTTATAACACTTATTTCCCTCAGTCGTCGACATGTGACTGGCTGTTATGGCAGTCGACAGTAACCGCGCGCGCTGAGCGTAGTGAGAGTCAACAGCTGGATGTTGCCGCGCTCGGGGCAACACTACTCCAGCGACTGGCCTCCGCACCCGCACCTGCACCCGACACACCCGCACCCGACACACCCGCACCCGCACCCGTCGCACATATAGACTACCTGCTGCGCACGGCGGAGGAACCTAAAGATGTGTCGAGGATATTCCTGACAACACTGTTCTTGGTAAGTATATCCTTTTATGTCTTGTTTATTTCATTGAGTTAACATCTGTTTACATCATCGGATAGAAAAATATTTGGGTAAAAAATCTAATCTAGCTATGTATCTTTTTGCTATCAAATATATCCAAAATGAAACTTTTTCAGGCGATAAACTAGCAACTTGTCACTGATTATTTACATCTGTCCCTTTGCTAAACGTGACTGTGGGACCTCCCTTAAGATCCTCCAGTTCTGACTACTTCATCGTCGATGGCACCTCTAAAACCAAGGACATGCAAATACGTAGTTGGCGGCAGTGATAGCGTTAGTTGATGAACGTTCCCGTTGGCAGGCAAACGCGGGCAACGTGGAGCTGATCCCGGGCGACGCGCTCACGCTCAACTCGTGTCGCGTGAGGCTCGTGAGCGCCGCGCCGCCCCCACACGACCTCGCTGCCGAGCTCGACGAGTGAGGACTGCGGCCGTGGGGGCGTCACGCTCACACACCACGCTCACGACGAGTGAGGACTGCGGCCATGGGGGCGTCACGCTCATGCTAGACCAACTTGTGCTAAAACTAACGTTAACAGTGGTGTGATAGTGTTGACTGTATGTACATATGTTTGGATACATGTTATGCCATCCACACTATGGTATGTATTTCTGTTACATTGCACGGTACATTGCGTGCGACAATGTGGACGGCAAATTCGTTCATTGCGTGTATTGCATGTTACATTTCTTAAATATGTACCGGGCATTAGACAAATGGTGAGTTGACTAACTTTAACAGTGGTATCAGTTTTGTTGACTGTACATATCACTATATTTAAAAATATGTTAATTTAGACAAATACATAATTATGATGACGTAAGTGTAACAATGCAACCAAATTGAGTGAGAGCTATACTAATATTGTTAGTAGCTTGTCCTTTTTGTAATATAGTTATTACATGTTCATTAATAGTTACTGCAAGTAACTATCTGTACTAATCCTTAGGAATAAATAAAAAGTTGTACACATTTTCCAACATTCAAACAGTTTTAAAATGAATATGTTTCTATTTTATTTGTTTCTATTACTTTATGTTTTTATATTTTGAATCTGCTTTGCATACATATTATAATAATTTATTTATCTCATCAAGTTAGAAATAAGTAAAATCGTGAAGGCCTTTTTTTGTGTGTTACATTCTACTTAATTATTAATGTTAATTTTATATTAACAAATCATTTAAAATTAATTATAGTTTTCACAAAAATTGTGTATATATTGACAATATGTAAATATAGATATTAAGAGAGAATTATATGGAATATATTTTATAAAATATGAGAAGTATAACTATGAGATAGTTATATATTATTTTGGTTTACATAAGCATTATGTATTAGCGGTTGGGGTTTAAGGGAACTACCATAAGGTAAGCTACCCTAATTAAATATTATTGATGAAGTAGAAATATCTGTAAATTTTTCAGGTTCCCTGAGTTGATGATTTGATCTCAGTTTTAAAGTCAGAGGCAGTGTACATGTTACCTTAATCTGCATACAACATACAGCAAAAAATAATAGTTATTAACATACATATTAACTATAAAACAGTTCATTGACTCTGAAATCGAGGTGTATGTTGGTATTGCCATCAGAGGTTGTCCATGCATAATATTCTGATGTATACCTGTGTGTGTGTAACTTTACTTCCGTGAACATACATATACATATTACATACTAAGTGTCTGAGGCTGTATAAGCAACCAGAGGTCAATGCACTCTCGCATACGATGAAATTGTGTATTTTAAGTGTTTGTTTGTTCAGCCGGTTGATATATTAGGTACAGTTTATTGTTTTGGGAGGCTCTTACAGGTTTCACAAATATATCAGAATAATCCGAAATGTATATCTTAATAGTACAGCAACAGTATTGAGGTGCGAAAAGGGGTTTCCTTATTTACTGCAGTGCTGGAAGACGTTTTCTCTGGACTGGTAAAAACCAGGGTCTTTTAATGGGGAATACTTGTCACATCTACGTTCGAGACGCCTATATCCTATCACGAATGAATTGCGCTCAATGACCTGGATAAACAAACCGAAAAGTAGGACTTACACAGAAAAAACAAAATGTATGACAAATGGGAACCAAGAACCAATCATTATCAATAAGACCTTACTATGTGATGATACACGATTTAGGACATATATCACCAGCAGACTCGACCGAATTGAAATAGAAACCAGAATCGGAAAATCTTGGAATGCTACTGGCAAAGAAGTCATGAACGCCATCAAACGAAAACTTTTAACACTTGTGTTCTGCCAACCTTGGCTGCCAAACATGGGCCCTTACCAAAGCCCAAGTAAAGAAACTATGCCAAAATGCGATGGAAAGGATGAGGAAAAAGCTAGGGAAGGATAAGAAAAGATATTATTAAGAGTACCACAAAAACAAAAGATGTACAGAAACAATTTTATCTGCACAACATAAGGGGAAATGATAAATGGTCTTCTCTGGTATGTACAGTAACGTAAGTGTAGTGGAATCCATTTGGAGGAGGCCTTTGTCAAAGGACAAACAGACATGGATGCTACAGATATACATAATATAATGTTACCATATATGTAACATTCTGAATAAAGGCTATTATTATTATTATTATTATTGTTTGACACACATCCCCCGACTACCTATTTGCATTTCCTTAGTTTTTCTAAAGGTTTGTCCACTATCGTAATATGTTTAGTATATTGCTAATCAAAATTTTCTTCTCTGTGTATGTAAGTAAGTAATGTGTGAATGTTAATAAGTAAAACTATCGTGTATATATTGCTAATATAACAGTTTTATAATATAACAGTTTTATGTTTATAATTAGCTAATTTTAAACTAATACAATGTTTGTACATAGTGTTAACATAATTCGGACTTTGATATTATATACTATGTATTTAAGAGTGATTGAAACTCAAGTTCAAAATTGTAAGTGTTTTGAAACGAATCTTGGTAAAATGTAGTAATATACAATATGTATTTTTAAATACAAATAAATGAACTTATTTTTGTTAAATAATAATAAATTCGACAAACGGAGTATTTTAATAGCTGCATTTTACGCTATATCCGATATTAGTAGTAACTAATAAAATACATAGGTATTTTGTTTTATTTTTACTGTGAGAGAACACTTGATATGATATGTCGGTGCCTTACTTGTGGAGAGTGCATTGACCTCGCGTACGGACGCATACAGATCAAGTCACGAGTCAGACAGGCTTGTCTCAAACATTACTGCATTGTCTAAGATATTTGTTTTAAAGGTGTCAGACCTTATTCTGTTCTCAGAGTCGAAGTGAATTATCAATAACTATTTTAATGATATATTGAAATTTTGCTATACAATTTACTATGAAATCAAATGATATTTCGCTTCGACTCTAACCACTATGAATGTATTAATACTAGTAGTAACGAGCAGGCGACGCCGCGGGTGTACATATAGTGTAGTATCTGCGCGGGCGCACGGGTAACTCGTTGGTTTGAAAATAAAATATTTTGTTGTCAACAAGCATGTTTTTTTTAATGCCTCGGTTGGGGCAAGACACTACTTTCGAAGGTGTCTACACACCAAAGCCGCCGGCCCGACGGCATAACCCGCCGGTTTCGAAACAAGCAACAACAATCGGCGGCGCTCTTGTTTCGTGTGTAGAGATCTAGACAGTGTTGCCACCTTAGCCATTTCAAGCGATACGAAAACTTCGCACCACGATTACCAAGTAATGATACAATTTTCGTCAGTCACACTACGATCACTCATTCGGTATAGTTTTAGTTTTTTAAAGCAACATTGGTAACCCTACCTAATCTTTCTGCTTCTTTCCTGGGGAATCCCCAAGTTTCTAAGTATAACAAATTTTTAAAACTTAAATAATTCTTATTAAAAAACTCTAGGAAAAAAATCTTTAATAATACTACTTTAAGTACCTAGGTACTAAATTATTAATAAATAATAATACTTTAATTACGTACTAAATTCGTTTCATATACAAATAAATATTAACTTTTGCATTTGTATTTATGTTTAGCCCTTTCTAGCATCACTTGCTATATCTAGCCCTTTTTAGCTTGTCCGACTGCCTTTTTTCCAAAAACGGAGGTGGCAACACTAGATCTAGACAATTTAACAGTTTTACGAATGTTAGCGAAGTTGGCAAAGTTATCGAATCTTGCTGTCGCACATAAAATTGCGCATACATTATAGTCGATCCCGATAGTCACACGAGTAAATTTAGTACCTACGAGTCCTTTTCTCTCAGCCATTTATGTTAAGAGCGGAGAGAGATAGACCTAAGATTAGGTTTCAAGTGTGACTTCCGGAATCGACCCTATTGTCTAAGCTCCCAGGTGGTTATTGTCCTGAAAAGATACTAAATATGTTAGCATTAAATGAAACATGCCATCCATAGGTAAATGAATAATACAAGTTTATAAAATATTGTTTATTTGAAATGGAAATTATACAACATAATAAAGAATTTCTAAGCCTCTCAGTTATATTAGTGTTCAACTTAAAAATAGATATGTTTGTTAGTGACAATTTAAATTATATAACACATATTCATTAATGCTAATTTGTTCAAAGTAAAATGTATTTTTAGATTTTATTTCTAGTAACTAACAATGAGAAAATTCATTTCACACACAAGAGAGCTTAACATTATCTTTGGATATTATAATATGAGCTACACTCTAAGGAACATTCGAGATTAGAGTCATGGAGAAGGTATAAAAGAGGAGGTGGGACTATGAAGTGAGTCGTGTGGCAATCGTGAGGCCATGACGTCATGATAGGGGCGGAGCTTCAGGGCCAGTGTGTGTAACGCAGTAGCTGTAACCACACGCTTATGCAAGTAGTTTCGCTAGTCACTACAAGGTGGTTTCTATGTAAATGGGCAGGGCTATAGTGTTAGGATGCTCCCCTCGTCCCATACTTCAACCCCGCTCAGCGGCACACTACAATTTCATACAAAGAAAATATACTTGGCCGCTGCTCCTCTTTATTTCCTCTCCATAATTCGAATACATTTTATAATTTAGTGAAGTTACGTAATATTTGGTATGCCATTCATGAATTACTTTGCAATATATTTCAACATAGGCTTTACTTAGAAGACAAAGTAGGGTAAAAAAAATTCGAGAAAATGTTGACATAACTGACATTAATTAATTTCAACCTACATAAAAACTGAAGGCACTAAAAAGCATAATACTCTTTCACACTTGTGAGCTATGTCTCTATCTAAGAAAACTGTTTTAAGAGTCCAATTTACATGCAACTAAAATAAATAAACGAATTAGTTTTTAGAATAAAATACAGTTCTTTTTATTATGTTAAGTGAAAATATATGAAATAACCTGTCCACATAATCGAAGATTCGAAATCACATGTTTACTATTCAAGATTGTATGAGAACATTCCTGAGTTATTTAGGAAATCCATACTATCTGAAAAAGTAAACAGGTGATTTCGATTCCCAATTTCTGTGGAATGTCAGGTCCTCTTTAGTATAAACAAAAAGGCCTTTTTGTTATACTCTGTATAACAAAAGGGCCTTTTTGTTATACTCTGTATATTAGCGCCTATTACTTCATTATTAAACCAAAACATTTGTCATAATGACACAGTTAACAAGAGTGACGGAGATACATCCAGCAAACAGGGCGGGCGTTGACCCCGCGCGTATACCTACAGTTAGTCGAGTCGTGTACTGTGACGTCACACGGCCTCTGCAAAGCCGACGCGTTGGTTGGCGACATCGAACTCCGTGTAGAACTTACCGATGAACACGTCGCCCAGGATCCACAGCGGACCGTTGGGGGGAGGGATATCTAGACCCATGAAGCCGGATAGGCAGATTGTCTTGCCGAATTGAGAGATCTGAGGACAGATGTTTTGTGTAGTGATCTGCTTTTTTTGGGTCGTCGACGTTAAAAATCATAGTTAAGAGAAATCTAGAAAAGATTGAATCGGATGTTTTAAGTGAAGGTTCAAATTGGCTATCAGCGTCACAGTTAGCTTTGTCCGTTCACTTATTCTTAAAGATTTATCCATTTTATGAATATTCAACTAAATGCAGTTGTAGGTACTAAAGAAAAGTCAAGATTTTTTTATACATTACGCCGCTTCATCTCGCTAAAGCTGAAAGTGTGTTAGGGTGGTTCCAGGGTGGTAAATAAATAGCACTTCAAGTGACGCTGCAGTGGAAGCAGTCCTAAGATAGTTACCGTGAGCACGTAATCCTTCCCCTCCAGCTCGAAGTCGGTCCCGGCGATGTTAAACACGACGGTCGGCAGTTTGGGTACGGCACTACAGTCCAGTGCGTACTGTCCGAACGCCATCGGAGTCGCGCCGAGCGCCGCGTTCAGCGCCGACACCTCCGCCGACGGACCGCCGATCAGCGACGTGCCTGTGTCGGCGATCGCCTCGCAACCCTGTGGGAGACATACGTACTTGTACAAGATGGCCTCGCGTGCTTTGTGGAATACGCATACATGCATACCTGGCAGCCCTGTGCGAGCCACGAGCCGTGTTATAAAAACTAAGTTCTAAATTATCATCTAATTTTGACGTAATGCTGTCAAATGTCATCAAATGACACAGCCGGAGCCCTGCCAGTAGGCGGCGCGGGTGAGCCTTACCCCCTGACACAGGCTGGGCCCTGCCGGGCGAGTCTTGTCCCCTGATACAATCTGGCCCCTGGCACAGGCTGCCCCTATCGGGCGAGTCTTACCCCCTGACACAGGCTGGCCCCTGCCGGGCGAGTCTTGCCCCCTGGCACAGACTGGGCCCCTGCCGCTCGAGTCTTACCCCCTGGCACAGACTGGGCCCCTGTCGCTCGAGTCTTACCCCCTGGCACAGACTGGGCCCCTGCCGCTCGAGTCTTACCCCCTGGCACAGACTGGGCCCCTGCCGCTCGAGTCTTACCCCCTGGCACAGACTGGGCCCCTGCCGCTCGAGTCTTACCCCCTGGCACAGACTGGGCCCCTGCCGCTCGAGTCTTACCCCCTGGCACAGACTGGGCCCCTGCCGCTCGAGTCTTACCCCCTGGCACAGACTGGGCCCCTGCCGCTCGAGTCTTACCCCCTGGCACAGACTGGGCCTCTGTCGCTCGAGTCTTACCCCCTGGCACAGACTGGGCCCCTGCCGCTCGAGTCTTACCCCCTGGCACAGACTGCCCCCCTGCCGCTCGTCTTACCCCCTGGCACAGACTGGGCCCCTGCCGCTTACGAGTCTTACCCCCCTGGCACAGACTGGGCCCCTGCCGCTCGTCTTACCCCCTGGCACAGACTGGGCCCCTGTCGCTCGAGTCTTACCCCCTGGCACAGACTGGGCCCCTGCCGCTCGAGTCTTACCTCCTGGCACAGACTGGGCCCCCGCTCGAGTCTTACCCTTGGCACAGACTGGGCCCCTGCGCTCGAGTCTTACCCCCTGGCACAGACTGGGCCCCTGCCGCTCGAGTCTTACCCCCTGGCACAGACTGGGCCCCTACCGCTCGAGTCTTACCCCCTGGCACAGACTGGGCCCCTGTCGCTCGAGTCTTACCCCCTGGCACAGACTGGGCCCCTGTCGCTCGAGTCTTACCCCCTGGCACAGACTGGGCCCCTGCCCCGGCACGCGCACGCCGGCCAGACGGAACTGCCAGTAGGCGGCGCGGGTGAGTGGGGCCCTGGTGAAGTTCCCGCGGTAGTGCGCCGGGTCCGACCCGCCCAGGATCATCTCGCCGCCCTGCGCCGCGCTCGCGTCTCTGTGGAGACAGAAATAAGGATTAACGAGCGATTCTACCTACATTAATTACGAATAGAGGCAAAAATCAAAGAACTCATTTTATATTCCTTAGCCGTGCTGTAGTATTGTGCCACAGAAAAGCGCAACTCAATTCATTTCCTGAATTTTAATCTGTATAAAAAATTCTCCTATTATCCTCGATAACTATGCAGAAATGGAAAATTATGCCCAATCGAGCTTACGCTATTTAGCTATTTATTTATATATCTGCATACAAAACATATTAGTTTCGAAATAAGGCATATTCGAGTTACTAGCTTTTTGCCAGAAAATGCACGGTCCAAACACGTTTTTACCATTATTGATAAGTACATGCATATATTATGCGTTTGTCACCTGTTCAGATAGAAGGAGAACACAGGCTGCTTCAGCAGTCCCTGCGCCACCATGTTGTCGAACACCGGTGTCACACCGTCCACACTGATGCTGCAATACCATACAACACTATATTACTGATCCGTCTTCGAGGAACCACTAGTCACACGAGGAACACGACTGCCGTCAGTGTGGACTGCAGGAAAAACAACATGTCGATAAAAATATTTTCCTGGAATCAATTCTAGCCTATGTGTTACTCTGATATGTAAGCTATATTATTGTGAAGTTTCATTAACATCTATTTACTAGTTTTTGCGTGAAAGAGCAACAAACATACATCGTCACAAACGCGTTTATAAGTCTAAGGCCGCACTACGGCAAAACTGTCGCGGCTTTTTAACCGCCTGATTTTGTGAGTAAAGGAAACTAATGAAAACGGCCGCACTGACGGTTTTGCTCAGTAATACAAAAAAAGTCAGGCGGTTGAAATCCGCGGCGGTTTTGCCGTAGTGTCGCCGATTCGGCTAATAGTAAGATTGACAAATGACCTGCGAAACGCCATCCCCAGTATGCCATCAAACTTGGCGGCCACGAACGCCAGCCCGGGCTCGGCCAGCGCCTCCGCGAAGGTCTGCCGCCGCACCGCCACCCCGCCCACCGACACCGCGTCCGCCGACAGGAACCCCGACAGCGAGCCCGAGCCGTAGTGGATCGCGAACGCGGTGCCGTTCGCCACGTACGAGGACGAGCGGCTGCTGTCGTACTTGTTGTGCAGGACTGCGGGGAAACATGACATCTAGTGACATGCTGCGTGTATAGACTAGACACAGACGAAACTAGAACGAGAGAGTTTACCATATACACATACAACAGGCGACACGAGTTCAGGAAATAAAAAAGGAAATACGACATCGGACCTATTGCAGTCCACTGCTGGACGTACGCCTCCCCCGGAGCACGCCACAAGGCTACTGCCATAGGAGTTTTTTGCCCATAATCATCACGCTGGGCAGGCGGGTTGGTGACACAGTAATAAAATTATAACAATAATTCTGACAACTATTATTAGTAAAAAAATAGTACAAATCACCTGGATAGATGGCGTGAGTGCAGCTCCATCCCTCATTCTGTTTTGTCATTGGACACGTAGGAGGGGGAGGTGAAGGGGGGAGGAGCTAGGGAGGGTGATTCGCTCACGCCATCTATTTTTGACAGTTATTTTAACTTGTCAGAAAATCCCTCATTAGAAAGCACAGATAAATAACTAACTTATAATTCACAGAAAAGTATGGGATGCACTTAGTCAATCTCCTGCTGTGCATGTACCTAATGCCTGTGTAACTACCAATCAGGTCCCTTTTCAGCTGAATGCTGCTTGAGTATATGGCTACCACTCTGAACTAATTTGAATGCCACTTGTGTGCGTCGGAACTCTTGAGCGATCAACGGTTACTAGATCGCGGAACTCAAACCAACTCTGACAGCTCTTGTTTTCTCGTCTCGCGTCGCGGTAAACACACAACACGAAATAGCAAGTTCAAGCGAACGCGAATTAAATTTTGCATCTACGATTAATTTAATAATTCCCAAATGGACCTATCGAATCTTTAACACCAACGCTAGTATGATAACCAGAATGAGAGGTAACATGATACTGACGGCAGGCGATGTTGGTGTAGTGGCACTTCTTGCTGGGCACCCACAGGTTGGACGAGCCCGTGTCGAACACCACCTTGAACGACTGCGGCGGGGTGCCGATGCTGATGGGCCCGTAGTACTGCGCCTGCCAGTCACATTACATTCAATAAATAATATGCACACGCTGTTATGTTCCTGTTCTCTGATCCCTAAAGTCTTACATTATCCTATCCTACTAATATTATAAATGTGAAAGTTTATGAGTATGGATGGATGGAGCCTCAAATAAAAGATTAAGGAAAGAAACCCACATTAGATCCTCTGTAGCTTGGTACATGTCAATCTTAACTCTTATTTATCTGCTTTGTTGTAGCATTCTGAATTCTAAATGATGTCATTCAATAGATTTTTTCTATAGCAAATAAAAACACTATTATCTTTAGATTTATCAAAACATTCATTATAAATAGACGATGTCCCTCACGCGATTCTGTGTAATCTTAACATGCTTTGTGTAAGTAGAGTAGAAAGTATACCTGGTATAAACTAGCGGCCGCCAACGACATCGTCCGCATGAGAAAGTTATACATATGTACATATTTATAAACCTTCCTCTTGAATCACTATCTATTAAAAAAAATCGCATCAAAATCTGTTGCGTAGTTTTAAAGATCAAGGAATACATAGGGACAGCCAGTGGGAATAATAGTAGTTATAGATGGTTATAGTGATAATATAAGAGTAGGTACCAGTGATTTATGTTACAAAAAGATTTTGATACATTTGCATGTATGTATTTGTAAAAATATAATAATGTATGTTGTTTATTCCGTAACTACTGAGACTCTGATTACATAGAAACATGACACCATATTTTGTAAAGTAACTAGTATCAATGTTTATGTTGTACTTGAAAAACTGTTTTATCTGTTTTTTCTTTTCAAGTATTGTGCCAATAAGCAAGCAGACTTGCCTATCTTTACATTATTATTTACTTCAACATTCATGTCGCAATAGAGTACATTGGCTAGAGAGAATCTCATGATAGTGTATCTCGGAGAGGTTATCAGTTTATTCCCTCGCAAACACTGTGACCTTTGTAACACAACAACAAGTGTACATACTGGACAAAACAAACTAACAAAATAGATACTTTAATTGTAAAAAAATCTAAATACAAAGACTGTCAAAAAGAATTGCTCATTCATTATCATATCTCAAACTATTTAAATACTTCACAGTACCAAAGTTCTCAAAGGTACAAAATAAGGTTAAATTAAAATAATTAAATAGTATAAATAAGAAAAGAATAGTTAGCAGTCAAGACATACACTCTCCTTTGTACACTCTCTGTGTAACTATGTGAAGTCACTATATCCAATGTTTGTGTGTACAATTAGGAATATATGGACAAATTAAAGACACTTAATTAGGCACAAACTGGGAACTATAGTACAATCATAATTGTACTGATGATCCTGTAAAGCAGAGGTTTGCAAACTTATTTCGTCTAACGCTTACTTTGAAAATCAATAGCGCCCCCCATTTTTATTTCACTTTAAAAGTGTCAATAGCATATTAGTTGCGCTATTTTTTTTTGGGGCCTTAACTGCCCCTCTCTAGGCCTCCGACGCCCGGAGGGATGTTATCGCCCACTTTGGGAAAGACTGCTGTAAAGTATAGTAAAGTAAATCCTACATAGTTCTTAATTTTGAAATACTTAACACATATTATAGGTATAACATAATTTCAATATGAAGGTTCTGCAGCAAATACTAAATAAAGAACCTTATCGGCTTGAACACAACAGGTAGAAACTGCATCCAGCAAACAACAGACATAATTAGTGTTACTGCAAAGAAACCATACTTACATCAAGGTAGTTAGACAGGGGCTCCGGTACAGGTCCCTTGGGGGAGTACTTGACGCGTAACGCCACCACCTCCGTGCCCACCTCGTGCAGCGTACGCCGCACGGACGACATGCGGTACAGCGGCACCCTGACAACAGACGGTCGGGTTAGCTAGGTATTATACTTTTAGTCATTGTTTGTATTAACTTGGGCCCACTTGCAGCAAAAGGGTAAATTGTGTGAATCTGTATATACAAGTCAGTGATACAAGCCTATGTTGTAGCATTATTTCATAGATTTTATATATAGGTAGGCAGCTACATATAAAATGCTATGCAGAAGAAGTTCACGGATAGTGTGTTATATTGTATAATGTATATTAGACTTAATGGTGGTTTATAATAATATTGTTAAACTGATTACGATAGATATGACTATTGACACGAGCCGAGCGAGCGGAGCGAGCGTGCCCATCATGTGCCACAATAAAGTCTTTTATGTTTTTAATATTATATTGTGAAAATATCCTAAACAAAAAAAATCATACCATCATACCTTATGGTATACATATATGGTGTACTATATATTATTTATATAAGCTCTTACCACATTCGGATTTTATGGACACCCTGTTAACACGATTTGGCCAAACGTGGATGACAAAATCGTGAAATGTAGACGATTTAACGATCTGGTCAAATTGAATTGGCCACTGAAATGCGATTGAAATGCTCGACTACGAAATGATCAATTTAACAATACCACGACATATACAAGTCAGTGATACAAGCCTATGTTGTAGCATTATTTCATAGATTTTATATATAGGTAGGCAGCTACACATTTGTGAATCTTTCGATTACAGTCAGCTTTCTGTAAATCGCTATTTCCTACCTAAATTCAGTTCACGTTCGTCATTCAATTAGTGTGCACACATCAATCATTATTTTCAAGTTATTAAAGTGATTTATCACGTTATCACATCTTTCCTGTTCTACAACACCCTATCAAGTACCTACTCATCAATTCTGGATGTAGTAGCATACACTGGTATTAGGAGACTAAAATTAGAAGAAACATTATAATACAATGAAAGTTAGGCAATAGACCTGTTGGTCTTATACATAAGTATGCAGAATGTGGTGTATTAGAATGATACTGTCAGTCTATAAGGACCAATCTAGAGGGAGCATAGACTTATATATTACTAGCGGACCTTTTATATCGATAAGAGGGAGACTGCATAGAACTACTTAAGATAATCAATAAAGAAAATAGGAAATGAACTTTATAGTTAATCTAGTTAGAAAATTCACATAATTGACTGGGTATGTAACTAAATAACGTAGGTATTTGATATCTGAACAAGTATAGATTACCTACGTTACATGACCAATAAAATCACTTACCGGAGCAATTCTGATGAGCATGTTGCGAAAACCGCAGTCAGAAGCATAAAAATAGATATTTTCCCCATGGTTGCTACAAGTCACTCGCCGAATATCTGTGTATAAATACAAAGAGGTAGACGTAAAATTGTTATTATGTATTTCGAATACTTTATATTTTCAGGGAAGAAAGATAATACTCACTGCCAATCCAGCGTGTGACCGAGCACGAGCACTAATAACGTTTTCCCAGCCGCGCAATACGAAATAATTAATTAATTACCCGGCGCATCACGCACAAAAGTCAAACACGAATAATAATAATAATTGAAGTTTATCCCGAAGGAAAGGCAAGGGGAACTGCCCATACAGCCTAATCATTGAGTAAAATGTATTCTGAATGATGAATGACAATGCAAAATCCTCAAGTTGTACTATTATAGTGCTGTGCATGCCGACTAAATAAATAGTAGTGTCTTTACAAATAAATTTTGAACCACACCCGCTCCCTTCCAGCTTTTCCCGCCGAATCCTAATAATAATTGAATGACTGGACTGAATGACAGCAAACAGTTGTACTATTATAGTGCTGTGCATGCCGATTAAATAGTAGTGTCTTTGAACCACAGATTTGACAATATTAGTAGTACTTAGGTATTATACTTAGTTTTACCCCTGAATTGAAATGGTAATTCTATTATTCCTAAACAATGAATATGTAATACTTCCAATAAAACTTGGTAAAACCTTTGTGCTCTATTGTAAACTAAATATTTATGATATAAATCATCCGAGATAGCTGTGACTGCGGAACCGGTAGGTATCTATTTCGAACTTCAACACTACATCATCCACCTGAATCGACCCCTGCATAGGTTCCCTGCGACATGGAACTACCTAGTAGTATTGTTTTTTTTTTTTTAGTTTTACAAGAAACGGCAAGGGGAACTAAGCCCATACAGCCTAATCATTGTTTAGTAAAATGTATTCTGAATTTATGATGAATGACAATGATGATGAATGGAAACGTCGGGAAACTGAAAGGCCTTGATCCAAATAAGGGTGCGGGCCCGGACGGTGTTCCATCCTCTATTCTTAAAAAATGCTGTAAAGAATTAGCATTCCCTTTAAGCATCATTTTTAATAAATCATTAGAGTCTGGTATATTCCCAGTTGCTGGAAGGTAGCACACATTGTTCCCATTCACAAATCAGGTGACAAATCACTTTGTGAAAATTACAGGCCTATAAGCATCCTTTCATGTTGTGCGAAAGTTTTCGAGTCCATTGTATACGAATCTATGTACTCTTTGATAAAGCCAATTTTAATGCCACAGCAACATGGATTTGTGAGAAATAAATCCACTACAAGTAATCTGCTGGAATATAAAAAACCGCTGTGCATTCGCTCAAAGGAAGCAAGTGGATTCGATTTATACTGACTTTTCCAAGGCATTTGACAAGGTCAATCATACAATCCTTTGCCGCAAGCTTGCGGGCTTCGGCATTCATGGAGATCTGCTTCGCTGGGTGGAATCGTACTTGCACAGGAGAAGTCAGCTTGTGGCCATAAATGGGGTCACTTCTTCCCCGGTTGTGATTACGTCCGGCGTCCCGCAGGGCTCCCATACCTCTCTTCTTCATAGCTTTCATTAATGATCTAATAAAACGACTAAAGTGCCCGTGTTTACTCTATGCTGACGACTTGAAGGTTTTCCGTACGGTGGAAAGTGCCAGTGATGCACTTTGCTCCAGCAAGACTTGGACTGTATTTCAGACTGTGTTTAGCAACTGCATGGTTTTGAATATTAATAAATGTTCTTTCACAAACAAGAAAGTCAAAGCCCTATAACTACTCACTCAGAGGACAGATGCTTAACCGGTCATCAGTTGCAAGGGATTTAGGAATATATTTCGATGAGAAACTAACGTTTCACAATCATGGTACGACCACATTGTCAACAAGAGTCTGCAGTTGCTTGCTTCATCGTTAGAATCTCTAGAGATTTTAAGAATCCTAGCAGCCTATTACGCCTTTACTACTCTCTGGTGAGGAGCGTTTCGGAATATAACTCTGTTGTGTGGTCACCGCATTATTCTATTCATATTTCTGCCATTGAAAAGGTCCAGAAAAAAAAGAAATTTTAAATGTCTTAAGTTACAGATGCGGCACTGCAAGACGGATTCGCTCATACGATGACAGACTTCTTAAGTTCAAGATGACCTCGCTCGAGGTTCGCCGGGAGTATCTCGATCATATGTATCTAACAAAATTATACACTCTTCTGTGGACTCCGCTCTGCTCCCACAAACTTTAAGATTAGGTATAGAGCTAGGAATCCCAGTCCTAGGCCATTTCAGCTACAGATCTACCGTAACAATACCTCGTATTATAACCCCATTGTCCGTTTCTGTCGTCAATATAATGATCTGGTCGCAAATCACCGAAATTGCATAGATATATTCAATTGTAACTTTAATAGGTTCTCCACATCTGTAAAATCCGCTCTTTTCAATAATTTGAATGCTTAGATGGCTTTGTATTAATCAAATTATATTTTAGTGTTTTCTGAGTTCATTATTATTTTAATTTAAGTGTAAAAATAAATTGTGTAATCTGTGTACTCAAGCTTTGGAGTGCAGTTTAGTATTATAATTTATTGAAATGATGTTGCGTTAAACGTTAACTGCACTCTGTATTTTGTACGTGTAAATAAATAAAAAAATAAAAAAAATCCTCAAGAACAAGTGTAAAGTTAGTCAAAATGAAAAATTATTGCAGAAACAACTTACATGCGCCCATGAAGAGATCGTAATCCAGCTAAAGTTTTACTCGGCTTACCTGCATATAAAACCATGCACATGCACCTAGTAGTATTGTCACGAATTTCACTACAACCCTGAAACGTCAATATGTTTTTTTTTTCTTGTTCGGACGAGGCAAAGATATTATTACATAAAAATCGATATTATAGGTACCTACTGAAATATTCTCTGACCGATCGAAGAGAGAACCAAGTAGTG
Organism: Carposina sasakii; assembly: GCA_014607495.2. NCBI lineage: Eukaryota > Metazoa > Arthropoda > Insecta > Lepidoptera > Carposinidae > Carposina > Carposina sasakii. Next base: position 2,969,225 of record CP053161.1, read on the forward strand.
AAGTCTAACTACTGGTGAAAATGTTTCGATAACTTAGCGAACCTCGCTGTCGCTCGTACACATTTTCGCGGCTGGGTTTATTTAATTATTATTCTCCTGCCTAGCTACGTTGAATATATTAGGGCTGGTCACATATTCTGTCGGAGAACCGATGGACAGTGGAGTAAGCAGGTTCTCAAATGGAAATTAAGCGTCGTCAAACGTACGTAGCGTTGGACGGGTTGTACGTAGGGTTGAAGAGCGCTTAATTGGTAGTGACTATAGCGAATGGAAGATCGAGCCATGTGGCGTGCCTGGGGGAGGCCTACGTCCAGCAGTGGACTGCAATAGGTTGACAATGATATTGAATGTACCTACTCTGGTAATATTTTAAATTATGTGTTGAATTATTTAATCAAGTCCTTGTTTTATAGGTAGGTATCTACAATGTATAAAATGGGTGTGCAAATTGCACTTTTCTGCTGACCCACTTTGGGAAAATGGGCTTAACTGGTGTAGACAAGGGTGCTTACACAATGTACTATCGTTTGGCATTGACATTCCTAAACGTTATAAAATATTAATAAGGAAATGAAAAAAATCTTCACCAGAGTGAGGTTTGAACTCACGACCACTTGCATTCCGTGTATCGGGTCACTTAACTCGGATGACGGATTTTACCATCTATTTTAAATTACGTTTTTGGCAATGTTATTTTTTCATCCCGATAGCTATACACTAGCCAAATCTCGGTAAACAAAGCTGAATGCCTCAGCACAATGTTTAATGATGAAACAATCAACCATATCCTAGCGGATTATATTATGGAGAAGTATCTTATAAATTTATCTTAATTGATGTTATATGTTATAAACTCCTAAACGTGTCGGTGACGAATCTCAATTGGTTCGATCGAGAACTAATACTTTGTCTAAGGCCCCAGTTTATGAAGAGTTTCATTTCTGTAATGTGGGTATGTCACAATGGGATACTCGTATCAGATCTTGCCCCATTAGTAGTGACATAGAGAGATACTTATTCCTCGTAGTGACTTGCCACCACTGTAACAAGATTTGGAAACAATGAATTACGCAACAACTATGATTTAATACTATATTCAGTTAAATAAAACGTTTTTTAAGTAAAATACATTGTCCGTAGATAAATTATAATTACAATAATTTGATAGAACATCTCAATGACAACTTCATGCAGCGCCGAGCGTCACGGGCTTTATCTAACATTTACACTATTTCATAAAACTACTTATATATTTATCACTACACTATACCGAGTTTATGTTTTTTTCTGAATTTTTTCACGTAGGCCTCCACGAGGGCCTGTATCTTCGAAGGGTTGATTTCGCCGGTTTTATTGTGACATATCTGCGGGTAGAAAATTATTCGTATTAGTTTTGCCATCATAAACTGACGTAATGAAATGCAATTCATCTCACATAGAACTGAGGACTTTCTTAAAGTCGGTCTATTATTATGACGTTAAATCTAGCCGAGGGTTACGTCATATTAAGCAATGGTAAAAGCGCCAGTCGTCATCTGCCCTGGCGCCAGACCCCCTGCCAGCTTACTTTGGGTACGGCGCGGCGCATGATGTCCTTGTACTGCTGCTTGTTGACGCGCTTGTGGTTGTAGTGCGGCTTCAGTACCAGCTTCACCTCCTCCACCACGCGCTCTTGACGGTTCAACTTCTTCAGGAACTGCGGGAAAATATTGTAGGTACGTTCAGTAGCATAACATAATGATAACTGATTTATACTGAAATGTACGACTATAACATTATTATTATTACAATTTAAGTTCCAAGACTGAAATTTCATTGGGGGTAGAAAGAAACGTAGTTTGTATCGGTAAAGTCGACAAATCTACCCATAGCTATACATACCTTGCTCCGGACTTGCATTTCGACTGCGGAACTGGGCAGGTCCTCTAAGCCCTTGCCGTTGGTTTCCTCCCCCTTGCCGGCCGCAGCGCTCTTGCCTGAAACGCGAGAGCGAGCGTTAGGGTGAGCAGAGCGAGGACGCACAGTAGGGCAGGAGGTGCGGGACTTACCCTGGCGGCGGCGCAGGCGCGGGGCGCGTGCGGCTGGCGGCGCGGGGGCGCGGCGAGAACAGCTCGCCGAAGTCGGACGAGCCGGGCGAGTAGGGCGAGTCGGCGCGCGCCGGCAGCGGCTTGATGGGCGTGGACTTGATGGCTCCGGCTTGGCCGGGAACAGCTTGGGCGCGGGCGCCTGCGGGGCCACGGCGCCCACGGGCGGCGCGGGCGGGTCGGGCGCCGGCGGCGGCTCGGGCGCCTCGTCGCGCGTGGACTGCAGCAGCGCCAGCACCTTCTCCATGGGTGACAGCGGGCGGCGGTCCAGCACGTCGTCGGCGGACAATTTCGTCTTCTGCGCCGCCTCCAGCGTCATGGCGCGCGGCGGCTCGGGCGCGGGGGGGGGCGTGGGCGAGCGAGTGGGCTCGAACGGGTCGTAGGCGTCGGGCGAGTCGGGGCGGCGTGGCGGCGGGCGCGGGCGGCGCGGCGGGCGCCTCGGGCGGCGTGTGCGGGCCCACGGGCGGCGCGGCGGGCGGCGCGGGGGCGGGCGGCGGGGCGGGCTCGGCCGGCTCCGAGTCACTGAGCACGATCACGTTGCGCGGCGACGGTGTCAGCTCGCGGAAGGGCGAGCGCTCCAGGTCAATGATGGCGACCGGCTTGCCGGCGGGCGGCGCGGCGCGGCGCGGGCGACGGCGACGCGGCGCAGCGCGCGGCGGCTGCTGGAAGCTCACGCTGACGAGGATGTTGTCGCCCGAAGTGAACACCTCCTTGCAGGGCGCGCGGCGGGCGGCGGCGCGCGGCGCGGGCGGCGTGCGCGGTGACAGCAGGCGCGAGTCCAGCGACGCGGAACGGGAGCGCGAGCGCGCGGGCGCGGGCGCGGGCGCCAAGGGCGGCGGGGACGCGCTGCGGCGCCGGGCTTGCGTCGCGGGGACTTGTTGCGGCGCTTGCTCTCGGATCGTGCGCGCTTCTTGCGCTTGCCGGTCTTGGTGCGCGACGAGCGCCGCTTGCGAGGCCGCGCGGGGGACGCGGCGCGGGCGCGGGGCGGGGACGCGCGGGCCCGCGGGACTGCCCTCGCACTCGCGGCGACGCCCCCCTAACGCGCGGGGACACGGCAGCCCGCGGGCGGGGCGAGGCGGCCCGGCGCGCGGGCGAGGCGGACTTGCGTCGCTTGCGGCGGCGCGGGCTGAGCGAGAGGCGCGGCGTGAGCGAGCGCGGGGAGTCGGCGCGTACGTTCCGTCCTCGGGACGATTGATTTTCGTCCACCACGTGATATGGACCTGCGACCGCGCGATACGGATTTGCGGCCGCGGGAAGAGATTTGCGACCTCGAGAAAGAAATTGATTTGCGGCTTCGGGAGACGACTTGCGGCCGCGGGAGATCGACTTGCGGCCTCTCGACGGAGACTTGCGTCCCCGGGAGGCGGAGCGCGGGCCGGGCGAGCGGCGGCGCGGCGAGGCGGCGGGCGAGACGGCAGGCGAGGCGGCGCCGGACGGCGGCGACACGTCGCGCCCGAAGGCGTCCTTGCGCTTGCGCTTGAGCGTGACGACGTGGCGCACGTCGTAGCGCTCCAGGTCCTTGCGTTTGTCTTTGCGGCGGCGCGCGCGCTCGCCCGAGGAGTCGCGGCCGCGCTTGCGCTCGCGGTAGTGGCGCGCCTTGGGCTTGGCCTTGTCCTTGCGGCGGCGCTTGCGGCGCGGCTCGGCGAACAGGCCGGCCGGCTCGCCGTCCGACACGAGCTCGGTGTCGAGCGCGGGCGGTGGCTCGTCGCGGCGCGGCTCGTCCAGGCACGGCGTGTAGCCGCGCGAGTCCTCCGTGTCGCTGATGGACTCGGTGAGCTTGTCGAGCGGCGGCGCCAGCGACGCGTCCGACACGTCGTCGTGCTCGTCCCCCTCCGCGCCCGCTCCTCGTCCCCCTCCTCCTCGTCGTCGCTCGACTTGTCGTCGGACTCGATCGGTTCGGTCCCGGTCGGGCCGTTCGTTCCGTCGCCGCGGGTCTCTCGGGGATTCATCGCCGACTTTCGGGGATTCGTCGCGGTCCTTAGGGGACTCGTCGCTATCTTTTCCGGGACTCTTCGCGATCCCGCGGGGACTCGCCGCCGGATTCCCCCGCACGGGCGGACACCGGGGCCGCTTCCTCCTCGTGTCGATCCTCTCCGGGAGTGCCGGGAGATTTCTGCGCGTCGTCCTCGGGGGTGGCCGGAGACTTCTGCTCGTCGTCGTCCTCGGGCGTCCGGGGCGACTCGAGGTCCGCGTCCTCTGCGAGCGGACTCGGCGTCCTCTCGGCTATCTCCGCTGGAGGGATCGGCGACGTCTGCTCGGGAGCCTCCTCGGGCGCGTCTATCGCTTTAACATCGTCCCCCTGCACGGGCGGCGCGGCGGCCGGGCGCGCCGGCTCTGGCTCTGGCTCCGGCTCGTCGTCGTACAGACTGACGGCGCGGCGCACGAGGATTCTTCACTCATGGGGCGTGCAGGAGTGGGGTGTCTCGGTGTGGGCGTGATGGGGCAGCGCCGCGACACGCGCTCGTCGTAGGGCGCCGACACCAGGCCCTCGAGCGCACCGGGCAGCGCGGGCGGCGGCGGCAGCGGCGGCGGTGGCGGCGCGCGGGACGCGCTCGCGATGTGCACCGACGCGGCCGAGTAGAGTAGATGGAGAAGTTGGGGCAGTCCCCGTCCGAGTCCGAGTCGTGCGCCTCGGGCCGCGCCGCCTGCTGACGCGCGCGGTGCTCCAGCAGCGCCGCGCGCACCGCGCCCGCCAGCACGCTGGGCGGTGGGGGCGGTGCCGGAAGCGGCGCCGGGGCCGCCGCGGGGGCGGCGTGCGCGGGCGCCGGGGCGGGCTCTACGGGCGCCGATGCCGGCACCGGCTCCGCGGGCTCGTCGTCGTCGTCGCGCGTGGGCTCGCCCGGGTCGTACTTGTCGGTGTCGATGACGAGGTCGGGGCTGGCCTCGCCGGACGAGGACGGCGCCACGCGCATGTCGAGCGGCTCGCGCGCGGGCTCGCGGCGCCAGGCGGGGCGGCGCGGCGGCAAGGCGTCGGGCGGCGGGCGGCGCGAGTAGTCGGCGGCGGCGGGCGGCTCGGGCCCTGGGCCGCGTATGCGAAGCGGCGGTGCGCGGCGGCGAGCGCGGCGGCGGCTGGTAGCGCGAGTGGCAGTTGTTGGTGGCGGCCTGCTCGCGGTGGTAGGAGCCGCGGTAGCCGCCGCCCCAGCCGCCGCGCTGCGAGCCGCGCGCGCCCGCCTGGCGCCCCATCACACCCCGCCCGTGCAGACGCTCCTGGCTGTCGAGGATGGCGGAAAGCAAGTCGGCGGGCGCCGTGCTCGGCGTGGGCGCCAGCGCGCGCTTCAGCCGCGCCTGCAAGAGAACCGCACATTAGTCGCCACTCGCCGAGGCTCGCCGCACGCCCTCCTCCCCCTCCCGCCCCGCACGCACCTGCCTGTACGCCGTCCGGGTGGCGGCGGTGGCGGGCGCGGCGCGGGCGACAATGCCGACGCCGCCGCCGCCGCTCTCGTCATCGTCGTCCGAGAAGTACTCGAGCTGTCCCGAGTCGAACAGGCTGAGCGCGTGTGCGGGCGCACTCGCGGGCGGCGGCGCGGCCGACAGCGAGGCGGCGGCGAGGGCGGCGAGGCGCGCACGCACGCCGGCACGCACGAGCGAGCGCCGCGCCGCCGTGCGCCCCGGCCGGCGCCGAGACTGCAACACCACACCGTGCTGTCAATATCCTGTACCTACTAGTGTCCTGGCAGGCGCAACTCGGTGGGATAAGACGAAATGGGAGCAGAGCGCGCTTCTTGCTGCCCGCAATTCAGGTTTACCCCACAGCTGCCGTTACTGTCGCGTCAAGCGCCGCGGGTAGCGAGATGACGCGCTGTCATGACCGAACCCCTGTGACCTTAGACCAACTTAGGCAACCTTATAATTTTAGCGACAGCGACGTTCACAAAATTATCAAATTATGACCCATTGATCACCCCGACTCCCAAGTCTGGATCCACCCTTGATGTAATATTAATATGTTACGTTTACACGCCCGCGTTGGCCTTGGCAGTCATCCAAAAACTCTAAACCACTTAAAACGCTTTAATGTCATTTACAACATTTGCCCATCAGAATTAACCGTACATGCAAGCTTGGCGGTCAGAACGTAGCTGTTTCGACTCCAGGTTGTAGCTCACTAGAGCCACTCGACACCCGACAAGAACCGTCTCGTCCGGTAATCAACCAGAGAACCTCGCGTGGCCAACGAGTGAACGTCGCGTGATCCAAGATGAATCATTTGCGGGTATCGCGCGGTCAAAAGTCATGCGAGCAGCGAGTTGTCGACAGCTTGCGAGCTACCTAATGCGAATGAACGCATATCTATAGATAGAAAGCCCAAATAAAGAATTCTCCGCTTGCGGCGAGTCGGTGGCTCTAATGACCTACATATATGGTGCCAACTCGTGTGAGCAGCACTAACCTCGCGCCAACGTGTAAAGCACCCTTCCTTTGTTCTGTGTACTGGAACAAGCTATCACAAGCACTGGCGGCTCGTCCTAAGGAGCGCTTGTGCAGTGCACTCCCACCCACGAAGATTACATAGGCAATCTATATTTCTCTATATTTATAATTATCTTTCAATTCTACTATGTTTATACAATAGTGTCCACGCGTTCGTATTCAGAAATTCACCCGCAGAGCTACTCAACAATAGACGATTTAGAACAAAGTTTGACAACCTCAATCCCTTGTTATATAGAGGGAAGGAGCAAATAGAAGATTTGGATAAAAATGAAGGTATAACAATGAGAAAAATAGAAATTGGTAAATCAGTCTTTGTTCGAAACTATTGTGGTAGCCCTCGATAGCTGAAAGGTGTTGTAGAAAAACAAATAGGAGTATGTCGCTTCCTTATAAGATGGAAAGGAAAGCTACTAACGAGACACATTAATCAAATGCAATTAACAGGGGTAGAAGAGGAGAGACAGGAAGATGCCCTAGAAACAGAATCCACCAATGACAGAAACTACAAATCATGTGGAATCCAGTTGCCGCCTCGTGATCAATGGGCTGAGATGATTGGGTGCCAGAACCAGGAAATATAGTGATACACCAAAGCCCAGATAACATTCTAGTAGATGCTAGAAATAAGAGACAATTGTCAATATCTCCATCAACATCAAGACAACAGAAAAGAATAGCCTTATGTGAGGACAGCTATCAAAGTCTGGAGGACAATATGGACCCAGTAGATGGAAATACAGATAGTGATCATAGCGAATGAACAGTTTAGAATTACAAAGAAATAGTGTTAGTTGGTGATGGTGGTTAGGTTAAGTGTTAGTGTAAAATCATAGATAAGAAGAACAAAATAAGTAATATAAACAATAAAAGTGCAATGCCATGTGAGTTGTAGTGTTGAGTAGGACACGACTTGAAAAAGAGTTTGTAAGAGTAGCCTCTTTTGTCCTGAGCCAGACAATGTCCCACTTCAAATGAGGCGAGGCGTACCTACTGACTGAACCATTTGAAGTTATTATAGTACGAAATATGCGCGCCTCCTGACGCCTCAAATGTCAGACGCGACGTGCTTTTGTCATGTCATTTGTTTGTTTAGTACAAATATTTTAATTATAAATCTTACAAGTATAAAAAATGAATTTTATGTGTTTGTAGTAAGATGGGTTATATTAGGTTATACCTATACCTGTTCCTACTGCTTTGTTATTTATAGTCAATTATAAATCATAATTACAAAGACTTACCTGAGTATCTTAAAGGATGATGCAAAATCTGGTACCACCACAATAGCTTAGTGTAGTACGTCATTGGATAGCTCTTTGTGAGCCTAACAATAATTATTATGGCCACTAGTTCACCAAATCTTAGTCGTTCAGAAATAACAGGTACTATAACATGCCAGTTGTAGCAAGAATAGAATAACGTTTTATTTATTATTTCATAATTCACTACCCTTTTGTACATCAATAGGAGTTATGAATCCTTTCCTTACCTGCCCGGGAAGGCGGGCAGGGTACCACGGCGGGGACATGGGGAAGACCGAGCGCACGCGCAAGTGTCGACCGACGCAACGGATAGCTTCAGTCGTTCGTTTGTATTGTGTGTGTGACTGACTGCGCTTCCCGTCTTCCCGTACTATTCAGCGACTATTTACGACCATAGCATTGTTTTTGGACTCCGATAACCGTTTCTTTTACGTTGACCCCGGCTTTCTCTTGGACTTTGGTGATACTTCTAACGAACTGTGAAGTGCTTTTCCGAACTACTGTGAAAAAAATGGAACCTGCTCGCAACTGTGTGATGTGTCGTAGAGGGTTCTACCCGCGGAAGATATCAGCGTCATCTTCTGACTGATGATCTCCCCAGACTACAACCAAATTAGCAGCTTATATTCAAGACATGGAGTCTTGGAGTAGGTAGATCATTTTAATTACAATTAAAAGGTACCTTAGGTCTAAATGGTTGGGTCATATGTTTATCATTTATGATTGATTACACTAATTAATCATTTATTTCACTTACTCGTTTGCGGTAAACACGCACGTGGTCATTTATGCTTAACTATATACCCATTATTTTGACTATTGTTATTTTTATGTTTACGTATTGGCTATTTTAAGAGGTGAACCGGTTGGTAAAATATATTGTTTATTGTTTCAGGTAGTATTTGACAATACGCGAAGTTTATGCCATCGATGTTGGCAAAGGGCTGAAATGCTATCAGACCGCCTCCTATCCAGAAGTACCCCAGGAACACAACAACAAAATGTGGATGCTATTCATGTTCCCGAGTATTCAAGAGCACCAACACACCGAGGCACTGTATATTTCACAACTGTCAAAACACAACTCGTTACAGATCCCGAAAGTTGTAAAGATACATACATTTTGTGAGTATAGGATTTACATTCCCGACGGTGCAAGAGTGTGTCAAGAGCAGCCTCCAAAATAATAATTGGGCTGAACTACCCCAGAATTGTCTCGTGACTCATGACTTTAATGCAGCGCAGTTTAGTCACATTTGTGACATGATGAGAATGCTTTGCAACACGGTTCTAGTTGGATTTTAATGCCAGAGGTGCGTTATCCGATGAAGAGATGCATTTTTGGACCGGACGAAATAACGAACAATTCGATTCCATATTAGAGCAAACCCCTCACTAATCCAAGGATGCAGAAATCCTAGAACTGCACTGGGTATATATCTGACAAAACTGCGAACCGTGATTCCAATCAAAGGCTTGCAAGTTTATTTAATATGACAAGACAAAACCTAGAGCGGCTAATAAAAAAAGCACGAGATTGTCTTACTACGAGGAATATGTAGTTCTTCATCTAGGAATGGACCACGTTACAAGAATAACATCAAAGAAAGGAACCTTACTATACCAGAGCAATATATGGAGACGATGAAAAACTCGAAGGCAATTATAATATGCGACGGAACATACATTTATATTCATAAAAGTGCCAACTTCCTGTTTCAGCGACAGTCATATAGCTTACACAAGTTTCAAAATCTGTTAAAGCCTTTCTTGATAGTATGCACAGATGGATACATCATTGATGTAAAGGGACCATACGCAGCCACGAAGACAGATGCTAACATTATGAGCAGCTTATGAACAACAATGAATCCGATTCATATTTTGTTGGAACCTAACGATGTATTTATATTGGATCGCGGATTTAGAGATAGCCTTGGTAACATAGAAGCTTGTGGCTATGAATACCATGTTCCACCATCAAGGACAGAGCAATCTCAACTGACTACCGAACAAGCTAACGAATCTCGAATGGTTTACCATGTGCCGGTGGGTAGTGGAAGTGGTTACGGCAGATTCAAGCGAGATTTCAAACTGTTACGCCAAAAATATTTCAATAAGGCATTGCGAAGTATGTTCAATGATTTTAAAATAGCTGCCGCCTATTTTGAACCATATACATCAACCAATCGTAGACAACCAATACGCCGATATGATTATAGAACAATAAGATTGAAGTTAGATACGCCTAATATTTTATATAATTATGTCGAAAGGAAAGATTAAATCAAAGAAGAGCTGATTTTGTGGAGGTTAGAAGCTAATGATGTAGAATTCCCAAGATACACTGAAGGGGAAGTTATTTTATTGGCGTTAGGGACATATCAAATAAAGCTTGCGAGATCTTACTGCAGTGAGCATCTACAGAATGGAAATATACACAATAGAGATTTATAGACAAAATGCACTTGAAGATTTGCCTGACTATGGTATAAATGAAAATTCTTCGCTCATGCGCGGTCGTATCCAATCTCGACATATTCGAGCAAGAATATATTATTGTTACATTTTAATCAACAATAATAACAATACCATCTCTGAATACTACTGTACATGCCTGACTGGGCGACGTACTGTAGGTACCTGTGCTCACATCGTGTCCATCGTGTGGTACCTAGGATACGCCAGGCACGAGGGATTTGTAGCCCCTGCCTTATTCCTTAATGATGTCTTACTAGATGAGGATCTGTAATATTTTATTTCATTTTGTTATCATTAATTATTTCGTTTTCATTTGTTTTGTTTCATATTGAAAGCATTTTATTTCATTTGTAATCATTGCATATTGTAAACTTACTTATTAAGCTTCGTTGCGGCTGTTGCTTCTTTTGTACATAATCAATGGTAAAAAGGAACGTACAAAGGAAATCATAATCGTATTTTATTTCATTTTCTTAAGGTTTATTTTCATTTTTTATTAAAGGAAAATCCATATTACCCTGATATTATATTAGGCTGGCAATCAGATCTGACTACAAATCAAGACAGGCGCCATACTTATTCATATTCTATAAGATAATACCTTTTCAATGATATATCACACATCACTATTGGAGCGGGTACCAGATTTCATACAATCTCTTGCATCATCCTTAAGACTCTTAATCTTTTTTTTAATTAAGATTCTTAATATATCTACTTCAAAATCCGAAATATCAAAAAAAATACAAATTAAATGGCACTGACTCTCTAAACAACGTTAGATTATTATTATTTGAATTTTAAATACCTATTACCTACGCGCCTCCTGGCTGGCGCCTCGCCTCGCATGGAAGACAATATATTTCTCTCTCGCTCAAAATGTCAGACGCGACGACCGTGACGTGATCACGTGACGTGCTTATCGTTTGTCTGCCTGCCTCGCTCGACCGTTCAAGCTCGACCGCGACAAGAAAATTGAAGTAGTACAATTTAAAATTTCGAGGCACTCTTACATTTTGACGTCATGTCCGGGACAAATAAAGTGCCTTTGTATGTCCTACTCAACACTAGTGAGTTGCCTATCTTGGGGGAAAGGCATGTAGTGTATGCAAAAAGTGGGTACCCACACATTATAATTGGAAATGACTATGTGGGTAGTTAGATGAAGTCAGTCTGGATTCGTCATAGCTGATAGCACATATTCAGCCCGGGTTTCAGTAACATGTGAGTACATAATAGTGTCGTATATATTTCAAACCAAAACTCAATTGATATTCTAGTCTCACCTAGATTAATGGTTGGGTATAGAATCAAATCTAAACATTATAACCATTGCTCCTCGGTTTATTTAATTGTAATGTTATAAGAATGTGTTTAATGTCAGGAAAGCTTTTACATTATATACTACATAATTTTTTTTACTGTCTGATTTTACTTCTGTTTGGTTCATTTCTTTGCACAAAAGATTTTCTTTCTTCCATTCTGTAAGTTTTTTCTACCTTCAGAAGAAATTTGATCACCCAGTTCAGTGCAGGACTTGTTGATTAATTCAAATGACCCAAGTTTTAGTTATTGATTGCTTACTTCTAGGTCTTTTATATTCAGTATTGTCTTGAATACAAACTAATGTTGTCATAGACAGTTTAGTACTGGAACAAAGTAATGTATCACATGCAAGAAAATTAATTCAATATACAAACCTTCCTTTTCTTGATCTTCCGTTTGACTACTTTAGTTATTGGAAACTTCCCATTACCCTGAATCTCATACTCTATGATTACAGTTTTAGTTCTTCTAGTCCTTCTTTTCTTGCGCTTTCTTCTAGAAGCAGTTTGCACCGCCCTCTGCACTGTGCTGTGAGAACTAGAGGTTGCCCGAGATGACAACATGCCTCGTGAGGTACTCGGCCGTGCATCTTCTATATTGACTATGACATTGCCCTGGCTGCCCGAAGTGGATGGCTCATCTTCAGGGTTGCTGTTTCTCTGTGATCTCGTCCTAATTATAGTTGCAGCGTGGCCCTCTCGAGATTGATTGGCCAGTACAGCAAACAGATCATGAATATCCGATATCTGGATAGAATCTACTAAATGGTCACAATTTGGACAGTGCCATTGATCTGCTGGTATCTGCAAATGAGAAAAATACAGCTTACATACAAACTAGATTGAAGTAATTAAAAGTGACACAATATTTTAATTACTTAAAGAATATGTAATACCATTTAAGAAAGTAATGCATGGTATTATAATGATAATATACCTCAGAAAGGGGTGGTGTTAGGCATTGCATATGAAATCCTAGATCACATCCATCACATAATAACATGGCTGCCTCATTCTCAGTACTTCCACAGATCTGAAAAATAAAAATGATTCAGATTATAATCTGTTAGCATTATAACCAGTTTAAAAAGTTGATACAATATGTTTGCTCACCTCACAGGCAGTTGGATCTTCTACCACGAGGATGTCAACAGAAGGACGACGTTCCACTACTTTAACCGGTTCTGTTCTAAGCACCCTGCCTGCAGCACAGGACCTCACCACTATATTATAAAACATTATGCGATCCACTGGACAAGTATTCACATTCTTAGACCACTCCGTAATGCAATCGAGGCAGAACATATGTTCACACATTTGAGGTATGCCAACTTCTTGTTCTTTGAAACGTAAGAGGCAAATTGCACATTTATCTGAATTGCCTTCCGAGCTGTCGGAAGCGAACCCGGAGGCGGCGGCCGGTGCGGCCCCGGCAGTGTCCGGCGCGGACGCTGCCGAGTCGTCGCTGTCGGCCTCCGAGTCCCGCAGCTGCGGCAGAGCGCGCCGCCGCCGCGCCACCACCCCCGATCCACTACTATCACTCGACTCATGATCACTCAGCACCTGAAAACGTAAACACTCGGTCACTTCGGCACAAACTTAATCATACAATTCGTCTGGAAGGAAACTTGGTAATCACCCTCAGTCGTTTTCTATGCGATCCCACGACGCCAACACTATCGTCACTCTCCGAATCGGAAGTCGAGGAAAACACGACCACTTTCTTAATCTTCCGTTTGGGCCTCGGGGGAGAATCCTCGTTGCCGTCTTCACTCATGGCTCAGCTAGCGAATAAACACTACCACTGGTGCCTCAAGTGACTCCGACACGAAGCAGTTTGCAAAGGTGTAAATGACCTTTGCGGATCGACACTCAAAACATTTGATTTGTGATGTAAGTGACTCATTCGGTTTATACATCAAAAATGTTCATGTATTTCTATTTTCTAGCATTAAATAAGCTTAACGCTAAACAAAATTATTTTTAATATTTTGACAGCAAGCCGCTTTTAATAGCATCCGCCATTTTCTTGCAGTAGTGATGTGCGTTCAGCTCGGAGCAATCATCCGAATTTCGAAGCGATAAGTAGAAAATCGAAACCCTTTTTTTTGGTATTTCTTTTAGTATCATAGTTTGGAATGTTAATGCAACACTAGTAGGTAGCTAATAAAAATCAAAATGTCATAAACAAAAAGAATGGCAGAATTTTCGAGTCGAGTGGTTATTTCTTTGAATTTGTTAATCTAATTTTATTATTTTACGGAATAGTGTATTATAATAATAGACGAGTTAACGGAAAATGACTGCTGAGAACGAACGGGAAATATATCACAAGTTAGAAGCCATGAAAGAGATCAGGTAAGTAATGGGAGTCAAATGTTTTTGCACCTGCAAAATGGATCAATAAATACTTGACACGATTGTTGCTTCAGTTTATTATAACTTAACAGTTTATCGCCACTAAAAAATTCATAGCTGAGTCAGGCCCCATTCAAAACATGTAGGTAGTAATTGTATTAAATTAGGTCTAATATGATGTCGGCTTCGGTTTAATGTCGCTTTTGTCCCGCAGGAACAAAACGATAACCCTGGAGCGTCTGAAGCGCAGCATCGTGAGCGAGGTCCGCTCGGGCGACCAGGAGGGCCGCTGCCTGGCGCAGTACAAGCGCGAGATGGAGCTGCTGCAGCAGGAGAAGATGAGCCACGTCGAGGAGTTGCGACAGATACACGCCGACATCAACGCGGTGCGTACCTCTGGTCCCTACACTGCTTATGAACTCCACAGCGTGTAGTATTGTGACTGTATTACATGTCAGATAACAGAAATCCATGGTTAATAGTCAAACCATGTTATTCTGTTTGCTAATGGATTCCTATTCCCTTATGAAATCTAGTTTTGACCTTATTTGTGAACTGTAATTACTAGTAAGTAATCCTTGTATGGAAAGATTTAGTAAGAAAATATTGATATCTTATAGTAGTACCTACATTTATCCATATTTTCAAATAATTTGTCTAAATATATGTATAGTAACTTATCTATTTATAAAATCTTAGATTTCCTGTTAGTGTAAAAGACAGGTGGCAGGTGGTTAGTAGGAGGATTGTTTGTTGTTCCTCAGTGCTGTAGCATTGTTAGAGCAATTGTTAGTGTACAGTTTGTTTACTTTAGAGAGCTATGCCATATGGTGTTAGAAGGATGTTAGTTTTAAATCCTATTAGTATTTAGGTTAAGAACTAATTTACTATAACAGAAAAAATATGATAGTTTTCTTGTAAGGCTTAATCACATTATATTTTACAATAATTGTTGATTTAGAGTGTGCATTTACCTAATTAGATGCATAGAAGGAACCTTGCAGTTAAATAACTTATACTCTCTAGTACACTTATATTTGTAACATTCTTATGTATTTTTGGCTTTGTAATTTAGTAAATAATATAGGATTCATGATCTACAAAAAGGCAAGGTATTTATTAAAACTATATAGAATTGTAACTGAGTTAGTATGTATAAAGATGTTTTATGATTTGGTTTTGCACATGTGATTCTCTTATGTTTGCAAATGACATAATTTTAACTGGTTTCCTATATCTCTGTTAGAGATAAGCTCACCTTTGTACATTATCTTTGTGTTTTTTGTGTACAATAGAGAATATATGAAAGGTACAGCAACACAACAAAATACAAAAGCTACTATGAATGTCATCATTCTCGCCCTTGGAAGTCCACTGCTGAATAGGCCTCCCCCAACAACCGCGGTCGTCCGTCTATCTCGCGGGTGGCCTTCCCATGTTACTTTTGCCGATATGTGGTATCCATTATAGAACCTTTCGGCTACATCGGCCATTGATTCTTCGAGCTATGAAATGTAATAATTAAAATTAAAAGAGACTGCACTCCTGCAGTCAAACTGTTGAAACAGTTTTGTAGGGCATAGACTAATGAGAATTTGTACTATACCTCTTTATAATAATAATCTATACATATTTAAAAAAATGTAACGGATCGCTGTTTGTACATGGAAGATATATGACAAAAAATCTTATATGAGACCATTATCAATGCAATAGAACCCAAAATTATGATTTTTGGAATTTTTGTCTGTTTGTCAGTTTGTTTGTGCAGGCTAATCTCAGAAACGGCTGAACCGATTTAGATGCAGTTTTCAGGAATATATTGTGACAGGTCCCACTTAACAGGCTACTTTTATCCCGGGAAAATGTTATTATCCCGGATAATTTCGACATTTTGTTTTTTCTGTAGTCCACGCGGACGGAGTCGCGAGCGTCCACTAGTAATAAATAAATAATAAAACTCGTAATTCCAGATGGAGACGGTAATAAAGCAGACGGAGGACAGCATGGCGCGCAAGCTGTCGTCAGCATCACGCCTGCACGAGGAGTACCGGCCGCTGAAGGCGGAGGTGGACCTGCTGCGGCGCCAGTGCCTCGGTCTGGAGAGACTGCCCGATCTGCACGAGGAGGACGGCAGCCCCATCACGCCCGAGTCAGTGCACACACACTCACACGACACTATTGACCATAGAAAATTCAACATGGCGGCTATATTTATCGTATTTTGACAGGCTAAATGTCGATAAATCGGTTTATCATATCGTATTTCGCAGATCACGCTATTTGGGCTGGCAAGACAAATAAACAAATCCTTGGCAATATGAGTTTCGAAAGAAACCATATTGCGCCGACCCCATAAGTGATAAGATAAGAGTAGGAAGATGATGATGATGTTGTCTGTTGCAGTCGTTTCCCGACGCTCCCGCCCCCCGCTACCCGCGCTCCGTTCCTGGCTCCGACGCCGCGCAAGCCGCCCCCGCCGCCGCCCGCCTTCAGGTCCATAGCCACAGATTACATTACTGTCTCGCTCAGGTTCGCTTCTGTTCCGCTTCTTATTTACTTTCCTTTGTTTACTGTGTCATTGTTTTAGTTTTCGTTCGTATGTACTGATGGCTTGAAGTGACATGAGGTTCCCTGTACCATTTAATACTGACTCATATAGTAATGTTCAAAGCATTTTTCCTCCTCGAAGGATTTGCTATATACAGTAAAAGCGAAGTAAACAATTTGGTCATAATAATTCACTTGAATCAAATATGTATGATGGACAAGGAACCTGTAGTAACATTTTAACATTATTTCTCGATCGAACCGATAAAGGTCTTGTGATGAAATTAAGACAGAGAAACTTAAGCAAAGTAACATTTTATCTCAAACAAGTCGATAGAGTTCGTCATCAACGCGTTTGCATTTTGCAAATCATGTGATGATGCCTGACCGCTATAGGTGGAAGTGTTACTACAATAAACATTGTAATATCGTTTCACATTGACGTTCATTGTCTGAGGCTATGAAGTTTATTTATTCTCTCATAATGTGGCAAAATAATACATAATTAATCCTCACTATGCTCAGTACATATATTTCTGAATTTTATTTGATTTGAAATTTTATTTTGCAAGATTATTTTTATTTTACGAATTACAGCAGTTTGTGAACTCAATATTTTTATGTCAACTAGTACTGCATCGTCAATTATTAACTTATAGCTGGGACTCATTGAGACAAGATATAATAAGATTTAAGTTCATCAAATTATACATTTTTGTTACTGACTTGTCTCAATGGTCTCAATGACTGCGCTAGTGACAGCGAGATATCTCACATTTATGCGACAAATCCACAGAAGTAATACCTAGACAACGTAAGTGTATATGTACTCGGAATGCGATAGGTATTGTAAAGTACATTCATCAGCGCAAATCCATTCAATCCTGGCTCGAGAACGAGTGTCTATTCTAATTACTAACACCACTTTTACAAGAAAAGTGCATACCATGGAGAAGAAATAAAAGAGGAGTAGTGGCTAAGTACATTTTCATACAAAAATAGTGTGCCGCGGAGCGGGGGTGAAGTATGGGACGAGGAGAGCATTGAACATAGAAACCACCTTGTAGTGACTAGTCAAACTACTTGCTCATTATCAATATAGTTAAAATTGTTTTACTAGTGCAATTACTCATCGCTAGATGGCAATATTATACTACGTTTTAGTAAAAAAGTACCCTGATAAAAGCGCTACATAGTGTCTTTGTAATTTTAATACGGTTACATTTCGGAGCACAAGCGTGTAGTTACAGTTACTGCGTTACACTGGCGCTGAAGCTCCGCCCCTACCATGACGTCATGACCTCACGATTGCCACACGACTCACTTCATAGTCCCACCTCCCCTTTTATATTTTCTTCATGGTGCATACACTTATTTTTCTATTACATAGCTCTGTGAATTTAATGTTTAATGGCCCATTTTTCCTATGGTCAGATAATCTATCTGTCTCTATCTTGCACAAGTTATAGATAAATAACATCACCTTTATTCCTCAGATAGGCTTTCTGACTATTAGAAAAATCGGCGCTAAATATGAGAAATCTCGCTCTTACCAAATTCATGCTACTACGGGCACTGTATTGCTAAAAATCATACATGTATACATACATATAGTCATGCCCATTATCCCTCAAAAAGTTGGGCAGAAGTGTGCAAATCACTCACCCACTTTTCACCAGTTAGCCTATAAAGTCCCACACCCCCCACACCCGATGCAATCCTCCAATTATTCCCACAGACAGCAGCCGCCGCCCATGAAGTCATGTCTGTCGTGTCACCAGCAGATACATCGTAACGCGCCCATCTGTCCGCTGTGCAAGGCCAAGAGCCGCTCCCGGAACCCCAAGAAACCCAAGAAGAAATAACCGCCCGAGAGGTAGCGTAGACTGTTTAAACTGTAGCGGTGGCGGTCTCACTAGTGGCTCTGTTTCTAGTCAAGTATGCTTAGGTTTGTATGTTTTAATTGTACTAGGATATTGTAATGCTGTGGTCGATTCTGACCGTTACACTTAAACTTGGTCAGATCTGTCCCTCTCAGTGCTAAACATAAAATAAAATAAATGGCTGAGAGCAGTTGAGAGGGAAAGGGACAGGTAAGACTAATTTAACTTTTAGGTTTAAGTGTGACGTTGTTTATAGAGATGTCTAATGATCTGATACCTGAAGCACACATTTGGATACAATGTGCATGTGCCAAGGATATTGCACTAAAATTGATAATAAACCTATTACTGAAGTTGTCTTCACTATGACTCCCAAATGCAACGGGAACATATAAAGCAGAGTTGATTATTTTGATAATACTGAAACAGTATAAATCACTCTGTCGTAATATTGAATGTATCAATGTTTATATTCTAAAGGAAAATGTATTTATTCATGTGTAACTAAATTAGACATACACTATGAATGACCACACCTTCTAAGACTCGAAACTATATTTAAAAATGCAAATTAAATTAATCATTGTAAAGATATCCTTAGCTAAGTTATTGTGGAGCACTTTTTATAGTTGTTTAAAATTATGAACTTATGGTGCCAATGTACGGTCAGCAAATAAGTGCCAAAAATATTATTGTACTTAGTTTATTTTTTCCTAAATGTTTGATAAGGGAAAATTAGTTATCAGATTCGGGTGTCAGCGGAGGGTATAGGTAGGGTCCTGATGGACTTGTCATAGTTGATAAATTATACATTTTGACAATGTAAATAATTTATACATGTAAATAGTTTTAATGTGTCATAGTACTCGTAAGTACTCGTAGGTAATAAATAAGCAGCTCCACACATATACAGGATGTTTTTTTGTGGCCACCTTTAACGAAGGGTACGTACTCTATACATGAAATAAAGTAAGTTTATGCCAAAAAAAATGCTGGGATTTTTTTTTTTTTAATTAATTTTAAATTCCTTGATAGACAGATATTAATTATTTTTCGTGAAAAAATCCTGCTACGCGCGTCTATGTGCATTTATGCAGAAAAACGCAGTCTATTTACTCAACTTTGGACCCTAATATTTTGGAAACCAGACATTTCCCAGGTATGCTTCCATGGAGAAAAATGATCGTGATGATGAGGAGATTCCGTAGTTTTCGGGAACGTTGACGACCAAAAATCAACCTGTATGTTGAAACTTTAAAACTGTTCACTTAGATATATGTATTTATTATCTATTTGCTAAAAATAAAACGTCTCATTTCTTTTGTAGTACCAGAGGAAAGGGGTTACTTCCACATTTCTAATATTTGTATACAGGGTGTAACAGAAAGGGTATGTTAAGCGAAAAGCTATGTAAATAGCCCACTATAGAGAACCTATTTTCAAAATTTGAGACTCGAAATCACATGTTTATTTTTCAAGCATGTATGAACATTCCTGAGTTGTGTAGGAATTCTCCATACTATCTGGAAAAATAAACATGTGATTTCTAGTCTTAAATTTTGTGGATAGCTTCCTTGTAGTGGGCTATTTACATAGCTTTTCGCTTAACATACCTTTTCTGTTACACCCTGTAGATAACCTTTTGTGTTTTATTATTTTTTGAATAAACATTAAAGTTTCAACATGTATGTGGGTGATTTAAAAAGTAGGCTAGTAATCTACTGGTACTTATTTCAATGTATTCATATTGAAAGTTAAGCTCAGATTCAATTAACAGAGATATCTTGTACCTACAGGGAAATATTGTTATATCTATACATATAATAAAATTGAAACGGATCGATGTTTGTGCACGCTAATCTCAGAGACGGCTGGACCGATTTCGATGCAGTTTTCAGGAATATATTATGACAGATCCCACTTAACATATAGGCTACTTTTTATCCCGGGTACATGTTTTTATCCCGGATAAGTTCGACATTTTGTTTTTTCTGCAGTCCACGCGGACGGAGTCGCGGGCGTCCACTAATTAAGGTAATATAATCTTTGTGGGCTGATACGCCATGTGTTAGTTTATCCTATACAAAATACCACTCATATTTACCATATCTCTGGTGTAAATGACCCGCCGAAATAAGATCAACTAATTTCATTGATCTAGCAGTTAAAGCAAGGATTTTGTAGGTTTTATTGAATTACATGATCCAAATACCTACTTGAAGTAAATAGGTTTTGCAAAGAGCCATCTATCTGCCTTATTAAGGCATTTACAGGCATGAGCTTACCCGCTCTTCCTCAATGCTTATAGCGGCACTCGGTAAGATTACTAATTTATCTTAATGATTATTTAACAAATTATTATGTACATAACTTGTTAATGAATGTCATATCACAGTAACACTAATTAATGAGTGAATCCCAAGAGGTAACTTTAAAACTTTTTATTTACTGTGGAGTGACTTAAGTAACCATTAAACATCTCTGAGTGCGCTAGACAGATATCCTAATGTCTAAATTCAGATTGCTGTGCGTAGTATCTAGTACTCCAGCTATATTTATGTATAACCTCCTTGGTCTGTTGTCGATATATCAGTTACCAGTATTATAATCGTGTACTTAGATAAGTTAATAATTGTAGGTTCATTAACTTTAATGTAAATATTATATTAATGACTGTAAATAGTTTGTTTTTACAATAAATAATGTCTTCTATTCGTTTATGTTTTATTGTGAGTCATATCATTTCTAGAACACTCTTTTGTTGGTGATTATGAGGAAGTCAACACAACCCAATTTTTTATACCTAAATGAATATGGTAGTGACACGCTCGGTCACCAACCCGCCTGCCCAGCGTTGTAACTATGGGCAAATACCCCCCATGGCAGTCTTGTGGCGTGCCCTAGGGGAGGCCTACGTCCAGCAGTGGACTGTAATAGGCTGATGAGTGACAGGCGATGGCGACCGGTAGTATGACTATTTACGTTATTTTAGCATTTAGTTTCATAATATACGTTTGCTGCTACTTTGAGCAATGTGCCAAATACATAAAACGCTTTCTGATATAATTGTTATCAGTGGTAATTATAAACTTCATCCCAATAAGAAGTTGTATTGGTAGAACTAGTTAAGTATGTCATTTGTAGACACTAAATTTGGTTAGAACCTAGTTAGTGATGTATGCCTACATGTACACGACTATGTTACCAAATGTTGTGTGTGGGGTAGCCAGGACTGCAGGATCATGACAGAGATCTAACAGTCACGCATTTAGCACGGCGGGGTCAGATGTACAAGATCAGTGACATGTTGATAGCTCATCGTCTGAGATAACGCCCCTGAGTTCCTCGACTCATAGGACATGCAAGAGATGCAGCATACTCTAGTAAAGCTCCGCATCAGCACGGGCTAATAATACATTTTGTGCGATGATTTGCGTGCATGAAGTGCGCAGCTTTCGACTTTCGTTATTAAATACGTAGTTTCTCCAAACCTCGTGATTGTCGCCGATCATGTGACGGCTGACTCGGACTGACCCGCGGGTCGACGCGTACCCACTTATCGGTAGACACTGCCCTACATAGGATTTATTTCCGACACTGCGGGCTTCAATAAAATAGATTAGGTAGGTACCTATAAATTTGTTTAAAAAACAATCAAAATATTTGCGGAAGGCAATGTTCAGAATGTATTAGATTGGTTATTCCTTTGTTGAGTTGCATCATGCTTGTTTATTAATTTAGGTACATCTATCAATTTAGGTACTCTTAGTATTTTTTTAAGATCTGAGGGAAAAAATACTGGAAGAATAGAATTATGGTTATATTTCTATTACTGGAAGGCTTCTTTTTATGGTATGTAGCCCTTGTTTGTGTTTATAATAATTTGACTATCACTGTCCCTTTGCTTCTTTCACGCAAATGAGGTGAAGTGCTAATCCTAAGAAGAAAGCCATTTTATTACCTACTCATTGAGTGCAGACAGAATCTACATGCAACCTATTTAGGTGGCTAATAGGTACAGACGGAGAAGCTTAGTTATCTTAACGACTTCCTTATGCCGAATAAAAACGCCTACGACAGAATCTACTTGTACCTACACTAACTACAACCAACAGAAATACATAGGTATCAGGGATGTTGCAAATATTCGCATCCGCATCTGCATCCCTATAAATCGACGCGGAGCTAATGCGGATGCGGATGTGTAGCAGGTTGCGACAAGAAAGTCCAAGTGAACAGGTTATTTAGTAGCGCAGGATTAATTATATGAACCCTTGCGAAACAGACTGGAGTCCGAAAAGGCGGTCATACTACTTTTCATTAAATATAATGCTCCAATATTCAAATTTAATTACTAAAATAATTATTTAGTAATAGTAGTTCATTCACTACTTCATTCATCATCATCTTCTTGCCCTTCTCCCATTATTTTATGGGGTCGGCGCAACATGGTTTCTTTTGAAATTAACATTGCCAAAGTTTTGGCATTTTTTAAATTATAAAATAAAAAAGGATAAATAATATTTGGTTTTACCCTATCAAACCAACACTTAAGTTTTTTATACAGATCCGCATCCGCATACGCATCCACGGATGTGAGCCTCTTAAAATCCGCATCCACATTCTCATCCGCGGATGTGGAAAAAAGTAGATCCGCAACATCCCTGATACATATACTTACCAGAAAGATTTTAATGTGCACGGAATCGAATCCCCCACCACAAAACTAGAGGTGTATGATGATGATGGGCGACTGGTGATCGTGATGGAAGGTCACTCGCCTCTCACGTGATACTCTTAGATAGTTAAATGACTAGCTATACTTAATAATCGTAACTTCGCACTTACTATAATTATCATTATTTTTCTGCAAAATAACGACCCATTAAAAAAGCTGAACTGATAAAAACTGTAGAATAGGTAACTCATTGTAGGCAGTCCATGATTGCGATATTGTGAACTATACTTAGGTAGGTGCAGAAATGCGTGAGGTATTTTTGGAGAGCATTTTTTAAGAGTGTTGTCGATGAGCAAGCGGCCGGTCATAAAATCCAGAAAGCCACCTCATCTATGGGCGCACACTCAACGTAACATTACAGATAATTATGGCCCACCCTTGCATGTAGCTTAAATACAAGTTCATGGAAAATCGGCGTAAAATGTCCTCTTGCATTCATCTCTATCATCACGTTACTCACTCTTCAGCGTATATCCTCTCTCACACTTTTTAACCGACTTCAAAAAAAGGAGGAGGTTCTCAATTCGTCTGTATGTATATTTTTTTTAGGTCTACTTCTTCCACATTCATTCCTAACGCTCTCTGTAAAACATGCCTTTCATCCCATCACTTTATAAGTCCGTACCAAGAGATAATACAAGGGGTGTTATGTATTTAAAACATTGTATTGTCTGGCCGGTTACTAAATAAAAGTTGAATGATCAGGCAGGTGTTGGCCCTGTAGGTAGAATTTTATTTCTTTTTCGGTACCTGTTCTTACTTTCTTTATCCCTATTTTATTATTTGTTTGGGAGTAACAAAGCATAGAGACATCCAAAGCAGGTAGGATCCAATTGGAAGTCTTTTTTCTTAAATTATTCGCGATTGGAGCAGAGCAGCTTTCTGTGTCAAATTCTAATACTTTCAGTTGAGCCAAAATGCATATTCTTTGCTTTATATTAATAAAACAATTTAAAATAAGTAAGTACAACTTAAACTATATAAGAACCAAAATAGTTTCACTGTCAGCCCATTTTAAGGCTCACATAGTAAGGGGCGAGTCTACCACCGCATTATGGCTCAAACATAAAATTTGTGATATATCTATAAACTTAGGTATCTGAGGTAGATTTAAATAAAATGCAGCAATTAATTTATTTACTTATTTATTAATTAATTAATCTTACATCCACAATACGCAACTATTATCACATGTGAGTATAGAATGTATTATCTTCATAATTCACTTACATTTAAAGTTACTCTAAGAATGACACTGAATTGAGTTATAAACTCATAGTAAATGAAATCGACAGTCTTATACAAACAAATTAAAATAAAAAAGACGAAAGAAACAGGCAAGTATAGTCAGGTAAAAACATACATAGTATTATGACAACAATATATAATAAATGAAATGATCAATTGTTTGGAAAGATTACGATTGTTCTTATAATATCATAATTATCTTAAAACAAATGTGTTCATTTCAGCAGCATTACTGTTATGATTGAATGCTGTTCAAATCAATATAAGAGCGATAGACGAATGTAAAGTGATCTCAGGAATAGAGTATCAACAACAATGCAGATGTCCTGCACCTTGCACGCCATTGGTTGGTATCAGAGCTCCGATTGGCATTCTGTATTATAAATCTACACTCCACAAACTACACTAAATAGACTACACTTTCAGGGAATGATCAGCTTTGCCTTAAATTTATCTATGGTGGGAAAATTACGTCTAATTTTTGTTAAACTTAACTTATTAACTTAAAGCACAGTCGATCATAAACTAGTCAAAATTAACCCTAAATATACCGAGCAAAAATGACCAACTTTACAGCCGACTGTCATTTAGATCTTTAAATAAATCCAATGAGACCTAGGTTATCAAATGACGTCATCAATTTTGTCCACCAATAGCAAAAAAGGGGCGTGGCTGATACATATCCTTGTTCGACATCTAAATTATCAACATAACATGTAGCCTAGTCTTATAGTCTATCTAGAGTGTAACAAAGTGAGTTAGACGAGGGGGTAGGAAGCAGCAGAGGCGATGCCGCAGTGGTTGTTGCGGTTGCGCGCCATCTTGATGTACCCCAGCTCGCCCCACGTCCGTCCCCACGAGTTCTTGACGAGCCAGTAGTCTCCGCCGTCCTCGTCCGTTCCGTAGCCCACCACCAGCACCTGCGGATGCACCACGAGTTAAGGTAAAGGCACAGCTAAGGGTGTGACTCCGGCAATATTTTTTCATCAAAAAATCTTCACTGATCGGTTAGCTGTGAAAACCATAGACAAACAAACCAAAGAGTATAAAAGGTTTTCTAAATACTTATTAATGTTTAAAAAAACACTTTTGTTAATGGGAAAACATTCTGGAGACTCGATTGTATAAAATGTTTGTGTACAGCAAAAAATAAAGACATGACAAATCTATAAGGGTTTCGTTTTGTTTGCCATTAGGCTACATAGGTCGTAGTGCCGTAGACTGTATAGGTCAGTTAAAAACATTATGATACTTAATATAAGTTAATAGCAGTGTACATTGTCTTAAAATTTCAAATTAACAGCTTATATCGCATAGTCGTACACCTATTTGTGTGTAATTTCCAGCCATTATAGTCATCAATGTTTGTCCTGCCGGGATTTGAACCCAGGTTCTGTGACTCAGGAAGTCAAATTAAAACAACAACGCCACTTACTCGTCGATTCGATGGTTCACACGAAAACAGATGCGGCCCAGACATCATCAATAGCCTGTTTAAAGTTAATGACAATGCTATCATTGTTTAAAGTCAGTTATTTAAATAATCACGTGACGCTATCTTATCGGTTTGTTTAGTAAATAAATCTGTACGTGTGTACAGCAATACCTACTGATAATTTTGCACATATTTTAAACAGCAATTTATTGACCGCCATACATACTGGGCAAATACCCCCCATGGCAGTCTTGTGACGTGCCCTGGG
Source organism: Carposina sasakii (assembly GCA_014607495.2). Lineage (NCBI taxonomy): Eukaryota > Metazoa > Arthropoda > Insecta > Lepidoptera > Carposinidae > Carposina > Carposina sasakii. Next base: position 2,995,291 of record CP053161.1, read on the forward strand.
GGAGGCCTACGTCCAGCAGTGGACTGCAATAGGCTGATGATGATGATGGTACATAAAGCATAGAATATAATAATACGGACGGGCATCGTATTACATGGTTATAATAATGTAAATCTACGTCTAGTCAAAGGTCTTATTCTATTATTTCCCGGAACAAAGAGTAATCAATGTTTCATTGGTACAACTGCTTAGTCTTCGGAATAATTTTAGTTATTTAACGTGTAAGTGTATAACACATAATTACATCTCTTTCCGTTTGCGTCATTAAAGTTAATTTGAAAGGTAAAATGAAGTCTAGAACTAGGTTTAACTATAAAAGAACGCATCTCGTGCAAGTGATTGTTTGTTTTTTTTTTCGAATATGCCATAAAGTTCATTTACTTTTGTTGAGCCGAAGTCTAAACAAGTCTATCTTCAATGTGATCTACTGCAGTTATCTATAATTAGCTAGTTTAAAAATATAACCCATAAGTCTTAAAATATTTGCAACGCAAACGCGATGTTAAAGTATAAAAGCAGTCGATTGAACCCTCGATAACCCGGCCAAGGCCTCACTGGATGTTATAGGACACAAATATATAACATTACGCGAGAATTACAATACATTACACTACTCTACTATCACAATACGTGCCAAAACTAATATAAATATTATTATGATAAAACTGCGGGAAAAATATTTTCTAGAAACTTGATAATTATATAATTTGTTGAATCATTAATTAAATGCGTTTGGTTTTTAATGACAAAACGACTGGGCGGATTTGGATGTAGTTTTATGTGTACGAGTATGAAGGAAGAATATTTGTGTTATCCAAAACGATTCTATAAGTTTTATACTTGATGTGAAAAAACACGCAGCGCTGGAAACGCGATGAGCTGTTCAATGTTAAAATAATATAGAAACTCAAGTATGAACAGGCGTCTTATGTCATAATTTGATAACAGCAAAATTTCTTATCTAGTTCTTATCTACGAGTACTATAACCGACGAGCGTGCATGAAGAATATTATAAAGTAGATGAAGCGAAAGAGGTGTGTCAGGATCGTAGCAAGTGCAGATCCGTGATCTCTGCTTATCCCACAGGAAAAAAGGCGTGCTTTTTGAAACCTATGTTTATATGTATTTTTATCTACTCACCCCATGGTCGAGTGAGCTGGAAGAGCAGTTCTCGTCAAAGTAGACTCCCTGTGAGTAGAACTGGAAGCTCTCCTGCGAGGCGTCGATGGCGACCGACACCGGACCGACCGTGGCCAGCGCCTGCAGCAGCTTGTCCTCGTCTCCGGCCGGGATGTCTACGAAACCGACGTCTTCTGCCGCGTTGTTGCGCGGGTTGTACCTAACAGGATATCGCCATTCATCAGGTATAGACACAGATAACAGTTGTCTATGGGTATAGATATCGAAAATATCGAGGTGTAGATTCGATATCGAAAAGGTATTCGATAGTACATCGTCTTGCGTGGACTACAGACAGAATATAGCCATAAATATCATGTACTTCTCTGTACTCCCACACTATACTGAAGAGGTAAAAAACAAATACAAATTTCTTTCGTATTTATAATATTAGTTGGGATATTTAAGTCTTGTCTTTAGTCTTACAGTATGCGCTATATAGGTGCACCTGTGTTCCGCATTAATGAGCGAAATGTTCTGACCTACGACGATATAACCTCAATGTCAGGACGTTACCCTGGCTGGGGTTTTTGAATAAAACGAAAACTAAATGGAATTCACAGAAAAATAAACGTCGTTGTCATAAGTTTGGATGAGGTATTCCAAGGTCTGAAAAGGAATGATACCTATTTTTATAAGGAAGTTTTTTTTGGAATACATATTCGGATCTGTCACCCTATTTTGACAGACCGGAAAAAAATGTTTGATTTGTCCCACTTTTCGTGCTAAGTGGGAAACAAAGCATGAGTTCGATGAGGAGGCAGGGCGCTACATTGTATATGTTAAGACCTATGTATACCTACTATTACGTAGCAAAGATACTTTGTACCCAATGTAGCACGCAATAAAGAATTTGAATTTGAAGACATAGATTACGGGAATTGAAAACTGGTAAAAAAATCCTCACCTGCACTTGTCATCAACAGCCTCATACGGATAACTCTTCTCCGTGTCAATGCCGCCATTGTCCTTGATGTACTTGAAGGCGTTGTCCATGAGGCCGCCGTTGCAGCCGTTGTTGCCGTACGCCGCCGAGCAGTCGATGAGGTTCTGCTCCGACAGCGAGATCAGGTAGCCCGACTTGCGGAAGTGCTGGCCTTCGAGGGCGCCCGTCTGCACATTACCAATCGTGTTTACAAATCAATATAAACATTGTACAAGCTAAACTTGGCTAAATTTGACAGATTCTATACATTTTGCTGTCAAATTTCATTTTCAGTGTCTTAAGTTTAGACGCGGTTTTGTAATAATTATAGTCTATGCTGTGGTATGCCAAATTTTAGATATTTATTCTGAACTAGGTACATATTCGGATTGTTTTTGCTATCCTATAGGTACTTGTAACCTCGCAGACGAATGGCAGTGTTTATTTCGATATTGTATTTTTTTTGTATTTGTCATATAAAACCTCTAAAAAACCTAATTTTTTAACATAAACAACTAAGCATATGAGCAAGCATCCTAAGAATCGATAACAAAGGAATATAACACGCGATAATATAATATAACGATGCAGCGGTGTCACATTACATAGTACGTAAATGTTCTCTACTCTAGTGATTCATTATTATTCCGCGGCTTTGCTTCCGGTTACCGTTCGATTCGTACTTTGGCAATGAATATACCTTATAGGAAGCCATTACGATTACGGACAACCAAGTATCGGAAAATGTAAGTTAAACTTCGAAGAACAATAGTAAGGTTAATGTAATAGATCTTTGCGTGTTTATTTAGAATTGACCTGCCGAGGTTGCATTTAGTACGGAATTATTTATCATCGCTCCAACTATCCCTTTCTGTTGCACAAACTAGTCATTAGCCAGTGAGAGAAAAAGTAGCATCGACGCTGTAAAATGCTAAAAAAATGTTTTGCCTAGAAGATAAACAGACCTTAACCAAACACACATTCCAAATGTTGACCTCATAAAGGGTTTCCGTAACGCAAGATTGTCTTCATTGTGGAAGTGACACGCAGCTATAAGCAGTGTATTGTATAGCAGCGTCATGACCACTTGTTTCGATAAATAAATAGTTAAAAACATTCATAACATTCGCATCATCGGTTGCAATGAATTGTGTGTATCGAAACCTGTTGTAGAGAATACATTAGTCATACATTAGTTAGAGCAACATACATAATGAATGTTTAGATACGCCTATCACTCGCGACAGCCCGGCTATAGTTACAGCCTCACTCGACTAGCGTGGTCAACGTTAAGCCGAGCGATGATGTCATACAAAAATTTGCAAACAATCTAAACGAGATTCTTTCGTGGTTTTATTACTATTAGATTTTTTGTTTTAAAGCTCGCCTTGCTGCACTTTTTTCTGTGTGGAATAAAATACCATTTGAATAAACTGTTATATCATGAACCGAATGTATGTGTGTAATCTCCACGGCTGTGTTCACGAAATGGGGTGGCCAAAACTGCAAGCTCATATAGGAGATGACTCAGACACGTTAAGCATAGCGAGGACAGACTTTAAAAATTTTATTCTAGTGAAGCCCCGAATCTGCACAGGTATTATAAGTAAAACTATTTGATAGGTTATTCAAACCTCATATTAGTATTTAGTTCACCACTTCACTGGTCTCACGTCTAAAGATAAGATTATATTGAGGACTATTAAGTACTTTGCGATTACGTATACCTATATGACCTATAGATAGGTATGGTGAGTTCGTTTTGTTTGATAACAAATGCGCTGACGAATGTTTTGTTAAGGCGCTCCAATAGACGAATTTTAGGTATTTGAGGGGGTTGAGGTAGACGTAACTGCGGGGCGCCCCCCGCAACCAGCGCAATCTGCCGCGGACGTCCTTATTCTGTCGCCATCCGTATTCTGGTTGATTTCGGGATTAATTGCCGGGATTTTAATTTCTTTACTGTATAATCAATTTTGTAACTGGGTTGCTTACTGCGTAAATTGTAAATATAATTAAAAAATTTACAGGGTGTAGGTGACAGCCAGGCAAATACTGGATAGCTAAACAAGTACTATAGGGTTGAGTTACACGACAATATTATAACTCGCAGGAAATGCATTTTTATTTTGATTATCCGTACCTAATGTTTGTTTTCCGCGCCAATTGTATCGGGCGATATCGACTAGTTAAATGGGCTTATTGGTTATTGTGTGATACATAGCTTGGATCACTTGTGACTCTCTATTAGGGTTGATCAGGTTTTTGAACTTTTTGAGCGTAACTGTTTTTTTTAAATATTGAATTGTATCAGGCGTCACTATTCGGAAGTTCAAATCTCTATTGAGGGATCGCCCACCACCGGGCCCTATACCCTCCGCTGACCCTCGGATCTGCCTACTCATGATCACGAACACAAGACACTACAGTCGCAACGAGAAGCCAGATCCAAGCACCTAGCATGCAACCATAAATACATAGCTGCTAATCCGAAAACCAATTAAAATTTTAATCGACATATGTTTTTTTTAAATCGTCTATTGGTAAAATTTTTGTTTTTAAGCCATTTTCTAAGGCCGAATTAAATAAACAAAACATAACATAATGAGTGAGATCAACACTAAAATATCATCAATATTCATCAATTCGATTCTGAAACTTCGCCGGCAGCTGCCGTGGCACGCTCGTTCCGCTCGCTCGGCTCGTGCGTTATTTGTCATACTCTAACCTAACTTATTATTTTTATCATTGTATGAAAAGGGAACTGTTACCCCGACAAAACGTCATTCGTCTTATACTAGTTGTGCGCTAAGGTTAATTTGATGTGCAGTCAGTATTTATGATGAGATTGTAGTATTTTTGTACCAAAAGGTATTAATTTGTCTTGCATTCGAGGAAAACAGTTTATGTTGGGCTGATATTATGTATTTTCGAATTATCTGCTGTAGTTATTTTGTAAAACATTAAGTTTATTTGTACTAAAATAATTTAATTGCTGTAATAAAGTATATAAAGGGCATACTGTACAAGTCAGTAGAGGAACAAGAGTGTCTTGATGTTTTGTAGGCGATGGGCTGACCATCTGTCACTACTAACCGAACTTGTATATCTCAACTATACCCTCAAAATTGGTCAGAAGTGGCACCATGTGGTTCTATCGGCCCTTGGTACTCTGCCTACCCCGTAAGGGACAAAAGCGTGATTATATGTATGTATGTATGTAATAAAGTATATAAAATATGAGATTAAATTGATGGGCGATTATTTATTTGATGTGCAATTAAAAATATCTCCTAAACAAATAACTATGATCGGTTATAGCTTGCAGTTTCTGGATAATACAAATTATTATTTATAACTCTTCTACCCCAAAGTGGTATTAAAGTATGATCTTCAAATTCTTCCTTCGGATTATAAATGCGAAAGTAACTCTGTCTGTCTCTGTGTTACGCAATCACGCCTAAACTACTGAACCGATTTAAATGAAATTTGGTACAGAGATAGTCTAGAGCCTGTGAAAGGACATAGGCTACTTTTTAATGCAAAAAAGAGATGTAAGGGGTTGAAATAGTGGATGAAAGTTTGTAAGGAAATTACGTCATTTTTTAAGCTAGAATCTGAAAACTTATTTATAATAACTTATTATTAGATATAAATAAATAAGACATTCAAAGTTTGTAAAATAATACCCTAAAGGGGCTAAAAATAGGGGGTGAAAAATTTTGTGTGATGTAAGAAACTTGCCAAGCACTGCGCGCCATATGCAAAAAAGGGATGTAAGAGGTTGAAATAGGGGATGAATGTTTGTATGGAAATTATATAGTCATTTTTAAAAGTTTTGTCTCACTACAAATATGCGAGTACAACTTCATAATGATTATCAAGCAGGACAATATGCAACAAACAGCTCTTTTAAAAATCGTACTAAAAACGTCGCATATAAAAATGTACTTAAATAACCTTAATAACTTATTTTAATGTACATGTGTTTACTTGCAAAATAATTAGCCTAAAACAAATTTAAAATGCTGCCGAAAGTCACTATTCCACGCGGACGAAGTCGCGGGACAGCTAGGGATTCGCGGGCAACTTAGGGATTTATGTTCGAAACAATTTGAAATCATATACATATATACATAATAGTCACGCCCATTATCCCCCAAAGTGGTGTATATACAGGGTGTAACAAAAGGAGTATGTTAACCGAAAAGCTATAAATATAACCCACTATAAAGAACCTATCACCAAAATTTTAGACTAAAAATCACATATTTATTTGTCCAGATAGTATGGAGAACACCTAACCCACTCAGGAATATTATGAACATACAATCTTGAAAAATAAACATGCGATTACTAGTCAAAAAATTTCGGGATATGTTATCTACAGTGGGTTGTTTTTATAGTATTTCGCTTACCATACCCTTTTTGTTACATCCTGTATATACTGCTACTTGTTATATTTGCTATTGATACTAATTTATTTGCAGTTTAATGTCATAAATAAATATACTAACACACGTAAACTTTTGCACAAAATGTTCGGAAAAATCCCGGATTTTTTCCCCGAGATTTTGTGGATCTAAAAAAACTAAGTAGATATATAAAATTATACTAGGTCATAGAAATGGTAAAATAGACACGTAACATATTTACCTACTTATGAATATAATTTTTAAATACGAAATCACTACATATTATAAAACAAAGTCGCTTTCTGATGTCTGTCCCTATGTATGCTTAGATCTTTCAAACTAGGGAACGGATTTTTTTGATGCGGTTTTTTTAATAGATAGAGTGATTCACAAGGAAGGTTTATAATAATGTAACTAGGGACCCGCCTCGGCTTCGCACGGGAGTAATGCACTCTCACGCGGGCAAAGCCGTGGGCGGGCGCTAGTATAATCTAAAACATACTATAAAGTATCTATGTAGGTAGGTACTTAATGTTTTGTACGTAAGTCTTTTTTACGTAAGGTCTCTCTTTTTTTAACTTTTGTTACACTACGATTTCTCAAGTCTACTTACTAAATAAATATAGTATTTTATATTATGTATTTGCGCGCGAAAAAACAAGCACAGAACCGGCGTTGACAGTGGTCACGGCGGTACTGAATGTTCCGAGCGAGACTGGCCAGTGCAAGGATTAGAACACAGCGTAGTTGTAGATGTGTTTTTTATTAATTGTTAATTATCTACAAAATTTACAAAAAATGTACTTTGGCCATAAACTAGATCTGATAAAGCGCTATACAACTATGCAAGTTTCGTGTTGATATTCACAATAGTTTTCAAGATATTTCGCTTATAAAAACGTAAAAAAGGTAATTTTCAAATCGAAATTCTATCGAGAATTTTTTAAGTAATTGAGTTTCCACGTTGGCCACAAACTTGATAAAGATTTAAATAATAACATATAAAAAAATTAGAGCTGTGGTAATCGGACAAGTATTTAAAAAATCGATTCTAAAATGCCTCTTTTGTCTGATCACACCGCCTTAATCCGGAAACCTAATAACATATACATATGGACCGCTTGCGTATCAGACGAGATCGCATTACTGACTCATACATACAAACATACATGTGTGACATCTTTTGTTACATTTTACAATATATTCAAAGCTTGCATTACAGCTGTGTTAAACACTGGGTTAAACAAAACATGTGCTCCCATTTCAGGAATAACATGATTCATTTATGTGTACAATTACAATTAATTATTCATAGAATTGTAACTATTATTTAAACTTAAGTAGAATGGAAGAAAACAATGTACAAACTGTTTCACTTTAATTAGATTTAGTTTTTCGGTCGTGTCGTTGCCGGTATAAACATAAGTTCCTGTTCCGCGATAAGAAATTATATATGTTAGTAGGTCATTCTATTCAAGACATGTCGGCGACGGAATTTATTACATTAATTTATAAGATGACAACTGTAAACTTAATATTTGTAAAATTATTAATAAAGAAATGAAAAAAAATTCCTCACCCGAGTGGGAATCGAACCCACGACCTCTGCATACCATGCATATTTGTGTAAAACTCGTTGCTAGTTTCTGTCGTCGCTAGTCTACGCAAAAACACGAGCTATAATGTTTTGCTGTTCCAAAATCCTGCACATCGTTTTATTTTTGGTATCCATTGCTACATGACAGCAAAATGTATGGAACAAACTGTTTAGGCAATGTTTAGCTTAAATAATGCTTAAATTCTATTGTAATAACGGTATATGTCAAAACATTACAATCATAAAATTTTAAAAGCTTCGCTTCCACTGTAATCAGCGTGTGCTCTGTAGGTACGAAGAACCTACCTTAAAACATTTAAAGATATCGAAATTGCTATAATTCTAGAAGGATACCGATCTGTCGAGAAATCAGCCTGGAAACTAGGAACTGCTGTAGATAACAGAATTTAAAAATTTCGTCAAAAAATTATCGTCATCGCTATAATCCTACAAGGATGTCAAAATCAAAACATATCTCTGTCGAGAAATCAGCACAGAACAGATAGAAGCACTCACCGTACTGAAAGACCAGCAGGAGCCGCACTTGCCCTGGTCCTTGACGTCAGTAACAGCACCCTTTTTACGCCAGTCCACCTGGTCGGGGAAGGTCACGTGCGCGGGGCTGATGAAGGTAGCTCCGTGAAGGTCGCGCCCTTTGGCGTACGCCGCCTTGTTGCTGTGCCTGTGAGGATAGGATACTGACATTAACTACACTCTACATGCGTTAAAGTTCGTCCGCTAAAACTGTCAAATTGTACTAATAGTGTGAAACGTTATTATCCGTGGATGGACCAAATATTGATGGGCGTTGATGAAATAGTCTGGACATGTTACCTAGGCTATTACATATATTCTTTAAGTCTGCCTGTATGTAATGGATTCAAATTATACCGACGTTTTACGAGTCATGGATTTTTATATAATTGTGTACACATTTATAAACAGTTGTTTAGTACCTATGATACAACACCTCAGGGACCTTAGAGTGGGAGTGGGACGATGTACTTCTTTGTTTATAGTACATATACGCGTGATTACCTTGTATCCCTTTATCCGCGGTTGAATGTCCGTCAAGTGACTTCCCAGTAATCGTCCTGTCTGCCAAAATCGCGAGGGCGATGAACGAACATCCCCTGATGTAACGTCCAACAAGGTATGAAACCGGTTGGTAAAGACAAAGCAACATTCCTTTTTAGATTATACATAACATACACGGCCAAAATCAGTGCCAAAATGGCTACCCAGCCCCCTGATTACGTAACTTGCAATAGCAGAGCCGAAGCAAAGCAATGCGCGGCTTTGGCTTTGCTATTGCTTTTACGTAATCAGGGGGCAGAACTGCTAGGATTTAGCGATGTAAATGGTCAGTAACTAATTGCTCATCGCCTGAGAAAATGCCCGACTTGCTTAGTAGACACTTACGACATGAACGTAAGGAGAATCGGCCGATGTATTCTATGGTGAAGCCCCACATCAGCACAGATTATGAATAAACCATTTGTGTTGCTAGCATGATTTTGTAAGGGGTCAAAAATGACGTTAATACTCCCGTAGCCCGTATTATATAAAGTAATAATAAATGCATCATTGTGTCTATTCCATCCCAGCTTTTTAAAGCTATACATGTAATTATATTTTATTTGTGACAATTACAAAAACAATTAAGAATGCGGGTGTATGTATATTACGAGTAGCAAGATAGCAAACCAAACACCCATTTCTGAACTGAGTCATCTGGGGTTGTTATGACCATAATAGTACATACTAATGTACAAGTGTATGTTTCGCAGCTGAAAAAACAATACCTTATCTAGGTATTAATTTACGTAGGTACCTAAATTAAATTGGTTAGACATTTTCACTCAAAGTGCAGTAGTTTCGGAATAGTAAATTAAAGAGTTTGTGAGTATGGATGGTTGGATGTTTGTTACTCTTTCACGTAAAAACGGCTGAAGCGATTTTAATAAAATTTAGTATGGAGTTAGCTGAAAGTCATAATGTACAAACTAACATAGGATATAAGTTGTCATGTTTACTAACCAGTGGGCCTACGATGCCTAAATAAATAAATATTATTATATTATACAGGATGTTTTTTCGTTGCCACCCTTAACGAAGAGTACGTACTCTATACATCAAATAAAGTAAGTTTAAGTAAAAAAAAATCCTGGGAAACAAAGTATTTTTTTTTAAATTTCTTGATCGGGCGAAATTTATAGTGTCCAGTGTTTATGCTAGTTTTTTCATAGACAGATATTAATTATTTCTCGTGAAAAAATCTTGTTACGCGCGTCTATGTGCATTTATGCAGTAAAACGCAGTCTATTAACTCAACATTGGACCCTAATATCTTGGGAACCAGACACACCAGGTATGCTTCCATGGAGAAAAATGATCGTGATGATGAGAAGATTCCGTAGTTTTCGGGAACGTTGACGACCAAAAATCACCATGTATATTATCATTATTATCCCGGGATAATATTTTTATCCCGGATAATTTCGACATTTTGTTTTTTCTGCAGTCGACGCGGACGAAGTCGCGGGCGTCCACTAGTTGTTAATAATGCAAACTTGACTCAAAAATCAGAGGGTAGCTTAGAAGTCACAGTGCAAACAAAAAAAAATTTACATAGTTTACAACACATTAATGTAATCCAGAGGTTCCCAAACTTTTTTTACTCATAGACCCCTTTTAAAATTTAACTGGTCCTGGTGGACCCCCTATAGACCTACACCACACACAAATTAGTTGTAAACCCCAATTTTTTCACGCCAACGTAGACCCCCATCGAGTCTCTTGTGGACCACTTTGGGAACCACTGATCTAATCCCTCACTAAGATCCCTGAGGCTAAGCTTGTGTCGTACTAAGAACCGTATATAAATACGCTCGGAAATAAACATCGATATTTATATGTTTGCACCTGCCGGGGTTCCAACTACGACATACGGTCGTCAAATGCAGATGCATTTATGGGTCATTCTCGCGAAATGTAAGGGGAAAATTAATTTGCATATTTGAACAGAAGATCGATACTTACTTGCCAGTCTTGTTAAACCCGTTCATGGTGTGCACAAACTCGTGATGCAGCAGGTCTCCATACTTGTTCTGCTTCAGCTTGAAGCTGACGAGACCCTGCGTGAAGCGCTGGTTGTGTTTCGCGATCTTGTGCTTGTTCTCTGCGTAGATCTTCATGCGGAACTTATCTTCTACGTCGCTGTCGTATTTCTTCGCATGCTCCAACTGGAGGGCGGGTTATTGGTTATTTTTGAAGACGAAAGAAACTTGCGAGTGTCGAAGAACTCGAGTAGCTGATGAATGATATTTACCGTGAATGGGTACTTTGTTGCAAGTACTGTCTTAATAAATAAATAATAAATATTCACACACTACACAACACATTAACCTAGTCTCACATTAAGATCCCTAAGGTCTTGTGTCGTGGGTACTAAGCAACGGTATATAAATACATAGATAAGTATAGAAACATCCAAGACTCGGAAACAAACATCGATATTCATCATATCAATGTTTGCACCTACCGGGATTCGAACCCAGGACCTATGGCGTCGCAGGCAGGGTTACTACCTACTAGACCAATCGGCCGTCAATGTTTTGTAATATGTACCTACGAATTTAAAGGACGATTGGCGATACAACAATTTTGGTTTTCACATTGCTTTTGCTAGATAACTACGAAATAACGGGGCGGATCTAATCTACATATATTTATTAAGTTGTCACTTCTATCATATTTTTTTTAATTTTTTTTTTTAATATTCACACACATCACAACACATCAACCTAGTCCCACACTAAGATCCCTAAGGTCTTGTGTCGTGGGTACTAAGTAACGGTATATAAATACATAGATAAGTATGTAAACATCCATTCTAATAATAACATTCTAATGATTATTATTACATCTAGAAGGCATTCATTATAATATGGTCCGAATATCGTACTAGGCTATTTTCGCCAACTAGGTAGCTTTACCCTAGCAAGTAGAATAAGTGTAACTCGTGGAAACTTAATCTATACATATAATAAAAATGTATCGGATCGCTGTCTGTACATGGAAGATATATGAGAAAAAATATTATAGGAGACCTTTATTTATCAACGCAATAGTACCTAAAACAATGATTTTTGGAATTTTTGTGTGAATATTATTATTATTATTATTATTAACTACTACTTAAGGCTACTTTTTATCTGTGGAAAATGTTTTTATCCCGGATAATTTCGACATTTTGTTTTTGCTGTAGTCCACACGGACACAGTCGCGGGCGTCCACTAGTTGTCAATATAACGATGTGTCCTTACGTAGATCTTATAGAAGTTCAGTAGAAAATGGCAATCACGAATTTATAACTTTATGTTACTATTTTAAGGATTTACTTAGATAAAATAATTTGCTTATTGTGTTTTTACAAAAGAAAAAAAGAAATGGTAATCATTAGATAGTTGCTGGCCATTAAGTATAGAGTATTTAATGAATGAATTTTACCTGATTAAAATAATGCATTTCATCATAGATTTATTAATTACTGATGGATGGGGCTTGAAAAAGATTAATTAAATTAATCCTCATTTTGCCGACATTTTCTTGTTGTTTTTTTTTATGTATGAATTTTAGTATCGTTTTTAGTACATAGATGGAGAAAACATTGAAATAGTGCAATTATAGTGCTAATTATATTATATTCATGCTATTCACTTTATTATAACTTGTGAAATAACCAAAATTATTGTTTACATTTTCATGGTAAAAACGAAGTCTCGTTTTTACTGTACAGTAACTAAAATTATTTATTTGGCTCTTAGAAGCGTGCAGATGTCTAAAACAACGTACAAGTTAATTGAGAAACTCACTTTAAAAGCTGCCCATTCTTCCTTGACCAGGTCGAAGAATGAGACGGCACTGACGGCCGCCACCACGCACGCCAACAATACTAGACTCTTCATGTTGTCAGGCACCTGGGAACAACAAAGGAAAATGACAAAATTATTAAGGTAATTAAAATTTATGCCTAGAATCTCGTACCAAACAGTTGGGTATGAATTATGATATACCTACCTGGGTGTACCAGAAATAACAATTGTCTACAGCTAAAACGATTAACAAACACCTACCACAACTAGGATATCTTGTGCTCACAATGTTATTATGAAGGGTAGGTACAAAATGCAAATTAAAACTACTAGTGAATTAAAAACTAGTCAAGCATTATGTAGGTAGGTGGACAGGTGTGGAAAACCCAGTAGAGTCACCTCCACCACTAGTACCAAAATAAAGTAGAAAGTTCATTTCTCACTATCAGCCAATAATTTAAGATTTAAGTATAATGTATGTATTTAAAAATAACATTAAATTCATCAACAAAAATGTTTCCTAGCTATGTAATGTGAAAGGAATGAAAAAGCATTTCTATTGAAAAAGCAAATAAAATCTAGGAAAATGTTAGAAGGTACTACCTATCCTCCTTACCAAAATTCTTTAACCAAATACCTACGTAAAATAACTAACATGGGTAACTGCCATAGAATAAGGAAGCTCCTTATTCTAAGGTAACTGCGCAATCTACGCAATCAGCTAGCTTAGAACGATGAATCACAACAAAGAAACCGACCTTAATAGACCTTCGTTCCTTAGTTGCAAACCCCCAATAAATATTTCCTAGAGTATTCGTCTATATGTACAAGTTAAAAAATATATAAAATTTACTAACATACCTTCACTTACAGAATAAACTAACTGCAGGAGATCGGAATAATGTGAATTGTGATGTCGAAAAGACGTCTGGCTCCCACAACAGCTGAAGCAATTCTAAATAAAAAAATAATTATTTTTTGCTCGTATGTCGCTTCACAACAAATCAACATACACAACCAGTTGATGACAGTATTGACAGTTAAGGCCAATGACAGTACTTTGTTTTTGCTTCCTTTTCACTCTACATGCTCTACGACATTTGTTTGCGTATTGCGTAGTGGTGTAAAAAAGAAGTCTACCGGAAGTTGTGCTATATGCAAATTACATTAGAGTGAGTGAGGAAGAACCTAACCTAATGAAATATTTTCTACAAAAACGTATAAGTAATATTAAGTATTCTATGTTGGCTGCATTGAAAATGGTTCCCATTCAACCGATTTCATTCGCGCCACATTCATTCTTGCTAGCCATAGATATGATAGATAATCGATTTATAAATTCGATTATTATTTTCACACACAACGATTCGGCGGGAAAAGCTGGAAGGGTGCAGGTGTAATTTTCTTGTGAAAATCAAAAATTATTTGTAAATGGCTTGCATGTGTCCTTAAGGTGATGTTTTCTGGTAGATAAGTTATATTTTGATTACTTGTGGTGTGAATCTAGTGCGTGTGCATGGTTTTATACGCAGGTAAGCCGAGTAAAACTTTAGCCGGATTACGATCTCTTCATGGGCGCATGTAAGTTGTTTCTGCAATAATTTTTCATTTTGACTAACTTTACACTTGTTCTTGAGGATTTTCCCGACGTTTCCATTCATCATCATCATTATCATCCATCATAAATTCAGAAATCATTTACTAAAGACAATGGCTGTATGGGCTTAGTTCCCCTTGCCTTTCCTTCGGGATAAACTAAAAAAAAAAAACAAATCACACACAACACATTTCTATCAGTGTTGGCAACCGTACGATAATTATCGTACATGCACGATGTATGGTCCGTGTCCGTACACGTATTATTAAGATGATAATTGATAAGCTGTTTGATTGATATTAAACCAGTTTATTGTAGAAGACACACTTTTAGTTGATAAGGTACAATGCTATGCTAAGGACGCATCGATGTCTATCAGAGAACAGTCGAGACCCAACTAACTTATATTACTATAAAATATCGCTGTGTCGCGGTAAACGCTGACACAAGCGGTTTGTACGGTTGCCGATGGCCCGTACATGCTCCCGGGCGGGAGATGAGAATTATCCTAAATAACATTAAAGTAAGTAAGTATAAAGTGCGACAGTGCTATATGAAATGAAGTGATTTAGGTGCTGTACACAAAAACTAAATTAATTGAATTATACATTCAAGACAAAATATAACAATTCAGCTTAACATGTTTATAGACATTAGACATCTGCTAAAGTCAATTGTTTTAATGCTATAGGCGAAGATCCTTGATCTTTTCGTGCACTACACTTAACACTTGGCTGTCGGGTAGCCTTAACACTTTGACCGATTTCACTTGACACATTCACACTACACATTGTTGAATTGTCTACGCTGTGCTGTCGAACTGCTGGAACATGCTGTTGCCGTCGTCGCTGGTAGGCGGACATCCAGCCGCGACGGTGCTGCCACCGCCACCCCATGTACAAACACATTGCTAGTACCATTGACATCAAAACGTAGCTTATGGCATAATGATGTATATCATGAGGCGAAATGGTGTCATCTGCTGTTTGTAAGTTCTCATTCATTACTTCTATTTTCTTGTTTAGATTTTTTAATGCTGCGTGAATTTCTTCAGTGTGATTCTCAATATTACTTTGTAAAGGAATCGATATGTTAATTATATGATTGATAGGAGCTATCTCTGGCAGAGGCAATATATCTGATGCTGTATGTAATATGTTCGAGCGATAGTCATGGGAGTATATTGTGAAGTCTGATCCTTTTACAATACAGCCTTGATTCATATGGATCACGCCAGCCTTGCTGAGTAGACGAGGAGTAATTTGATCATCACAAATTATTCTTATATTGCATGTATTACAACAAAAATAGAGATAAGAAAATGAGTCATGTAGTTTAACCCATTCATTACGACATGCTGACTTAGAAATCTTACATTGATTGTAGTTATCTAGCAAACAAAACTTTTCGGCAGTATTGAATTGATAAAAGGGCATATGTAATTGGCACATATATATTTCTCCGCTATACACACATGCTTGTAAATCATGTGTAGTTATACTTAAATAGTAATCCTTTTCTAGGTTTATAGCTAGGTATTCTGATATCGGTATGATGTTAACTTTACTTTGCTCGGCTTGCTGAGGTATTGTTATTATTTTATGCAGTTGGAAAGTATCTCTACTGAGAAGTGGAAATGATATTTCGAATAAACAGTATCTGTCCGTCATTCTTGCTTTTATTTTTAGTAGATTGTAAATTTTTCTAATATCTTCAGGTATTCTACCAATCGGTAAAATCACATCCTTAGATAACTGTCCGGATATAGTATTTAGTTCTTTTATAAGTTGATTGGGTGTTAATAAGTGCATGTTGAATTGGCCATGATAAATATCAGTAATTGTATCTAGAAGCGTATCTTGCAATCTTTTTAAATTCTGTAGTATATTTGTCGCTGCGATTGTTGATAGAGTAAATTCTTGTAGAAGTGACATATTTGTTATCTTTTGCTGGATAGTATTGGTGATTATATTCAGGCGATTGATATGTAGATTTATACTTTTATGCTGCTTCTCAATCATAGCTTCTGTTCTTTTTAAAACATTGTATTCGGCTTCCACAATGGAAGTTTGGTTCTTCCATAGATTTAATAAATGTTTTTCATTGTGTTTGATAAGATCAATGTCTTTTGTATACTTATCTGCAAATCTTTCATCTAAGACCCCAAATAAGCTATTTGCTATATAGCCCACTCCGTTGATCAATCCACGTCTATTTCGGATGTGCGCTTCAAAATGCTGAGTTAGTAACAGGTGATTATAGTATTCCAGTTCTGTGTAATCGTGACGTAATTGTAATATAATCACTTGGCAATTACTTTGATCCTGTATACTAGAGCATACATTTTCTAAATAGCTATTGTATTTTTTCAGAGTCGTTATTCCTTCCCAATAAGGATCCATATCATAGTATACTATGAGTTTCCAGGTTTCTTTTATTAACTGGAGATTTCCAATTGCGTCAAAGTACAGTGATTGATTATTGTTAAATGTTGTGATATTATATGATGCTGCTATTGATGAAATTATATTCATAAAGAACATCCATCCTAATGCTAAGGACCAAAACTTAGGAGTTTTAAGTTTTGTTTTCCGAGAATTGCTTTCTTTCTCTTTGTCCCCTACTATTTGCTCGGAACTCGATTTCAAAGGTAATATTGATATTTTACTGATTGGTCGTTTAATATATCCGTTTTTTGTTTTTAACGTAACTACTCTGGTTAACCCGTCATTCCCCGGATGTAATTCGGTTATTCGCCCCATGGGCCATTTTCCTGCTGGCAAATTGTCGTGGTGGATGGTAACCAGATCCCCAATTCCTATGTTTTTGTTTGTTTTCAACCATTTGCTTCTCGATGATAACTGTGTTAAGTATTCTGCTGTCCATCTCTTCCATATGTCTTGGAATAGTTTGCTCGTTAAATGCCATCTTATTCTGGCATCCGTCTCTGTCTCAATGATCGTCAAGTTAGATCGCCCAGTTAGAAAATGAGCTGGAGTAAGGAAATCCAAGTCTTCTGTTAGGGCACAAAGAGGCCTTGAATTTAAGCACGCTTCAAGTCTGGCTAATAGGGTAGTATATTCCTCAAAAGTCAGTTTCTGTTCTCCCACCACTCGCTTCAAATGAAACTTTAAGCTTCTGACTGCTCTTTCCCACAATCCTCCCGCACTGGGCCAAGAGGGTGCGTTGAAATGCCACTCAATGTTGAGATCTGTTATCTCAACAAAGAAACTGTCATTATAAATTTTTAATAATTGCTGATATTCCTCCTGAATCGTCCGGTTTGCTCCCACGAAGTTTGTCCCGTTGTCGCTGTATATGTGACCGGGTGCTCCTCGCCTTGCTGACATTCGACAAAGGGCTGCTAAAAATGCTGAACTGCTAAGGTCTGAGACTATTTCCAGGTGAACAGCTTTCGTCACCATACAAATGAATACTGCTATATACCCTTTTGTGGTTTTTATACCGCGTCCTGTATTCGCCTTAACATCTACAAAGCCAGTAAAATCGACCCCTGTATGATAAAACGGGCTGGCTTGATTGCTCCGGGCTTCCGGCAGGTCTCCCATTAATTGTTGCGATAGTGATGGTTGCTGTTTTCGGCAGGTGATACAATTACGTAACTGCTTTTTAGTGGCTCTATTCCCGCCGATTATCCAGTACTTCTGCCTTAGATTGGATAATGTCAAACGGGGACCGCCGTGGAAAGTTAATTGATGTGCTTCATCGATGAGAAGATTGGTTAGTCGACTATTGTGGGGTAAAATGATAGGGTGCTTCATATCGGGACTGATGTGTGCATTTTTCAATCTTCCTCCTACTCTTAAAAGTCCGAATTTATCTATAAATGGATTTAAATTTAATAATTTGCTATCTCTATTTAATACTTTGTTATTTTTCAATTGTTCAATATCGTTCTCCATTTCATATAGCTGCGTTGTTTTTATTAATAATTGCTTAGATTTTCGTAACTCTTGTAATGTGAGATAACTAGGTCGTTGTTTACATTTAGGTATGAATGCTCGTAATACCCAGGCTAGTATGCGACATATTTTATTCATATTACTATATTTCTGTAATAAGATGTTGATTAGATGATCATGACTTCTTTGTATGATAACATTAACATTAGGGAGATGCTTGGCTTTCATCTCTATATTAGTCATATAAACTTTATTTTGATGTGCTCCGTCTGTAAATGATAATAGCCATTCGGGCCCTTCCCACCATAGTCGGTGAACCTGTAATTGGGAGGCTAACAGACCTCTACTTGCTGCATCCGCAGGGTTTTCATTCGACTTTACGTACTTCCAAAATATCTGCGGCATGATTTCAGTTATGATTTTGACCCTATTGGCCACAAATGGCTTCCAGCGGTCAGGATCTCCTTGTAACCACCCCAACACAACCATAGAGTCTGTCCATCCATAAAACTTTAGTTCTTGTTTGCTTAGAGCTTGCTTGATTTTTCCTATTAATTTTGACAGTAATAATGCTCCACTAAGCTCAAGTCGAGGTAGTGTGATATGCTTGTTGCTCGGAACTACTTTTGTTTTGGCTGCTATTAGTACAACTGTGGATTTTCCTTTATTTTGGGTTCGTGCATAGACCACGCCCGCGTATGCTCTCATTGATGCGTCACAAAAACCGTGAAGTTCTATGACGTCATTTTTCCCACAATGTAACCATCTGGGTATTTTATACTGCTTGATAATTTTTATATCAGATTTTATTTTTGACCATTCATCTGATATGTCCTTGGGAACTTGCTCATCCCATTGTAAATTGGACATCCATAATTTTTGGAATAATAATTTAACTTTCGTTGTCACCGGTGCTAACCATCCTAGCGGGTCAAATAATTTTGAAATATCTGCTAATAAGGTCCGTTTTGTGAATTTTGTTTTTGTATTATCATCTATATTATACTGAAATGTAAACATATCCTCTGATGGATTCCAGAATAAGCCTAGGGTTTTTGACGTGTTTTCTGATTTGAAGCTAAACATATGCTCTTCATCTTTATCGAGAACATCAGTAATCAGTTTTGATTCGTTTGATCCCCACTTTCTTAGAGTAAATCCTCCTGATTTGAGAAGATTATTTAAAGATGCTATGATTTTTTGACCTTGATCTAGTGAGTGACTACCATGAACGAGATCGTCCATATAGAACGCTTCCTCCAGGATTGACGCTGCTTCTGGGAAGTTTGCCCGTTCATCAGCTGCTAGTTGCTTTAGAGTCATCATAGCCAGAAACGGAGCTGCTTTTGTTCCGTATGTGACTGTGGTGAGTTGATATGATTTCATAGGTATTTCTGGAGATTCTCTCCAGACAATTTTTTGGTAACGCTGATCTTCTTCGGAAATAATAATTTGCCTATACATTTTCTCGATATCTGCTGTAAACGCATATTTGTACTGTCTCCATTTTAGTATCAAACTTTGCAGGTCCTGCTGTAAATTTGGACCTTTTAACATAAGGTCATTCAAGCTTAGGCCAGTAGATGTACTTGATGACCCATTAAAGACCACGCGTAACTTCGTGGTTGATGACTCAGCTCGATGAACACAATGGTGCGGCAAGTAACAATCGGGTTTCATGTTACTATCTGCTAGTTTCATATGACTCAATGATATATATTCATTTATAAATAATTTGTATTTATTTGCTAAATCAGGTTGTTTTTGAAATTTTATTTCTAGATTTCGAAATTGTGCTAATGCTTTTTGTTTAGATGATCCTAGTTTTTCTTGTACTTCCTGTTTCATTGGTAACCTAACTATGTACCGACCATCTGCGCTGCGTTTGGTTGTCTGCTTGTAAAACGTAATACATTCTTGATTTTCAGATGTTATTGTTGACTGCTCGCTGATATCCTCAATTTCCCAAAACTTGTGTATGTCTTCCATGTTATTTATTACGACATTACATTGAAAATGATTTACATGACCGCATAATAACCACCCCAGTTGACTTTGCTGCGCCATGGGTTGTGATATAGATTCACCTCGAATAATTCCGCTTAACATGATAGTTGAGTAAATATCTGCTCCTAATAATAAGTCTACGGGACGGCTACAGTAAAACTCAGGATCTGCTAGGTTTATATTCTCTATGTAGGTCCATGCGGGTTTTGAGAAGGACCTAGTCGGTAGGTTTTTTATCATTTTATTCATAATGTAGACTTCAGCATTAAATGTAAAATTGTTGTACATAGATGCACATAAGAGGTGTAGTACTCCTTTAATATTATTTTCCTTTTCTCCTATACCGAATAATACACCCTGACTTTTGTGTCTTTTTAACCCTAATAACTGTGCTGCTTTTTCGGTGATAATTGATATTTGCGAGCCCTGGTCGATCAGAGCTCTCATGCTATGATAAGTACCATCTGCTGCCTTAACTTTCACTTGGGCCGTTGCTAAAAGTACTTCAGATGTGCTGTCTTGTGACACGTGTGATACGTGTGGCTGTGACATATTTGGAGCATGCTGATTTTGCTTATTATGGTACGACTTTCCTACAGTTGCACCGGACGTATTTGGACTTTGTTTCCATGAAGTACAGGCATCATGTAACAATGTATTATGTTTATTATTGCACTTTCGGCACCTTTTTTGAGAGTAACATTCATTACCGCCGTGATCAAATAAACAATTTAGACATAAACGAAATCTTGAAATTGATCTTAGCTTTAAATCATTGGGCATGTCTATGAATTTCTTGCAACTGAAAATTCCATGGTGTTCATTACAAATGGGGCATGTGCTAGTTGACACGTGTAATGATTTCATAAATGGTTTCTGATTCAATTTAGGGAAGGAATAATTATTTTGATATGCTGGTTTTCTTGTATTCGGCAAGAAATTATTTTGATATGAACTATTTTTCTGAACTGGATTGTCCTGCCTTCTTCGCGATGATTCCAGTGCTGTGAATTTGCTTTCCAAATGATCTAGAAACTCCTTTAGTGTCGGAAGTTCTCTGGGAGCTTTCAAGGATTCTATATAATCGGTGTAGCTATCTGAATCTAATTTATGTGATAAGAGATGCACTAAAATAGGGTCCCATGAGCTTACATCAATGCCTAGATTTTTTATGGCATATATGCATTCCAAGGCCACATCATGCATGGTCTTGATTTGTACCTGAGATTGCTTCTGCATATTAGGTAAACCTAATAGGATATTCATATGAGATGAGAAAATAAGTTTTTTATTGTTAAACCTATGATTGAGAATATCCCAACAAATATCATAATTGTCAGAGCTGATTTGTAGATGCTGGATCAATTTTTCTGCTTCTCCTCTAACTTTCCCTTTCAAAAACTGCATTTTTTGTGCGCTTGATAATGATGGATTATTGTGTATAGTTTCACAAAATAGGTCCTTGAAAGAAACCCATGAACTATACTCTCCATTGAAGAAGGGTACCTCCATCCTTGGTGTCGCTTTGTCTCGGTGTGACACAGACCATAGTTTTTTATTGATTGCTATTTTTAATTCATTGAAGACTTGCTCATTCTTGGTGTATGCTTGCTCGTATGCTTCATCTTCTCCTTTCAGCTCGCTGTCGATTTCCCAATGCAGAGAGTCGACAGCTTCCCACCTAGCCTTTAACGAATGAAGTGCATCTTCAAACTCCCATTTATCTTTAATGCTGTCTAAATTAATATTTTCTACAGTTCTCTTAAATGCTCGAAAATTTGTTGTTTGCTTTTTCATGATATCGTCTAACTTGCTTAATGATCCTCGGGATTGATATTGTATAGTCCTTTCCGAATGTTCGGGTAGACATTGGGACTGCTGTGTTGCTTTGGAGGGACTTTGATCATCTTGTTTGGGTTTGCTTGCTGATGGATAGGTTAGTGCGAATTTTTGCTTAGATAATAACTGCTCATACTGCTGGGACATAATTTCTTTAATGCTTTCGTAAATAAAACTTGCTCTCGCGTACTCCCCCTTGGTAAAGTATTGATGATGTGTGTCTTCGTACTCAATACAAAGTTGATGATTTTCCTCAAATTCACTCCAATATTGCTCTAATAACTCTAATTTGCTCTTAAAATAATCTATAGTTTTTCTTCCTGCTCCATCTTTCTTAAAATTCGTCTCTAGTTGCTTGATTGAATTGAATATTCTCACTTGTTTAGTGTATAGATCTTCCATGCTGCTGAGTTATTATAATAAAGAATAAGGAACAATCTTACTTTTTGATGTCTTCTACACCTGCTGCTGCTGCTGCTGCTTTCTGACGCTGTAAGCACGTGCTGCTCCCCACGATTGCTTTAGAGTCACGGATACTCTATGCTGCTACTGCTATGTATAGTTTCTAGCCCTGGCTATGGGCAGAAACCTATGCTCTGCTATTAGTGGATGCTTGATTGCTGGGTGCTGTTTACACTTTCACACTGATTCACACAGTTAACTGTCACTGAACTGCACTGTTCCACAAGTCACTAGTTGCTAACACACGGTTGATCCTGCTATTGCCTCCCGCGCGTTAGGACAAATTGCTCGAAGGACCAAAATGTACGGTCCGTGTCCGTACACGTATTATTAAGATGATAATTGATAAGCTGTTTGATTGATATTAAACCAGTTTATTGTAGAAGACACACTTTTAGTTGATAAGGTACAATGCTATGCTAAGGACGCATCGATGTCTATCAGAGAACAGTCGAGACCCAACTAACTTATATTACTATAAAATATCGCTGTGTCGCGGTAAACGCTGACACAAGCGGTTTGTACGGTTGCCGATGGCCCGTACACACGATAATTTGATACCAGCGTACGATGTACGATTGCGATTCATTATCGTACACAAATGTACGATAATTTTCGAATTGTAATGGATTTCGATAGTTTCGTTCACTCATATATAGATAAGAAATATATAAATATATATCTCGTTGAATATTACATATTTTGTCAATTTTATGTGTTCATGAATAAATTTAATAATCGACTGATCAACTTTGGAGTATTCTTTTTTTTTTATAATTATTTACAATAATAACTAAACCTACGTAAAAAAAAAACTAAAGCTACAAAATAAAATAAAATTTACAAATAGAAGACTCCTTGCAAGTCCTCCACCGCTGGCAATGTGCCCAAAAGGCTGGCAGCGTTGCCCCGCTGGATTGCGAGGCATTTTATTTTTATAAAACTTTTGAAACACACAAATTTTCGCGCCATTTGTACGCAATGTACCCATGTGAAAATCATAAAATTCGAAAAAGGACATGACGAGCGGCTGAGCGCAATATAAGTTCGTAATAATATCTATTTTTATTATTAATTAACGTTTTTTTTATGTCGTTCAAAAGTGTACGATAATTTTTCGTCAGGTACGATAATTTTACGCCCCTGGTACGATCAGCGCATCATTCTAGGTTGCCAACACTGATTTCTATGCACACAACTCATTCATTCTATATATTTAGCCGGATTACGATCTCTTCATGGGCGCATGTAAGTTGTTTCTGCAATAATTTTTCATTTTGACTAACTTTACATTTGTTCTTGTGGATTTTCCCGACATTTCCATTCATCATCATTGTCATTCATCATAAATTCAGAATACATTTTACTAAACAATGATTAGGCTGTTGTATGGGAGTGTATGGGCTAGTTCCCCTTGCCTTTCCTTCGGGATAAACTAAAAAAAAAAAAAAAAAAATCATTCATTCTATGATCTATCAATTTTTTTTTATTATGATCGTGGTGAGATTTAGGTTATATTTTTAGATAAATAAAACCGAATAATACACGATATAACCATGAAAAATGATAATTCTGGCCAGAAAAGTCAGGGGAGACGAAAAAAGTTTCATTTATATAAACCACGAAAGAAACAGTCTGCAGAAGAGGATGCTGCAATTCAATATTTAAAGTCACAATATGACCAGGTTAGTGCTTAAGTTCTCTGCAGAGAATATTTATTTTATGCTATCTATCTCGCTATCGCTGACGTTTTGACGAATGATCATATAGCATCATAATAAATTGAACCACACTTAATCTGCTTTACAGATTGTTGCAGAGGAAATCAAAACATTCAAGGATTTTCCCTTGTCTCAAAAAACTTTAAAAGGTCTCAAAGAAAATAATTACACTGTACCGACTGAAATACAACGCCAGGCTGTAGGCTTTGCACTGCAAGGTAAAGATATTTTGGGTGCTGCCAAAACTGGTTCTGGAAAGACACTGGCATTTCTTATACCCGTTCTGGAAAACTTATTTTGTAAAAAATGGACTCGATTAGACGGAGTTGGTGCCATTGTTATATCTCCTACAAGAGAACTTGCTTATCAGATATATGAAACTTTGAGAAAGGTTGGTCACCTACATGATTTTTCTGCTGGTCTTATAATTGGTGGACAAAATCTGAAATTCGAAAGGAAAAGAATGGACCAGGTCAATATTTTAATATGCACTCCCGGCAGGCTACTTCAACACATGGATGAAAACCCACTGTTCAGTTGTAATAACTTACAGATACTTGTCCTTGATGAAGCTGATAGATGTTTGGATTTAGGATTTGAGGCAACTATGAATGCTATTATAGAAAATTTACCATCAGAGAGACAAACTTTGCTGTTTTCAGCAACACAAACAAAATCAGTCAAAGATTTAGCTCGGCTAAGTTTGTCATTCCCAACATATGTAGCACCTCACGAACAAGCAGAAACTGCTACTCCAGAGTCCTTGCAGCAGAGCTACATTGTTTGTGAAATTGATGAGAAGCTTGGAATCTTGTGGTCATTCATAAAAAACCATTTAAAGCAGAAAGTCTTAGTATTCATGGCTACTTGTAAACAAGTTAAATATATTCATGATCTGTTTTGTAAATTGCGTCCTGGAGTAAGTTTGCTGGCACTTTATGGAACACTTCACCAAGAAAAAAGGGAAAAGATTTACAAGGAGTTTTGTAGAAAATCAAATGTTGTTCTGTTTGCTACTGATCTAGCTTCCAGAGGGTTAGACTTTCCTCGAGTTAATTGGGTCATACAAATGGATTGTCCAGAGGATGTGGACACCTATATCCATAGAGCAGGGAGAACTGCTCGAGGCATCTTTGGCAAAGGGGAAGGTCTTTTGATGTTAACACTACATGAAGAGAAGATTGTTGATAATTTGAAAAATGCTAAAATTCCTATAAATAAGATATCTGTTGATCCTTCTAAAGTCATGGCTCCACAGAGAAAAATAGAAGCTTTATTATCAGATCACACTGAACTAAAGCAAACAGCCCAAAGAGCCTTTGTTAATTATTTAAAATCTGTCTACTTAATGAAAAATAAAGAGATATTTAATGTCCATCTCATGGATACTGATGCATATGCTAGATCACTAGGTTTAATTGTACCTCCTCGAATCAGGTTTCTGCAAAAATATCACAAACCTAATCCAGCACCGCCAGTGCCAGAATGTGAAGATTCTGATGTTATAAATAAACTCCAACTGAGAGTTGACAGTGATGAAGAATCAAATAAAAGTTCAAGTGAAGATGAAAGAGAAGAAACATCCAAGGCTGTCAAAGAAGTCAATTTAGAAAAACATAAAAAAGAAATTCCTAAATTTGATTTCCATAATGATGATGATGATAGTGATGAAGATGATTTTCTTAAAGTGAAAAAAGCTGATGTTGAAATAGAACCTGCTGATGAAAGTTTAGAGGTAAACAATAAATCAAAGAAAAAGGCTAAACCATTAACTAAAGCTGCTGTAGCCAAAAAAATATTGAAGAAAAAAATTAAAGTTAATACGACAGTTAAATTCACTGAAGAAGGGGAAGCAATTGAAAATGAACAGAAAGATGTTAAGTCAGATTTAGCTAAGCAATTCATTAATGAAAATGTTGGTGGTATTGATATTGAAAAGGCTAAAGAAGTGTTACGAGAAGAGGACAAGTATGATAAAATAAGGTTTAGAGAAAAAGTAAAAGCAAAGCACAAAGAACAGAAAAGAAAATTGAAAAATATAAACAAAGAAGAAGCAGGTGAAAAGGATGACTTTGGGTCTCAATCAGAATCAGATGGTCCAGATTTATCTTGGCTTCCTGATCCAGACAAGGTTTATAAAAACAATGATGACGAGGCAGGATCTGATGATGCTCCTTCAGACAGCCAAGCTTCGGATGATGATAGTGAGGAAATATATCACAGGTAAGTTTCAAATAATGTCTTCTCCTTCTGAGCTCTTGAAGATTTTTTTTTTAATAAATTAAAGTAGTAAATAAAACCACTAATATCACTATTTATTATCGTTTCAGGCCTTCAAAAAGAAAATTGGTGGAAAGCAAAGGCATAGCACAGGAAAGTGTAGCACCACGAAAAGTTAAGAAAATTGAGGATATTTCCAAATCCCTCTCTGTGAAGGAAGCTGAGGCACTTGCCATGCAGCTGTTACAAGCAAATCGATTATAAATTACCTGATGTTTAAAAACTAAGTTTTATTAATGCCTTTGATTGTGAGGCAAATCAATACACAAATTGATTACATGTTTAAGTTGTTATTATTTACAAGTTAAATAGACTCAGCAATAGGCCGCAGTATTCGCGTGTAGCGTGTGCATATTGTTTAATATTATATTCTATTGATCTACTGACTTATCCACTGGTACTAATTGAATTGTAATTATTGAATGTGGCATAGCATGGCCTGCTATCCACGATGGATGACATGCGTAAGCATCACTTGCGTGCCAAAAAGCCGTAAAAATTTCGCGCTCGCTACGCTCACGCTTCTATATCTGTTAATACTTACTTTGAGAACTAATGTAGTTACCACTTACTATATAGATGTATTTGGTAACAACGATGCGGTAAATATAACGCTATAGTATAGCGAATATGTTATTAAATTTAATAATAAAGAAAAATAAATTGTAGGTACTTTATTTTGATACTATGTACTTTTTTTCTTACCTATAATAGCCAATGTACTTTAAGATCCATAATCCTCTCCGACTCCCAAAGCACCCTCCAATCAATCCTATCCAATCCCTTCCAAATCAAATTTGCCTATTATCCTTGATATCAGAGATGCTAATCGCCACTTGCAGAATACCCCTATTGCTCTTGCCTGGATTCCTAGCCATCGGGGTATCTTTAGGAATGAGACAGTAGATTCCCTTGCAAAGTCCGCTAAAGGAGTACTTGATCATAATCTTATATTCGCTCACGACCTCTTGGAACACTCCAATTACCGCCTAACATCATCGTGGCAGAAAGTTTGGGATGTTAGCAGGCTTACCAAAGGCAAACACTATAGAGAAATTCAGGAAGTTATTCCCTGCAAGTAAGGTTGCCACCTTTTCTTTTTGAATTTAATTTATGGGATAAGGAGTAGGCCTATTTAATGGCCTCGAGGGTGGCAATGACCTCGCCAGTAAACATTGAGGAGTGGGAGGGACATTTAAAGGAGAGGGCAATTTTATATTTGGGGATTCAAACAGCAGCACCAACATATCCTTTTTCAGAGGGTCTAGAGGCGTCAGTAAAAAGCTGTAGATAGTCCTGCCAGTTGTTGTCCATCTCCAAGTTGAAGATGGAATTGGCTTCTGGAGTTAATTTTGAGATGCCCAGGTTCAGGAATATGGAAGGTTCAAATACTAAGGACTGGCAGTTTTTAGAGAAAAAGGGGTGTTTTTGGATAGGAAAATAGGATGGGGTAATTGGGAACAGAACCTAGCACTGACGACCAAAAGCGAGGTTTTGCTTTCAGGTAAGTAAAGAAAGATTAGGTGGGAGCCGGATTTTGGAATGGAGAGGATGAGCGGAATTTCCAAAAAGTGAAGTAATGGGAACTTTGCATAATTTTAAATGAACGTTATTACAAGATGAGCCCAACACTATTAACTTTTTTTCTAAATATAATTAATGTATGGCAGCACCACTTCCTGCGCTTCAGTGTGACCTGGTTTAGTGGAATCCTCCCACTTTAGTAGAATTTTAAGCGAGTTTTCTAACGAAGGAGCAGTGGAGTAAAGAACATTTCAAATTATAAATATTATTAATAAGAAAATGAAAAAAAAATCACCCGAGTGAGGTTTGAACTCACGCAAACCGTGCTTTTGCTCTAACCAACTGAGCTATCGGGTCAAGTAACTCGGATGACGAATATTACCATCTCTTTTAATTTTTTTTTAGATAACTAATATATATTATTTTCAATAAAAGATCTTTAAAATAATGTATTAAAGCTAACTTAAAACTACTTTAAATTAGTCTTTTAAATTACATTTTTTGAAACGTTATTTTTTTAAATTATAAACTTAAAACGGATGAAAACGAACAATTTATTGTGGCTTACGGAGGATTTATAAAGTAAAATAAAAACGGAAACGGTAGTAAAGTTAGATGAAAATTAAATACCTTCAAACTTATACGGAAGAAAAGCAAAATAAAATCAACAGTGTTTTTTTATTCGAAGAATAATTATCTTAAAACTTATAAATTACTAAATTAGGTCATAGAGGAATAAGATTTATTCCTCTATGGTTAGGTATAAAATATTCATAACAAAATTGATAATCGCATTTCCACGACTGGCAAAAGACAAAAAAAATGTGAATTGAGATACCTAGGTATTTATGTAGAAATGTGACTAGGTAGGTATGAATAAATAATCTATATTGGTTTTGCTGGTTATTATTGTTGTTTAGCGGGTGTATAATATGTTTGTATAATAGATCTCAATTCAATTCAATTCAATTCAATATTTCTTATATGGCTCCGTCGATTGACCGACGATTTTGCCAATGTCAGGGTTTGACAGGACAGTGCTCCGGTGAAAAAAATAAATAAAAAAAAAACGACTGAAACTACTTGCCGACAGAGGCAAACGTTGAGTATCCTGTGAACAATAAAAACAAAACAAACAATAAAATATATACCCAACACCGTTAAATAATATAGGGAGGGGAACTATGTACAAGGTAAGAATAACATTTAGCTATCTACAGGAATTAATAATACAAAATTTTACATACTTACAAAAATTACAAACTACCTACAAGTTATTACACATATCCATTAAACTCAATAGCCTCGAACTAAAGTTTGAGGCTATTGAGTTTAATAAATTTGGCTAAAAATATATACAAAATTGGTATCAACTAAGTTTAAAAGGAAATTTACATTAATGGGACGAATAATATTCACAGGTAAAAGATCATACAAGGGACAGATATTTTAGGGCAGTAAAAGAACATGTGTTCCAACGATCCTTCCTCGAGACCACATTCACAAATAGAATGATCACGGACATGGATTTTGGCTAGAAAAACTGGTGTGCAAATGTGACCCAACCTCAGTCGGCTGATGACAGATGAACAACTTGGTGAAATTGCGATGAGTAAAGAACCAGGGCCTGGTTGGGATTGAAGTTTGTAGAGACCCGTAAATGTTTACCCTTGATTTGACGGGTTCTTTGCCAAGACTCATTCCAAGCTTTAACCATTGCAGACCGAGCGAGAGCACTGAACGTCACGAGCAAAACAGCCACTATGTGAGTTTATGCCAGTTACAATTGCACTCTTTGCACAGGCATCAGCTGCCTCATTACCAACTATACCACTGTGACCCGGAATCCAAGCCAGAGCAACATTAATGCCAGACTTGTGGCAGTCCAACAAGATTTCCTTTATTGAAAGACAACGCTGAGAGACTTTTTTGGAACGAAAAGGGCAATGCAACAATATCCTGAAGGCAGCTTAGACAATCAGAGAAGATCAGAGATTTATCAAGTTTATGGGATTTAACAAAGGAGACTGCTTCGAGGATGGCAATAGCCTCTCCCGAATAAACAGTTGATAAAGGTGAACATTTGAAGCTCAATATTAAATTTATACCTGGGATCCAGACTGCAGATCCTACCGGACCATTTTCCTCGAGTTTGGAAGCATCAGTAAATATTGTGATCCATTCTGGCCAGTCTTGGGAAAGTTTACTGATAAAAAAAATTATTTGCATCCGGGTTGTCTTTATTAATACCAAAGTTTAGAATGACTTGAGGATGAAAAATGAGGGATTCAAATGGGGATAAATAGATAGGATTTTTTGGAAGTTTGGACAACTGGGGAAGTAAGATTTTTGACTTTATGAAAACTGTTAAACTAATGGAGGTAGGACCTTATGGGTCCAATAATTAGAGGAAGAGGTCAATTGGGATAAATCTAGTAATTTGTTATGGAGAGGATGTGAGGAGTATTGAGACACATTAAAATAATATCTGTCGCTATATACTGACGCCTCAGATGTAAGGGGGGTTCTAAACACTCTACCTGTAACGCGTTTATTGGTGATGACCTCATAGCGCCAATGATTATTTCTCAAGCATTTAGATTGTATCTTGATAAGTTTATCTAAATGTAACTTACTGCATGGTTCTAGTATAAAGCAGCATAATCAAAGTGACTCCGCACGATCGCGTTATATAGAAGTTTTGACTATAAGGATGCGATCCCCAATGGACGTTAGAAAGAGAACGTAAGATGTTAACGCCTTTTTCTGCCTTGCCACAAATATATTTGAGATGGTGTATACCATTTAGTTTAGAGTCGAAAAAAATGCCTAAAAAATTTGTGTGGTGGTTTGGACGGGAATTGGGCAGTCATCAATACGTATGTCAACATTGGGTAGGTTTTTTCTACGAGAAAATATCACTGTTGTGGATTTCGGAGGAGACAGTGACAAGCCGTGGTCTGATAGCCATATATTGAGATACGACAGAGCTGAATTGAGTCTGGAAGCGGCAATATCTAGAGATCTGGCTGAGGAGTAAAGAGCAATGTCATCAGCGTATTGTAAGATGTCACAAAAGCTAGTCACTGATCTTTCAAGGTTCATATGTATAAAGATTGTATAGCAGCGGACTTAAGACCGACCCCTGGGGGAGGCCTTTCCATATAAGCCTCGTCGAGTGTATATGGCCATTCACGCGAATTGAAATGGATCTAGCCATGAGCATCTGACATATTATATGAACTAGCCTCACTGGTAGCTCAGCTGTAGCAATTTCGCTCTGAGCTCAGGAAGTAGAACATTATCATACGCCGAGGAAACATCCAAGAATACGCCAATGACAGACTCATTGTTGGAAAATGCACGCCGAATATCTGTGGTAAAGATGCTTAGGCTATCGAGTGTGCTTCTACCTCTACGGAAACCATATTGGGAATTTGGTAGAATGTTCTTATTTTCTACAATCCATTCGAGACGATTTTTAATAAGATGCTCAAATATTTTTACCAAAGTGGATGATAACGCAATCGGTCTGTAAGAAGACGACTCGGATGGAATTTTTCCGGGTTTTAAGATCGGGATTATAATCTGAGTGTTCCAAGATGGGGGAAGAATCCCACTAGTAAATATAAGGTTTATTAAATCTAAGAAAAATAATTAGCGGCTTGAGAACAGTTAATAATAAAAGAATAAGGAATTCGTCAGCACCTGGGGCAGAATCTTTTAGACCATCCAGAGCACAGAGCAGTTCGGTGTATAGGAAAGGTGAGTCCATAGGGTCATTTACTGGAAAGAGGAAGAGGAAAAGAAGATGGGAAGTAATTTAAGGAGGAACGTATGGGGGTGCAAGCTTATCTATGAATCCGGGGAGCCAAGAGTCTGTCATGTTGGTGGATGTGGCATTGTGATCATTACATGAGCGTCGAAAGCTGCTAATTCTTCTCCAGACTATAGAGGAAGGTGTACGCGGCGATAACGATTCACAAAAGGTTCGCCACCCCAGGCGTTTTTTATTCAATAAGAACCTCTTAGACTCCGCGTTGGTTTTTTTTATAATGGACGTAATTCGTTATAGACGTAGGATTACGGACAAAGTTTCTTTCTGCTGTATTCCTTATTTTAATTTGTTTTGTGCAATCTGCATCCCACCAGGGAGGGAAGGAATTTTGTACGAGCCGAATTCTTAATAGGGATGGATTGATCCGCTGCAGACAACAAAGCGGCTGTAAAATTATCATAAGAAACATTTAGGTTTGATAGGTTGATTGAAGGAAGATGGGAGATAATAGAGTCGACAAGAGCAGTAAAAGTTTCCCAATCGGCTGACTTTATTTTATATTTAAGCAAAGGAGACGGAGCGAGCGATGGACGACTGACAATATTTACTGATGTAACTATCGGATAGTGATCACTACCAAACGTTAAGGGAAGTACATCCCAAGATATAGAAGATATTAAGTTTGGAGAGGCTAGAGTCAGATCAACACAACTTTTTCTTTCCCGGGGGGATGGAATGCGAGTTGCTCGTCCATCATTGGCCACACAAACGTTCAACTCATCAAGAAGATCAATCAGAGCGTCTGAATAAGAACAACAGTAGGAGAGCCCCAAAGGAAATGATGGCAGTTGAAATCACCGAGGATGATGATATCGCCTGAAATAGAGGAAAGAAGGACTGATTTAAGGTCACAGAGGATGTTATTGGAAGGATGTGAACATAAACAGAAACGAAGGATATATTTAAAGCTTTGACAGCTATAACATGAAAATCCTCATTATGAGGAGAGATAGGAATTTGGGAAAATGGTACGGAACGATTTATTAATAAGGCACATCCTGCATGACCAAGGGGTCTGTCATCGCGGAGACAGAAGTATCCTGGCAATCTAAACCGTGAGTCCGGTTTAAGCCAGGTCTCTGAAACAGCGAGAACGGCAGGTTTGTGTTGATTGATTAAATAAATGATATCAGATTTTTTGTGTGTAATGCTTTTACAATTCCATTGAAGAAGGTTGAATGTTATAAATCGATAGAATAGATTGAAGTGTAGGAATGACATTGGGCGGTAGGCTATCACTAAATTTAGACAATATATTAACTAAAGCAGATACTAATAACTGAATTAAATTTTCATTCGGTGACGGAGAATTAGGATAAAGGTTGAGGTTGAGAAGTCCCGGAGAGAGCAGCACCATTTGGGAGAGAGGAAGAGGGTGGGTGGATTATATCCTGGAGTTCGGGATCGTAGGAGCTAATAGGTAAGGGACGGGGGGAGCGGTGGGTAACAACGGTTTTCCTATAGGATCGGACTGGGGTGTTTGGAGTAGAAATGGGT
This sequence comes from Carposina sasakii, assembly GCA_014607495.2. NCBI lineage: Eukaryota > Metazoa > Arthropoda > Insecta > Lepidoptera > Carposinidae > Carposina > Carposina sasakii. The sequence continues at coordinate 3,028,973 of CP053161.1, forward strand.
TGGGAGACAGACGAAGCATGGGGGGCAGAGGTAGTCTTAGTTTTCTCCGCGTATGACGGACGTGCAGGACGGAAACGTTGAGAGGCTTCAGTAAAGCTAAGATTTTCGTCAGACATCACCACTTTTATAGCTTTCTGCCTGGCGTGTTCTGGACACCTTGCATCTGTTGCAATGTGTCTGCCTAAGCATAGAAGACAGGAGACTCTATCATCTGGGACTGAGCAAGATGAACCTGCGTGACTTTGGGCACATCTGAAGCATCTTGGGGAAGAACGGCATTGGTCGGCTACGTGTCCGAATCGACAGCAGTTTCGGCATTGGATTGTCGGCAGTTGATATGTATCGACGACAATAGAAGAGTGAAAGCAATAAACCTTTTCAGGTAAAATCTGTCCCTTGAAAGTCACTACTACTGAGGATGTTGGTATCCATTGTGCAACACCGTCATTGAACGTCTTTTTATTAAGGCGTCTAGCTCTGATCACCGGGCCACAAGAGTTAGTATAGGTAAGGCCATGAACTAGTTCTTCGAGAGTCCATTCTGTAGGGATTCCACGTAAGACACCCATGCGTGTTACGTGAAATTTCGGAATTTGTTTCAAAAAAGCTTCACCTAGACTGTTGCTACCAAGAAAGATGTTTGCTGACTCAGCATTTGAAAACTCAACCCCAATTTTATTGCGGCCGAGCGGTTTAATACCTCCATCTACAATTCCTACGACATGAGCTTTATGCAACATTTGAGCCAGTTTGAGAAACTCGTATAGAAAGTCCTGAAGAAGGATCGGGCTCAGCACGCGAAACGTGTACGATAAATGGGCCATCATCGCTGGGCGTGTATGTTAACGGGGAGTCCCCTTCAAAGTCGGGATGAATATATGTACTCTGGATCGAGTTAGAAGGGCGTGTGTTCGTTTTTGCCGGTACAACTGGTGTCATTTTATCCGTGGCTTGCCTCTTCAAAGCTGTTGTGACATGTTCTATATCCATATCAACTTGTGTAAACAAGTCTGGAGACATCGTTACTTGTGCAGTAGACTCACCGTTAACACCACCACCCCCATCAGGGGGTTCCTTATGGACATCACAATTTAAAACAAATAAAATTAACTCCTTACCAATCTAAAGTATTATTATAACCTTCACCACCGAAAAATAAACAAAATCTCAAAGTTTTTTTAAAGAAAAAGCAAAAATTCCTATCGAGCACGTGTTCCACCAAAAAACACCTAACGACAGAATCTCTATAATAGATCTCAAAAAAACTTTAAATAAAAATAGGTAGGTAGGTAGGTCTGTTTTGTCATTATTAGTCACGTAGGAGGGGAGGTGAAGAGGGGAGCGGCTAGGGAGGGTGATGCGCTCACGCCATATATTTTTTACAGTTATTTTAACTTGTCAGAAAATCCCTCATTCGTACTTGGCGGCGTTTTTCCCGCACAACCATATGAACACGAATATTAATATTTAGTAGAAATAGTAGAATTATTCATAAAATTCTGGTCACATTGGACCGAACTGTCAGATAAAACAGAAAAAAACGAATCGTATCAGATTCGGCGGGAAAAGCTGGAAGGGTGCAGGTGTAATTTTCTTGTGAAAATGAAAAATTATTTGTAAATGGTTTGCATGTGTCCGTAAAGTGATGTTTTCTGGTAGATAAGTTATATTTTGTTTACTTGTGATGTGAATCTAGTGCGTGTGCATTGTTTTATATGCAGGTAAGCCGAGTAAAACTTTAGCCGGATTACGATTTCTTCATGGGCGCATGTAAGTTGTTTCTGCAATAATTTTCCATTTTGACTAACTTTACACTTGTTCTTGAGGATTTTCCCGACGTTTCCATTCATCATCATTGTCATTCATCATAAATTCAGAATACATTTTACTAAACAATGATTAGGCTGTATGGGCTTAGTTCCCCTTGCCTTTCCTTCGGGATAAACTAAACAAAAAAAAAAAAAAAAAAGAATCGTATCATTGCAATTTCATCGAAAAAAACAGAAAATTTGTAAATTTGCAAGTTTTCTATGGATTTAGAATAATTGTTGTACTTATTAGTTTGAATTATGTTTTGGTCTGGAAATTATATTGCTTTTAGGGAGTTAAACTATCTTCTTCTGAACAAGGAGGTATGTATTAGTGGTTATGATTCAATGACTTAGTATTTTATGATGTTTTCTTCTAGTTAATGCCTCCGTTTTAATCAAACAAACATTAATAGATATCAAGTTTGTTCAGGACATACACTTTACCTTATAATAAACTTCATTTTGTTACAGAATCCGACTCTGACGCAAGTATTAGAGGCTGATGATATATTGCAAGAATGTAAGGCGGATAACAAAATGTTGATACAGTTGTGAGTACCTAATCTACTGTTGTGTGGTTAGGCGTGTAAGTATATTGTGCTGAATGCTTATCGTCTGGTTTTAGTCTCACGAAGCCTGAGATCATGGCAGAGCTCATAACCCTTATCACAGAGGAGCCTTCGAAGGATGTGGAGTTAGCGTCTCAGTACCGGCACGCAAGCATCGCCTGCGAAGTACTGACGAGTCACGTGTCCACGCTGAGTGACCGGCTCTCCATGGACACGGCTCTGATGAACAGATTGTGTGACTTCATCAACAGAGATCCACCTTTGAATCCCCTTTTGGCTTCATACTTCAGTAAAACTATAGAAATGTTACTGGAGAGGAACCCAAAACAGGTGACTGAAGAATTTTGTCTAATAAGATAATATTATTTAACACATTCAGTGCCGGCAACTACATACATGTTCTAGGCTTTCTAGAGCTGCTGGCAATGCTTATTGCATCCTCGCACTAGGCGTCAATCTGATGTTTGCATCCTTAGAAAGTCAGCCGGCAGCAAATGTGTTAATTTTCATTGATCATCATGGTAAATAAATAATTGATTTTTAAACTGTGTCTTATGTTTTAGGATTGGTGTCTATATCACATAGTTTGCCTTAGGGTGCTGGATTTCTTCAAGTCCCGGAGAGATTTCCTCCCAAACCTCCTGCGTCACATGTCCACATCGGCTATAGCTGATACGTTCAAGTACTTTATAAGACATGTTGATTTACCCAGTAAAACTGTTGTTGAGGTATGTGCATTTCAATAATCAATCTCTAACATGTTCCTGTGCATACAAGGTGAGAATATTCTCTATAAAATTTTAAAAAAGTTACACAAGCAAACTTCATATTACATAGCATTCCAATTCACCTGCAGCCGTATGATGAATTTGGTGAGAGAGAGATGTCTCACTTTGAAACTCCAAATCCACAGAGCTAAGTAATAACTAGACAAGGCAAGTGTTACTTCTTATTGTGTGTAAAAAGGGATTGCAAACCACTTCTATCAGCCCTTATTCATTCAGTGTGGCTCGAGAACAAGTGTATTCTAATTCTTAAGTAAATTTTTTACATGCAAAATACATTCACTTAGTTTATCTAGTTATTAATAGCTCTGTGAATTTGATGTTTACAAGTGAGACGTCTCGCTCTCACCAAATTCATCATACGGGTTCTGTATTGATTTGGGGTTGGCACAGTATGGTTAATGTTCATATTGTATTGGCATTTGATTAATGGGCCATACTTGTCTAGTGAGTGGCCTCCTGCGACTGTCCATGCGGACTGCAGAAAAAACAAACTTGAAATTATCTATGATTAAAATATTTTCCGGGGATAAAAAGGAGCCTATATCCTTACACCAGCTCCCGTAGCATGAATTTGGTGAGAGTGAGATGTCTCACATTTACACGACAAATTCACAGAGCTATGTAATGACTAGACATTAAAGTGTATGTACTTTATGCGTAAAATGGGATTGCAAAGCACTTCTTTCAGGGCAAATTCATTCAGTCTTAGCTTGAGAACACTCGTCTATTCTAATCTCCAACTCAGTTTTTATAGGCAGGTACATACACTTACTTTGTGTAGTTGTTATAAGCTCTGTGAATTTGACGTTTAAATGTGAGCTATCTCACTCTCACCAAATTCATGGTACGGGCGCAGCTCAAGACTACCTGTGTACCCAATTTCATTTCAATTGGTCCAGTAGTTTTTATGTGAAAGCAAGACAGACAGAGTAACTTTTAAAATTATAATATTAGTAAGCATTTTTACATTGTTTATTTGCATCATCTCTATGCAGCTGCGGGCTATCTCTTTTGTGATCGAGGCTATCCCGTTTAGGGAACATGCTGTATGTTACATACAGCCACTCAACACCGACATCTCGTCGACGCTGCGTCAACAGTGCCTGCCTCATTGTGACGTCTCTTAAACTTGGCATATCTATAGCTAAACAATGGAGAACATACTCGTACATATAGTATGTAGGCATTATGAGTAGGCAGTATGAGGCAGGCACTGTTGACGCAGCTTCGACGCGATGTCGGCGTTGAGTGGCTGCCGAACGCTGTAATTACGCAGCGTGAGCGTCGCGTCGTATTATTTGTTGGCAAAAACGCGGCGCGTAACTACAGCGTAAATTTATTAAATAAATTTTTTGACGTCGATAGGAAATGCGTGTATTGCGTTAATCTGTCGTTAATTAAATCTAGACATGGGTCATACTTGACGATTTGCGTACCAGGGCTTTAAAGTACGTTCATGAATAAGTACCAGGGCTAAAAACCAGGTTTCCAAATACTTTGAAGTATTTTTTAACTACGTAGGAAATTAACTAGTGTGTGTGCATTGTTTTATATACAGGTAAGCTGAGTAAAACTTTAGCCGGAATACGATCTCTTCATAGGCCCATGTATGTAAGCTGTTTCTGCAATTTTTTTTGATTTTGACTTTCGTTTTTGAGGATTTTCCTGACGTTTCCATTCATAATCATTATCATCTATCTATACATATAATAAAAATGTAACGGGTCGCCGTCTGTACATGGAAGATATATGAGAAAAAATATTATAGGAGACCTTTATCAACGCAATAGTACCCAAAACAATGATTTTTGAAATTTTTGTCTGTTTGTCAGTTTGTCTGTGCGTTTGTGCACGCTAATCTCAGAAACGGCTGAACCGATTTCGATGCAGTTTTCACGAATATGTTGTGACAGGTCCCACTTAACATAGGTAACTTTTTATCCCGAGAAAATGTTTTTATCCTGCATAATTTCGACATTTTGTTTTTTCTGTAGTCCACGCGGACGGATTCGCGGGCATCCACTAGTTATAGATATAAAGTGAACTAGTTGCTGTACTTGTTAAAATAAATTTGTTGTACTCTATTGCAGTGGCTAGATGAGCATCAGTTCCTAGAGTCATTAATTCAAATAATCTGCGGTACATACGTCCCGGAGGCGTTTGCGCCGGTCGAGAACAATGTCTCGGAACATACGGACATCGCTAAAGACAAGCCCCCCGAGGGACGGGGGGACCTGCCTGAGAAAGGGGAGACGGAACGAAGCGAGAAACTGACCGAGGTCAATCATACTACAGACCATCAGAATGATAATGAGAGTAAAGAAAGAGGTAAGGTTATTTAAATATTCCAATGTACAAACCTTGGTTCAAGTTTTACAGGAACAGAGTACCTACATGTTTCTTAAAGATTTTACTTAAATAGCGAAAACTGTTTATATTATATAGATTTATGTTTAGAGTAAAAGAATAATCATTTAATTAACAGAGCAGATATCTCGTTATCTTTTCTAAATAAATAAGACAAAGTTGTCTTGTTTATCGTTTTAATGCTTGTATAAAACCTTAGATGTAGATTAAAAACCTGTGCAAACTGGTATACAATAATATTCTCAATGCTCTTACTATAAGTATCATTTAGTAATTGTTTTATTTGTACGTTTCGATGTTTTTTGTTTTGTTTTTTTATTTTCTGTTTTATACGTATACTATAGGTATATAGTAGAATACCTGTAAGCATTGGGTATCGTAAAGGGCGATTAATGGTTTCCGGGTCTCCCGTGTTGACAACATAGCCCGAAAAGTACACTGTGATCATCAACCCTTCTGTAAACCGTATAAACCATAGCAGTAGCTTTCTGGCGTGCCTTGGAGGAGGCCTACGTCCTGCAGTGGACTGCAATAGGCTGATGAGTATGTGTGTATATATACATTTTGCCCATAGTCACCACGCTAGGGCAGCGGGCGGGTTGGTGACCGCCCCCTGATTACGTAAAAGTAATAGCAAAGCCGAAGCCGCCCGATCGCGATAATTGAGAGTGTGTGTGTGTGTGTGCGCGGAGCGAGGTGCGGGGCGCGGGGCGAGGTGCGGGGCGCGGGGCGAGGTGCGGGGCGCGGGGTGAGGTGCGGGGCGAGGTGCGGGAGGACGCTGAGCGCTCGTTGCGCGCACGCACACTCGAGTTTCGGCTTTGCTATTGCTTTTACGTAATCAGGGGGCGCATTGTGATTTTCGGATTATTTGTAACACGGAAGACCCTGCTGCTCATCTCCCGGAAATCCTTATATGTGACTGCAATAGCAGTGTATTTGGCAGCAAAATGGCGCATGTCAAGCGTGGCGGCGGCCAACGCGTCCGCCTTGCTGTGTGACCTACTGGCCAGTGGACTGTCGGCGGACTGGTGAGTAGCAGTTGCACTTACCACTTGACCAGTAACTGTAAGTAAGTAAACCACATCGTGAGGTAACTAGCAATGTATTTATTTTACCTCTTGTTATTATACGATGCGTCCGGGGGTGAGTGTATTCTGTTGTCAATTTCATTGATAAAAGTTATTCCTGAGATGTCACTTAGAAAACTGCAGCGGTTTTAACCTTCAAGGTAGAGAAAATTATTTCCCTTCAATAAAATACCGCGTCATGTAAGATAAGATTGTTTTTGTTAGTGCTCTGTGTAGTTGTGTTACGCCTGTATTGTTGTCATTTCGTGCCTCCCCGTTCGCAGGGGCACGGTCCGTGCGGTGGCGTCGCGTCTGTGCAGCGCGGACAGCGTGCGCGCTCTCCTGGCCGGCATGTTCACGAGTGCGCCGCCCGCCCGCACACCCGCGCTAGTGCACGGCGCGCGGGCACTGCTCACGCTGCTGTGAGTACACTCCGCGGGTCACGTGCCGCGCCGCTGTGAGTACACTCCGCAGGTCACGTGCTGCGCCGCTGTGAGTACACTCCGCAGGTCACGTGCTGCGCCGCTGTGAGTACACTCCGCAGGTCACGTGCTGCGCCGCTGTGAGTACACTCCGCAGGTCACGTGCTGCGCCGCTGTGAGTACACTCCGCAGGTCACGTGCTGCGCCGCTGTGAGTACACTCCGCAGGTCACGTGCTGCGCCGCTGTGAGTACACTCCGCAGGTCACGTGCTGCGCCGCTGTGAGTACACTCCGCAGGTCACGTGCCGCGCCGCTGTGAGTACACTCCGCAGGTCACGTGCTGCGCCGCTGTGAGTACACTCCGCAGGTCACGTGCTGCGCCGCTGTGAGTACACTCCGCAGGTCACGTGCTGCGCCGCTGTGAGTACACTCCGCAGGTCACGTGCTGCGCCGCTGTGAGTACACTCCGCAGGTCACGTGCTGCGCCGCTGTGAGTACACTCCGCAGGTCACGTGCTGCGCCGCTGTGAGTACACTCCGCAGGTCACGTGCTGCGCCGCTGTGAGTACACTCCGCAGGTCACGTGCTGCGCCGCTGTGAGTACACTCCGCAGGTCACGTGCTGCGCCGCTGTGAGTACACTCCGCGGGTCACGTGTTGCGCCGCTGTGAGTACACTCCGGCAGGTCATGATGAGGGCAGACGCAGGCTCAAGCGCGGTCTCTGGTAATGTCGGTTCCACAGTAAACGTCGGTTAGCAGATGCGGCCGTCGGGTTAATTTGAGAAGCGTGTCTCACAGGGGTGTTATCATTCTCGCGTGGCCATTGGGTGCGCATCGTACACCCGATTATTTTCACTGAGGTCGACTCGAAAAGCGTTACGCAGCCCTTACGGTATTGCGACGCGCATACGTTACATGCAGCGACATCTATCGGCGAGAGGAAGTAGTTCAGGTGTACGTATAAAGATGGCGACATGTAGCGGTGACTATTAGAGCATACGACAGTAGATGGTGCTGTTGTAATTTAGGGAATAAAGTCTGTCAATGTGATTAATGTTGTCTGCACAGGTGGTGCGACGAAGGCGGCTCGTGGCGGCGGCAGGCGGAGGCTGCGCTGGCGCCGCACCTGCCGCTGCTGCATCACGCGCTGCGGGAGGAGCCTGAACAGGTGCGTCAATACTTTCTGTTCCATTTAGTGTTCTAGTGTTGAAAATTTGGTACATAGATAGTCTAAAGCCTATATTCCGGATAATTTTGATAAACACGTTGGTTTGCTTGCTTGGTCGTTCGCAGCCGGGCGCGGTGGGCGCGGCGCGGCTGGCGGTGGTCACGTTGCTGGCGCAGCTGCTGCTGTCGGACGTGGACGAGGTCATCAACACCTTCGTCACGCTCGGTACGTACCACGTCAGCATCCTGCCCTCATACCATTAGTTATGGAGTCTTAATGGAAAATCACATTACTAAAGATATGGCATAGTTAAGAAGCCTCTCACACTGGCGTTTTATGAATGTGGGGCGTCCCTAAGTGTCAATTTTAGTAAACACGTTACAAAAGATACCTGTTCCTTGCGGTGTGCTTGTTGTTTCCCGTAACTCACAGTACGTTACTCGTGTGTGCAGGCACGGCGGGCGAGGTGTGGTCGCTGGCGCTGCGCCACGCCGACAACAACTTCCTGCACGCGCAGGCCGCGCGCCTCGTGCGCCACGCGCTGCGCAACGCCGCGCACGCGCACGCGCTCGCCGCGCACGTGAGTACCCGCCCCGCCCCGCCCCGCCCCGCCCCTCCCGACCACAACGCCGCGCACGCGCACGCGCTCGCCGCGCACGTGAGTACCCGCCCCGCCCCGCCCCGCCCCGCCCCTCCCGACCACAACGCCGCGCACGCGCACGCGCTCGCCGCGCACGTGAGTACCCGCCCGCCCCGCCCCGCCCCGCCCCTCCAGACCACAACGCCTCGCACGCAATATCATTTTTGAAGACTTATCCATAGATACCCCACACGTATAATAAAATTCGATAATAAAAATTTCCGGTCACTGAGCGATCGCGCTCGCGAGAGGTCGCATGCACCCTTTTTTTTAATCCCGCAAATCCCGCGGATCCTGCGCCCGTGATCCCGCATCACGCGGGATTGGAAAATGACGCGGGATCCCGCAATACCGAGATCTCGGTATTTTGAAAGCCCTAATTCCGAGTAGTGATTTCCCGAAATTCCCATGGGAACGGAGCAGACGGGAATTGCACATTTTTACCCAAATTTTCACTACCGGAACAAAAGCTTATTCCATAAGTATTAAAATAAACTGTTTGACGTACACAGATGAAATTCGGTGTGCACATTTTTTAAGGGGTGTAAAAGATCATTAAGAACGGGTTTCCCGAAATTCACATGGGAACGGTACAAACAGGAATTTCAAGTTTTTACGAAAACTACATAACATATAGAGATGAAATATGACAGGTGAATTCGGTAGGGAGTGTAACTGAGAACATATTTCCCGAAATTCCCACCGGAACGGAACAAACTGTAATTCTAAATTTAAAAGAAAACCGCTTTACCTATGAAGTTGAAATCGAAGATGTATGTTCATTAGGGACTGTGAGGAAGCACATAGAACGGATTTTCCGAAATTCCCACGGGAACGGGACAGACGGAAATTCTTAATTTTTACGATAATTGCTTATTATATTTCATATGAAGCTGAAATCGAAAATTGTTCATTAGGGACTGCTAGGGAGCACAAAGAACGGATTTCCCGTAATCCCCACGGGAACTGGACAAACGAGAATTCCCAATTTTAACGAAAACCATTTGACACAATATAATGATGAAATTTAGTAGGGAGTGTGAGGAGGAACTGTGGACATATTTATCGAAATTTCCACCAGAACAGGACAAACGGGAATTCTATTTTTTTTTACGAAAACCGCTATACATATAAATCAGAAATCGGGCATGTATATTCGTTAGGGAGTGCGAGCAAGCACTAAGAACATATTTCCCGATATTCCCACGGGAACGGGACAAACTGGAATTCCAAATTTTAGAGGATATGTATCGAAACGAAGCGGGCCACTAGTATTTTATATATTTCGCTATTAAATGTCATTTTCTGTCTAACTTAACTAGGTTCATATACCATTGTCAACCTTTTGAAAGTGTTTTTCAGTATAATAATTGCATTAATTCGTTTCAGTTACTGGAAGACTCGGACTGCGACCTAGTCAATAAATTAATCGACGCCTACGAGGAAAATGAAAACAAGTAAGTGACAGTTATATGTAGTCTATTTTTATTTTACTTATTTCTTACTTAACTCGCAGTTTGTTTCTGTCCGATTGTTAAATAACCTTTTTATAAACGGATAAAAGGAGTACGAAAATAATGAGCTACTTTAGCTATGTAGATGCTAAGACTATGTTTTTACGATTAGAATGTATCATACTGTGATTCGACGAACCCGCGACAATGGATTACTTTTGGATCAAACGTCTATTCTATCAAGATATTTATGTTACTTTGTTAGCCTTTAGTTGATTTTCCTTTATTTTTTCTCTTAAGTTAAATTTAATGTGTACAAGAGAGTTAAGTATTAAGTAATCTAATAATATTTATGCTCTCTCGCCCTATTATATAAAATTAAAATCCATAAATGGAAGTATGTCATGATGATTAATGATAAACTCTGTACATTTCTGAGTGCTATGGATTTCTGTAAATAAATTTTATTAAGAGTGAGGTACCGATGGGTAACTCGTCATATCAAAACGAGGATGAGGGAGGACCTCAATTCTCCTCGCGAGGTACACCTTATTCGAGGTGTTCACCTCATTTAACCAAAAGCAACTCTATGTAAGGGTAATAAGACTGGATATTGATTGAGTGAATGGTAGTGAACCTTAAGTTGCGCTTGCGACACATCGCCTCATCGCCTCAACACCTCACATTTGAGGTGTTCACCTTGTTTAACTAAAATTATTATTATTATTATTATATATTATAATGACTGAATGAGGCGAGTTGTAGAATGAGTGAGGAGATTACGGGTGCACGCAAATAGGAGCGCTATTTTGACCGTGATAAGTATTTATGTATGTAAAACGAGGATGAGGTGTTGTAAAATGAAAACGAGGCCTATCTTGAATTTTGCCGCAGTGAGCACCTCACATGAGGTGAATCACGAGTGAGGAGCTCATCGTTAGAGTGAGGATCGTTTCATTCGTTAAGGAAGTGAACACGCGCGGCGTTTTCAAACTAATTTTGCATGCGCTCATATTTAAAAAAAATGTGAACCCCCATCTGAAAATATCAGGAGCCGCCCCTGCTTGAACCTATCTGTTTTATCAAGCAGGGCTACTATGTAACTTGTAATTGCAAAGCCGAAGCAATGTGTCGTCGTCTTTGTTCCGTTTTCTGCATTTACATAAATTTTTCACGATGACATTGCTTCGGCTTCGCTACTGCAAATTACGTAATAACCTTGAAAAGCGAATGTTAGTGGCTTGACTTGGTTGTCTTCAAAAGTGTTGTCTTTTTGAAGAGGTGTTCGTAATGTAGTCATTGTGATCGTCAGAGAGGGCGGCGCGCGCGCGGGCTACATGGGTCATGTGACGGACACGCTGGAGCTACTGACGCAGGAGCCGGCCGCCGCCGCCGTGCTGTCCCGTCCCGCCGCCGCCCGCGCCGCCGCCCGCCTGCGCGCCTGGACCGAGCGTGCCGCCCCGCTGCTGCTGCTGCGCCGCACGCCGCTCGTGAGTACCCGCCGCCCCCCGCCCCGCCGCCGCCCGCCTGCGCGCCTGGACCGAGCGTGCCGCCCCGCTGCTGCTGCTGCGCCGCACGCCGCTCGTGAGTACCCGCCGCCCCCCGCCCCGCCGCCGCCCGCCTGCGCGCCTGGACCGAGCGTGCCGCCCCGCTGCTGCTGCTGCGCCGCACGCCGCTCGTGAGTACCCGCCGCCCCCCGCCCCGCCGCCGCCCGCCTGCGCGCCTGGACCGAGCGTGCCGCCCCGCTGCTGCTGCTGCGCCGCACGCCGCTCGTGAGTACCCGCCGCCCCCCGCCCCGCCGCCGCCCGCCTGCGCGCCTGGACCGAGCGTGCCGCCCCGCTGCTGCTGCTGCGCCGCACGCCGCTCGTGAGTACCCGCCGCCCCCCGCCCCGCCGCCGCCCGCCTGCGCGCCTGGACCGAGCGTGCCGCCCCGCTGCTGCTGCTGCGCCGCACGCCGCTCGTGAGTACCCGCCGCCCCCCGCCCCGCCGCCGCCCGCCTGCGCGCCTGGACCGAGCGTGCCGCCCCGCTGCTGCTGCTGCTGCGCCGCACGCCGCTCGTGAGTACCCGCCGCCACAAAAAAGCGCGTGTTTGAGCGAAAAAGTAACTGCGGCAAGCCACAGCGGCATTCCGAATGGCGCTCATATCTAGTGAGTATACACGCCGCCCCCCCCCCTCCGCGAAAATAACATGCATAATAAAGCCAACCATTTCTCTGATTTATACAATGTTTTTATTTTTCAGGGTGGCTACGATCCCTCAGAAAACATGTATGATGTAAGTATTTATGTAATACTTTTACTTGGGATTTACATCAGCTCTGCGCTTTTGATACTAATTTTATATACTGATATATCCAAATAAACTTTTGATAAAATACAAGAAATTCTTATATGGGAAACATCTACCTTCCTATTACAATTTTTCATAGTACTCTCTGGCCAATTTAAACCAAATCCGTTAAGCCGTTAATATAAAACGAATATACATATAAACTGTTGTCTGTAAAATTATATGTATTTTCCAGTGTGACCAGCAGTATGGCGACATGAATTCCGATGACCTGGATATTAATGAAGCGGCCGTCATTGACGAGGTGAGTGACAAAGTTATTCTTTCGCGAATGTTTTTATTATCTTTCAATATAAATACAAATGCTTCTTCTATGCTGCTCTGGGAGTGAAAAAACGTATAATACTACAGCTGCTTCTCTTCCCGGGCATACTGTACAAGTCAGTAGAGGGACAAGAGGGTCTTGGTGTTTTGTAGGCGATGGGCTAACCACCTGTCACTACTAACCGAATTTGTACATCTCAACTATACCCTAAAAATTGGTCAGATGTGGCACCATGTGGTTCTATCGGTCCTTGGTACTCTGCCTACCTCGTAAGGGATAAAGGCGTGATTATATGTATGTATGTATAAATACAAATACCGTCAAGAAGTATTGGATGGACTATGTAAGAGAGAATATGCGTGTACTGTACTGAACAACGAGATGCCGAATATTAGGGATGAATGGAAGGAGAGAACATATTGCGCCGACCCCGAATGAATGGGGACAAGACAGGAAGATGATAAATACAAATAAAAATACTGTCCCAATCCAGCCTATTGAGATGTAGCTTGTCAATAAATGTTTAAGATATACATAATGAAAATGATTCATTTCATATCAAAAGGAATGTTATTCAACTATACAATAACTTTGTAAATACAATGGATTATTGTTTTTGATTTAATTTTGTTTTGTATATTCATCACATCAGGGCACGCCAGAAGGCTACTGTCATAGGGGGCTTTTGCCCATAGTCACCACAATAAGCAGATAGGTTGGTGACCACAGTATGATTTTCGGATTATGTAATCAATAGAATTAGAATCCTAAGTCTACCTACTAGAAAAGTCTACCTATTAAATACGGGAGGCGCTGCCGTCCACCTTTTGGAAACTCTTAATGGGCTCCTACGATACCCACGTACCACTGATAGACGTGGGGTGGTATAATTATAATTTTCTGATACCGTAAAACATCACACGCACGACCCTTTTTACAAGCTTTTATTTAACTTGCAATGTATGTTTGTTCGGGTGAAATCTTACAACTCAATTTTAAGGCACTTGCCCTCAACCGATTGGGCTGAAATTTGGTGAGCACGTTCAGTTCGGATGACAATGCATGATTAACAGTGTGACGTCATTCTAAATCCAACATGGCGGCATACCCACAATGGCGGACCAATTATTTTTAATGCATTCCTACAATATGGGTATCAAATTAAAGGGCTAGCTGAGAGTAACTCGAAAAAAATGTGACGTCACTCTTAATCCAATATGGCGGACTTCTAAAACTTGAAAATCTATTTTGAAACAGATATTTTTAAGCAATTGAGTTGAAATTTTAAGGGCTCCTCATTGAAGAGCTGGACTGTTCAAAATTAACTGGCAAACGACCTTGCAATAATGATGCGTTGAATGAGATGAACAGACTTAGGAACTTACCAGGTGAAAACTAAAAAGTATAAAATAAAATTTAGGTAAAAAAAACCTTTTTAAAAACAAGCTTTTATTTAAATGCGCTAAAAAGAAAAAATAAACTTTTACACTAAAACTTTTACTGTTAATTTATAACGTCATTTCAAATTTAACACATTTGACACAATTTATATGTTATAAAAGCTTGTCGCGACATTTAAGTACTCGTATTTACTTTCTTAGTTTTAAATTACCAGGAGGACAGCCCAGGAACACATTCATCCATACTAAGGATGAATGTGTTCCTGGGCTTTTATAACGAAGACATCGCATTCCTTCCGCCGCAGGTGCGACACTCTGTGGAGGCGTCGCTGGAGGGCGCGCGGCGCGTGCGCCAGGGGGGCGCGGGGGGCGAGGGGGGCGCGGAGGGCGAGGGGGGCGCGGGCGGCGGGGAGGGGGGGCCGGGCGGCGCGCTCGACGGCATCACGGACGACGGGGCGCTCGATATGGAGGACGCGGATGAGGTTAGCTATCTTACTAATACGAGTATTATAAACGCGAAAGTTTGTGAGTATGGATGGATGGATGTTTGTTACTCTTTCACGTAAAAACGGCCGGAGCGATTTTAATAAAATTTGGTATGGAGTTAGCTTACACTCTGGATTAACACATAGGCTACTTTTTGTCCCGGGAAAATGATTTTATCCCGGTTAATTTAGACTTTTTGTTTTTTCTGCGGTAGAAGTCGCGGGCGTCCACTAGTCTGAAATATTATAAAGATTACTAATAGGGAATAAGAAGACTAGTCTATATTTGTATTATTTTGACGTATGAGTGTGACCTATATAAATATCGAGTTTTATTAAAATTAATAATTAATAGTAAATTTATTTCGAGTTAATACAATGTTATTGGCTTTTAATTTTCAGACGGGGAAGGACAGTTTCTTAGAGCTGGCGACTCAGAGATTCGACACGGAACTGTAAGTTTTTTTATGCATTTCAGAAAATAAATAGATGTATGTTTGACGTCCGATGTTTGACAGTCCTGGGTTCGAATCCCCAGTAGTAGGTGCAAACTGTAAAAATGATAAATGCTGATGTTTGTTTTCAATTAATATTAATATAACATATAATGTTTGCCCTATCTAATTGTAAAAAAAATAACAAGATCACACATCCACAAGTAAAATCCCGCGTATTCCTTCCACAGCGCCAGCTCGAACGTAGACAAGTACGTTGCAAATCTGGTGCGGGGCTTTTTGGACAAAGTCAAAGCCGAGCCCGACACGTGGGACGCGTGGGGCGACTGGGGCGTGCAGGGGGGCGCGGGGGGCGCGGGGGGCGCGCCGGGCGGGCAGGGCGGGCAGGGCGGCGGGGCGTCGGGCGCCGACGAGTGGGGCGGGGCCGAGGGCGAGGGCTGGGCGCAGTTCAACGATTTCCCCTCGGACGGATGTGAGGGGGACGCGTGGGACTTTCCCGCAGGTGGGTTATGTAGATTAAGTGTAATTGATGGCGTGGTGCCGGCAGAGTAGAGTTTGTACCACCCCTGCCTACCCGTGGGTATCGTACGAGGCGATTAAGGGTCTCCGGGAGGTGGGCAGCAGCACCTCCCGTACTGACAACATAGTCCGAAAATCACACTGCGGTCACCAACCCGCCTGCCCAGCGTGGTGACTATGGGCAAAGCCCTCTTGTGGCAGTAGCCTTTTGGCGTGTCCTGGGGGAGGCAGAAGAAGAAGAAGAAGAAGATGGCGGGTTAGGTTCTTGGCGCAAGCTAATGTTTTCAATAATGGACTTGCATAGACTTTATTATTAGAGTATTTCACAAATGGTTCTACTAAACTCAAGCTGGGTCATTACACGGCGTCCAAAGTTCTGACCAGGGGCTGCCTCAAGGTTCAGTTTTAGGCCCATATCTTTGGAATATTAGCTTCGACGATTTCCTTGATATCCCTCTACCTGATGGCTGTTCCCTGGTCGGCTATGCTGATGACGGACTTCTTTTGGTTCAGGGCAAAACTCGTAATAATTTGGAAATTTTGGCTTCTGAGTGTTTAACTAGAATATCTGATTGGGGTAACAGAAATAAACTGGAATATGCTGCTCATAAAACTGTACAACTTCTACTAAAAGGTGAACTAAAGGTCCCACCGCGTATAATATTCAATAATGTAAGAATAACTTCCTGCAAGCATTCACGCTATTTAGGACTAGTTCTTCAAAACGGTTTTATTTTTAATGAACATATCTGTCAGATAGGTGATAAGGCTAGAAAAAACTTCCTTGCTTTTGCACATATTTCGTTTCCTACCTGGGGACTAAATTTTAAAACTCTATGTAATGTATAAATCAATATTTTTGGGTAGTATATGTTACGCGGCTCCGGTATGGGTTGAAAGATCCACATTTTCTACTTCGCGTCGTAAATTATTACAAAGCCAGCGTACAGCGTTAATTTTTCTAACAAAAGCTTATAGAACGGTAAGCACCGATGCATTTCCAGTTCTTGTGGGTGTATTGCCTGTCGATCTGGAACTGCAGCGTAGGGCATCGAACTGTTTCAGGAATAAAAATATTAACAACGACTTCGTTAAACTCCGCGATAGGCTTAGAATAAACAGATTATTTGATAAAAATATAAACATTGAGGATACCTTAGTTGATGAGTGGCAGTCTAGGTGGGACTCGTCAACTAAAGGCAGAGATTTGTAAAAAAAAATCCCGTCTGTATCCGAACGTTTAAAAATGCCTTTTGAGGTTGATCACCCCACAGCGCAGTTTCTCACTGGACATGGTAATTTTAAGAGTAAACTATACACCTTTAAATTAGTTAAATATTGAATTGTATCAGGCGTCACTATTCGGAAGTTCAAATCTCTATTGAGGGATCGCCCACCACTTCAATAGAGATTTAAATTAGTTCCAACACCAAGGTTTTGGATTTTTGTGGATAACATACGATTTTTATATGATCGCTTTTGTAGACGATTCTAAATCAAATATGTTAAAATATATCTTATTATTCTTATGTGATAAATATAAATAATTTGTTTGTTTAATCTCTTTATGGAAATACCAATATCTTCATATTTTATAATATAACAATCGCCATTCCAGAGTCGACACCGTCCACCAGTCTAGACCAGAACATGCACAACCTCAGCCTTCATTCCCCAAGCGACGCCGCGTCCGTGGAGCTAGCTAACAACCTCCTCACCGCCATGAGCGCCATGACACCCGCCGCCATCGCTAACATCGTTAGCAACAACATGGCCGACCCTACCATCGATACCGGTATTTATCCCACCGACCTACCTGTTGTCGCCTTGAGCGAACAGATACCAGATTTTAATGGGAAAATCTACGGGGAGCCGTGTCAGACAAGCGCGTTTGATGTTCAGAAGCTTCCGGATAAAGAAACTCATGATGTAGCTAAGCAGTGTGATGTAGTCAGTTCGCAAGTTGTAGTCAGTGCGCAGGCTGAAGCGACTTCAAAGCCCGAAGTTACTTCGCAATCCGAAGTGACTTTGCAGTCAGAAATTACTTCGCAATCTGAACCTACTTCGCAGTCTGAACCTGCTTCGCAGTCTGAAATTACTTCGCAGTCTGAAATTACTTCGCAGTCTGAAATTACTTCGCAGTCTGAACCTACTTCGCAGTCTGAAATTACTTCGCAATCCGAACCTACATCGCAGTGCGAAGTAAGTCCGCCGGTGGAAGTGGCGCCTCCTAGTGACGAAAGCGAGAGATGATCGATCAAATTAGCGTAGCCATTCCCTTTGTAGTTAGCCAGGTTTTAGTTTATATTTACACTATCCTGTACAAAATTGTACATTGTCCCTCATTTCTAGATATGTAATTTCGTGAAAGCATAATTTTATACAAAACATCGAATATTTTTGTGTTTGTATGACAGTGTACAATTTTGTACGTTTTTATATGTGCATAACAATTTAATGTATTATTCAATACTACCTATACATACTTATACTGTTTCTAATTGTTAACCCATATAATATTATTTAAATCGAGCTTCGCATACTGAATGAATAATATTTAAAATTATATAGACACCCAATGAATTGTACGGAACATTTATGATTATTCGCTTTAAGTTTTAGTGAAAAGTGTTATAACAACATGTACCATCGGTAGGTACAGAGGTAAATGAGTGCAATTTTAATTTATCATGATAACGGGGTGTTTTTAACCAACGACTGTGATCTGACGAGCAACGGATGATAGGGCTGCGGTGTGTAGTATCATATATAGTGTATAGTGTATAGTATCACACAATACAAATATTACGGTTTCAGTTACAGTGCCAATCCGCGGATCGAAGTGTGTAACTTCGAGCTATGAGAACCGCGCGGTATCGTTCGTAATTAATTAAAAATATAATTGTAATGGATATTGTTAGTAAGTCATGTTATTGTAGGTAAATAAATCTAGTTGCGCACGAGTGGGAAAACTGTAGATATTATCTGTAATAATTTCAATTTAAAATTTGTTGGCGTACTCGTGCGTACTTGTGCGTACTCATGCGTACTCGGGCGTACCGCTTCGTTCTCGATGCGTACACGTCGGATCGTGCGACGCATAGCCTTATTCACGTACCTAAGGAGTGTTTAATTATATTTATTGATAGTTTAGATTTATCGACAGTTTTATTCATGTTTCGAAGCCGATGTTTTACGTCACGACACGATTTTAGTTTACACAAAACGCGATGTAGCCAGTCTTACAGTTGAATGAAAACTGTGGGACTTTTAGGCAGCTTTGCAGTCGTATCGTTTGAAGCATACGCATGATTTGGTATTTTTATATGTAACGTTCATATCGACCTGATATCAACACGACACATATCGGTACAATGCAATCGGATTATTTTCCTAATATCGCTCCATTTCGTTCACGCATCGCAATCATCCTATTTGTAAGATAAGGACGTGCGTATGTTTCTCCAATGCCATCTATCGGGTTCGACGAAGGAAATCGTCTATTCTTATCATCGGTATTAGAAATGTCTCGCGATCGTAACGTAACGCGATCGCTTCGCATTTTAGTGATAATATATAGTTTTAGTATTTTATATTTTCGATACATACTCGTAGGTTTCCGATAACATAAGACCGTTTTATTCATGGCAACAGTTAGTGTATGTCACGCTTTAATAATCATTTTGTAGTACATACATTGCGTAGCCTTAAGTGTGAGAATTCCAGTGCAATTACAAGACACGATCTCGGCTCATTGAGCCAGTTGCGGACATATCTCGTTAGGTTAGTATAAGTTACTTTTGTTTATATATCCTTTGAAAATATTACATGAATGTTCTAGTTTCCATCATGATAATAACACGGTTCAATGTTGCCTTTGAAATACATTGCTTCTATTATATGGAAACTTTGTGATTATGCAATACCATTTAAGATTATGTTTTATTATATAAATGTGATTTTCGCCTGTAACAGTGATGCCAATACAACAGAACTTAGGATCAGATGTTAGGATTAACTGCAGTTTGAGTAACAAAGTGATTCGTCATACATCATTTGATTCAGAAATAATTTATAATACATATTATTTATTTGGAGAATTACACCCTTTTTAACATTTTAGTGTTCTAATCGAACTTACTGGTTAACTTTCATTATTAACATAGGTACCTACTTTGATTTGATGTGTTATTATGTTATATGTATCTATTCGTATAATTTCTCCAAATACTATATGATATGACATACAGGATGATTTTTGGTTGTCAGCGTTCCCGAAAACTACGGAATCTTCTCATCATCACGATAATTTTTCTCCATGGAAGCATTCCTGGGAAGTGCCTGGTTTCCAAAATATTAGGGTCCAAAGTTGAGTAGACGCGCGTAGCAAGATTTTTTCACGAAAAATAATTAATATCTGTCTATGAAAAAACTAGCATAAACACTATAAATATCGCCCGATCAAGTAATTTAAAATATTTCAAAAAAAAATTACATCTTTTCCCAGCATTTTTTTGCCATAAACTTACTTTATTTGATGTATAGAGTACGTACCCTTCGTTAAGGGTGGCAACGAAAAAACATCTGGTATAGTATATAATATTGTCAATGGTTATTTTAAATTTAAAATAAGGGATAGCTGCACTTTTGATAAATATGACCTTTAGAGCTAATTCAACCACACTTGTGGCAGGTCAACGAGTAGAAAAATAGTCGATTATCACACTGCCACGCACCATGCAGCGTAGCGTTTCTACGTTTGTATAGAAACACGCACAGTGCAGCACACAGAAACACGCACAGTGCAACACACAGAAACACGCACAGTGCAACACACAGAAACACGCACAGTGCAACACACAGAAACACGCACAGTGCAACACACAGAAACACGCACAGTGCAACACACAGAAACACGCACAGTGCAACACACAGTGCAACACACAGAAAATGCATCCACGCGCGTTTGCGTAGGTCCGTCGACACGCATCATGCAGCGTGGTGCGTGTCAGTGTGGTTATCACCATATAATGTAAAACTGGTTCACTATTGCTTCTCGAAAAGCAATCAGCTGTCTTTGACTAATATCGTTGTTTTGAAACTGCGAAATTGTATTAAAATATAGGTACCTTACGTGTATGTGATTCCAATGTAACTAATGTGATGTGTAAAGCAGGAGCGCGCCTCGCCGGCAGTTCTTTATATACCTATATGTAATAGAGTTACAAAGGATTTATTAGTTTCAAGCCGCAGTGTCACAGAAGGGGGTATATTACGCGAAATGCTATCTAAATAGACCACTAGGGAACCTGTCTACAAAATTTGAGACTCAAACTCATGGTTATTTTTCAAAACTAAACAAAAAAAAGCTCATTGCCTTCGCATTCTAAACACTCTAATTATTGCTAATCATCAGTTTGTTAAGATTTCTTGTCTCTCTCGCCCAACAATGATTGTGCTATAGTTAGAGCAGGACGACATGCTTAGAGTCGGTGCGGCGTCGCTCTCAAGGTGCTAAATATAAGTCTATACGTACCCGTGTAAGTTTGTCTGTTCGTATGTCGCCTGTACTCACTGTGTAGCGTGTTAGTGTAGTATGCTGTAGTTTGTTCCGTTAGTGTGGCCCTACTTATACATGTCGAAGTATATTGTATGACGCGGCGTATTATAAAACGGATAAGCATTGGTTTTTGAGGGAGATAATCTTCTAATTATATCAGTGTACGTTAGAACTGTTAAATTAACAGCTGGAAACATTTTTTTTTCATTGAAGTCATTCAAAATGCTTAGCCGTTTTGTAATACGGTGTTATACTATACGCCTTCGATATATTTGCGATGTACATAATTGGCATGTAATATCTCTCATACGAGCATTACGTTTTGAGGTCTTGGCCATTTATACATAGTATTGTTTACGGCGCATTTTTACCCTACTGTCAAGAGTGGGTATTGTTGTAATACCTTTGAAAATGATGTTTGACCTAACGCCAATTTAATATGTGATATTGTTGCACGTTTCTTTAAAAAATATATTTCTGTTAATTCGGCTCTGAATGAATGATTTCAATACGTTAAAACGCACGATATTTTTCAGGAGGACTATGTTAATATAGGTAGTGCCTTGTCTGCGGTTGTTAAAATGCGAATCAAAAGAATTAGTTACGATTTAAATCTGAAATTGTGTAGCTTTCTCGATGATATTGTAACTGTTGCTTGTTATCCTGAAGCAAAGTTTTTAGATATCTACCACTGGATGGAGCCACGTTACATTGAGTTGTACGCATTATTGTAAACACTAAATTCCACTTGCATCAAATGTGTGATTTAAATTAATCCACGAATCACATGGCGTCATTAATTAACATGTAAGTGTGATGTAGTCATTAATACCTACGTATACACATTTGCTGCACGTGTGACTTAACTTTTTGACGCTTAGCTTGACATTTCTCATGAATCCTCTCTCTAGGCTAATTAACCGAGTGTAAATAACGAGAATTTATAATACTTGACGTACAAATCATAAAAATTATAATTTATTCAATAAGGTTACAGTGGGCGGGGCTTGCGTGTGCTGTAATCGAGACGGGTACCAAATAGTTTAAATAGTTTTCTTGTAATTTCCCACCTAGTGTGCACCGACGCCATGTAAATTATATCGATGCAATTGCGTTGAATAATATGGTCGATTCTGACCGTCACACTTATATGTTAACTTAAAAATTAGACAGGTACGAGTATGTCCCTTTCCATTGAGGAAGGGGCAGGTAGGTAGGACTAATGTTAAGTTAAGATTAAAGGGTGACGACAGAATCGACCATAATCTGTTAAGACGTATTCGATTAGTGTTCAGTCGGTTCACACTGGCAGAGTATTTTTAAAGTTTTGATATTAATAATTATATAACTTAGCTGAATTTAGAATCAGTGCGCATTGGCGTTAGTTACCTAGATACCTCACAGATTCATGCACCTAACGAATGTGTACGTCGAATAGAATTGCGTTGCATGTGTTAAAGTATACTCGTGCTTGGTAGAAATAATGCAGTGCCTCCAAATGGTAAATAAAATACAGTGGTTGTACGTAAGGTACGCAATAATTGTTATCGAATCTCGAGTTTATTTCGTATGCGAACGTGATACTATTCGATTAATATTCGTAATAACCGAGTCTGCAGCAATGTTTTATCCATTAACAGACTCCTCGCTGGTGATTGGTTGGTTTGGCTGACCAATCAGCAACAAGGATGTCTTAGCTACGGTCTCCACGGACTTCCAACGATTTGTAACGTATTGTGATAAGTCAGTTTTGAACCTTTTGAACGATTACCGTCCTCAATGTTTTACTTACTTACTTTACTACAGTTGGTAGGCCTGCAAGAAGTAAAGTCTGACATTTGGCTAAAAATCAATTATACATGTGAATCGATATATTGTTTGCGGGTAAGTAGTAAGGTAGAAACTCGATTAACGGGACTAATTGTTGCCGATTGGCATTCGGATAATCGAATATCCGGATAGTCGAATGTATGAAGAAAAGCAGTGTTATGCATACATATGTAGTACTTACATCATGTTATGTGTTTATTAAAAACCCAGATATTTTTTAAACATCTGGGTTTTTTTATTTTCCTATGAGGAGCAAAGGTATTTTATGGGTTCCAATAGCGTTAGCACAAACTAATTTTTTATTGAACTGTAATGCTTTTTCACAGAGCAAAGGATGTGTAGGGTAGGCATGAATCTTTTTACTCGCCGTAACACTAGCGACTCGTAAGCAAAATCTATGAGATATGACAGTTTAACGATCGCGTTACGGACTATCGAGAGGTTCGTTCTTGCCCCACAGATATCGGTTGCCCAATTGATCGTTTTTACATAAACCAACAATACAGACGTACACGCACGTCAGAGCGGCTCCCTTATAACCTAACTAGCAAAAGCAATGCGATAGCGAAAATTGTACAAAATTCGCTGATTGTTGTCAAATTCGTATGTAATATCTTCGCTCTGGGGGAGGCCTAGGTCCAGCAGTGGACTGCAATAGGCTGATGATGATGATCTACGAAATAATTTTTCGAAGGAATTTTGATATTTCAACGCGAATATTGTGGGAGCGGGCGAGATATTCCGACACGTTTATGCAAGTTCATTTATAACTTGGTAGGTACATATAATAATAAATTGGCCGCGGTTGGTAGTCCGGATAATCGCGAATCCGGATAACTGAGGGCCGGATAATCGGGTTTCTATTGTATTCTGACCATAGAGTATACATAAGCTATAGAGCGCCAGTATCGCTTCGTTCTATTGTGCCTAGCGTAAGCAGAAAATTCTTTTTATTCTACTGATTGACAGTGTCATAGTCACTATGGGTGCGCCCACCCCCGGGCCCTACACCCTCCACTGACCCTCGGATCTGATAACTCATAACTGCGAAAACAGGCACTTGCACTAACTACAATCGCCACGAGAAAGGTTTTAGAGTTTCATAATAATTAGTGGTTTACTAATTTACTAATTTCTATAATCCTGAGGATGCCACGGTTGCTTGGCGAAACATATGTAGATTATTTATCTAGTTTTTGATTTCGGAATAGTGCAATGTATTGTCTTGCATGCTAGGTGATCGGGTCTGGTTTCTCGTGGCGATTGTAGTTAGTGCAAGTGCCTGTTTTCGCAGTTATGAGTTATCAGATCCGAGGGTCAGTGGAAGATGTAGGGCCCGGTGGTGGGCGCACCCATAGTGAATGTTTGAACTTCCGAATTGTAACGTCTAATACAATTTCATTTAGTGTCATAGTCATAAAATACTCGTATCTATCTACAGATCTTCTAGAATATAAAAATAAATCGCTAAAAGTGTTGCTTATCCCAAATCACGAGAATGGATGAACCGATTTCGCTAATTCATCTTTTAGAATATTCCTTGAAGTACGAGGTGATTCTTACGGAGAGAAAAATTAAAAAATTGCCTGAAAAAGTGTAAAAACAACTCTTTTCTATGGCGCCCGCCCACGTGAAAGGGCGTGCAAAGCCGGGGCGGATCCCTAGTAAATTATAAAGCGCGCTCTACAACTTGCTAAATGTATAGTCTAGGATTCTGTCACATGCAACAAGTCATTGCATTTTTCTAGTGTGATGTACATTGTCATTGAAATAGTGCAGATGTCAGAATTTACTTTACAAGCCGATCACTGCAGTTTGTCCAGGCTTATCAAGCAGCAAATGCGTTATTTACGGTTTTACATCATTATATTGTCGATGTTTGTAAAATTACAGGTTTATTTGGTCTAGATTAAATTGCAGCGCCATTGTGATAACTTAAATTGACATGCTGATGTCGTTGTTGTAAATGTGTGTAGGAAATATATGAAATCGCATTAGTTCTACTCTTAACCACATACAAGTTTGTCACTGGCTCGTGTTTTCAACACGATGAGTACAAACTCGGGTCACGAAGGGTTTCGTACAATGACCCCTCACTAATTCGTGTCGGTGATTAGCTGGGTCCACATAGAGTTAGTAACCTCTTGTTTAGTGTATGGAGAGGCACGAAACAAAATACGCGAAAGTCCAAAGTGGCCGTGGCAAACGACCGAGGCGCCTTTGCATTGCGTGGCTGCTCGCGTTGTGAAGATCCGCATATTGACGTACATATGTATTGTTGTCCCTGTCACGCTAAGAGATTGTGCGAGTGACAGAGAAAAATAATGAGGGGTCATTGTACGAAATATTTTGTGGTCCGCGTCCGTAATAATGTGTAACGTTATAGTACAGTGTGGTAGGTCACCAGCTTTAGTGACGTAGTGTAGATATTGTACTAATTGAGTTTACTCTATGGCAATGTAAAGTAAGTAGAGTGCGTTTCATAGTTCCATTGAGAGATGGCGCTAGTTGCTCTGTATTTGATTACATTGTCTGTGCAACTGCATACGAAAAATGTTAGTACCGAAATCATGCAGCAGTTATTCTATGACACGGACTCTAGTTCTGTTTCACATCAACCCATTGTTGTTTTGTTAGTTAGAGCGAGATGACGCGACTGTGCGAAATCATAAACTACAGATTTATTAGTACTTCGATAGTCTGAAACTACTTACTTTATTTTACTATTGTATGTAGTTCTGTTTTACAGAAACTACCTTATATAATTGATTTATAACCTTAATATATTAACTGTTCGCTCCTATCATCTACAAAAGAGCTTCTTATGTCTTTGAGACTAAATAGTTTTAAAATTCGACGAAAATATTGTATTTAATTTGTATAGAAAATTGTAAAAATATAAACGCGGAACATTATTACAATATTTCGAGCGCTTTTAGGTAGTTTAACGTTCAGTATGGGTGCGCCCACCACCGGGCCGAGTGTATTCCGATTGAAAAGTCTGAGCATAAATGTACCTACATACAAATGTATAATAATTATTAAGGGGGTCTAATGCCGTCTCCACACACTTGGCAAATCGTGAACACCGAAAAAAACTAAAATGTGAGAAGTTGCTTCTTTGTCGCTTGCTGTGGACAAATCAAGGATATCCGTCAAAATGTCTGCTGTTTTGTAATGCCTACGAGCTTACGGGCGGAGTTTATAATTACAAATGGGTATTAGGCCGCGAATGTTCAGTGTTCGCTGTGTACCAAGCGTGTGGAGGCAGCGTAATAAGTAAACTTTTGTTTGCAATCTACCCTCACTTAATTTGCACAAACAGTTTAAAATATTGGATCTTTGTGCAATATCCTTTCTATGAAATGTGTAATGCATGTGTGTCGTGACCGGACGCAGGAAGTTTGATCGCGATGCGACGGCGACGCGGAAACGACGTCTAAGAGACGTCTTATCTGTAAGAGATTTCCCGCACTTCGATGGTCGCACAATCCCGGAATATCGTAGAACAATATTGTGAGGTGTGACAGATACGATAGTATTTGTTTGCTATCTTGTTTCCTTTAAATTTAATTGAAAAATCTGCGACTATCGAATGCTATAAAGGTGGGTGTTCACTTAGGTACCTGAACTTCTTGCTCCGCGAACTTACAATATCGCGGTATAAGCACCAGATGATTGTATTTAGTATGTATTTATCTAGTTAGATACGGTCATATGGTTCTTGTACCGTGATATGCTCCATGTATTATAGCAACCAGGCCCTTACACACACGTGTACACTTAAATCAAATCAATATAAGGTTTTTTACATAATCGTAAGTTCGGGCGCCTACCTTGAAATATTTTGAGGCGGGCTTCACAGAGGTTCACCTTGAGACTAGAAAAACTAGTAGTAGAAGAGGTTCCGCGTCGCCCGAGTTTCCCCTAACGAGAACTGTGCCTTCCGGGCGCGAGAGGGCGCCACTACCCCCCCCTCCGCTCCTCCCCCCGCCCTCCACACGCCCATGCTCGTAATGTATTCTAATGTATTTATATTATATCATAGTTAAAGAAGTTTTATTAAAAAAGTTGCTCAATAAAACGTTTTTTATTTATATACTTTGACGGCCGATTGGTCTAGTAGGTAGTGACCCTACCTACGACGCCATAGGTCCTGGGTTCGAATCCCGGTAGGTGCAAACATTGATATGATGAATATCGATGTTTGTTTCCGAGTCATGCATGTTTCTATACTTATCTATGTATTTATATACCGTTGCTTAGTACCCACGACACAAGACCTTAGGGATCTTAATGTGGGACTAGGTTAATGTGTTGTGTAGTGTGTGAATATAACTTACATGTTATCAGTGAGTCTCCTAAACTATATAGTAAAATGAAAACCGTGCTATATTGCGATATAATTTTATTTTCGTATTTTATAATTTATTTATGTATAATGACTAATCATCTACCAAACTAAATAATCAATATAATTCAACAGCATCCTTTATATACAATATGTATAGTTGATTTATTTTATAGTGTTTCATTATTTCCTCATTCCAGAACGTTAAAAAAGAGACATTTGTTTAATTCATACAAAATAATAATGAAATGCTCTATCATTATTACAGATTAACAAGTAATAATTTGCCACAAGTTTGTTTTATTATTTATTTACAAATCTTATATTAATTTAGTCCCATATTTTCCGAATGTTTAGCGTTGAAATGGAACATTTTCTGCTTCGCAATAATATAAATTTTATATTTAGAGTCTTTGAACGTAACTTCCTAAATGCAACATGACTTCAACTTTAAGTAACATTTAATAAAATCGAGAAACTTAACTGTTAATATAACTTACAATCGAGCTACGACGCGCGTGCGCATGATTCCACAGATAGGTATATTATCAGAAAATACTATCATTTTAACGGCCCCCTTATTACCTTACTAGCAAAAGCAAAGCGATAGCGAAAATTGTACAAAAATCGCTGATTGCTTGTCAAATTCGTATTATGTAAAATGAACTTCAAAGAAACTTTGAAATTTCAAGGCGAATATTGTACAATTTTTGCTATCGCTTTGCTTCGGCTTTGCTATTGCTTTTACGTAATCAGGGGACGGGGCCTCTTAAAATGGCCACTTAGTCATTAAGACTTCCTCTCTGTTCGCTATTTCACTCATTTTGGTATTAAGTGAGCGAAATAGCAAATTAGATGTGGGTAGAGAAGAATTTTATTATAGCCGGTAACCAGATTAACAGTAGATATTTAAATAAGGTACATACATATTTCTGCAATAAAAATATTCTGTACTTACGTAATAAAATTAATACATAACTACGCATGAGGTTAAAATGGTGAGGTCGCTTCTCAAAATTATATCAGCCAAAGGTCCTACTAGACTCTTAGCTGGTCATCTTAAGAGGTATTCTACTCGGACTTTATCGTCCTTTGATATGCGACTCGGATATATACCACGATCTTCAACATGTAAATATTTAAAGTACTATATTTTAGATAACATAAAACTATTATATAGACAAAAAAATTGTTGAAATTAGTAAACCTTATATGAAAATATTGATTTTATAGCGTAACATTTGAAGTTTTTAACAAAATAACTTTGTTTAAAACATTGTGTTAAACATTAGTGATATTTTTAAGAACATCATAGGTTTCTTATTAGACAGCTATGGTAGATAGTTCGGTTTATTTGATATTTGAAATAGTCAGGTACATACAGATGTTATCGGGGATTAGTACTAGAGAGATTATTTAAATATTCATAGTTTCTACAAAGGTACAGTGCGACTAAATAAGTTGATAGTTTGGCATCCGAAGCTATACTTAACAGAAGTAGGTTAACTAATACTAGGCAAACCAATCTAGCATTTCTAAAGATCATGTTAAATAACGGTTTAAATGACAAATCACTAGAAACATTATAATACCACGATATGAAAATAACACAAGCATATAGATTGTGATTCACAGAAAGTATGAAACTGAACATGAATTTACATGTTTTTAATCCCTAAATGCAATTAGCTAAAAGATATTTATCTACTATGTAACTTGCAATAAAATTGTTTCCATGAATTCGCAATTGAGGTTTGGCTGTAATGTTTACAAAGTTTTTTTTTGTAGTGGCAACTTCAGCTATCATACAACAGCATTACAGTATGTATTAGGATATAATACTGGTAAAAGAGAATACTTAACATCAGCGTGAAGAAGCGAGATGAAGTCACGAATGGAAACGATTATTGCCACGCGATACACAGATATCTGCTAGATATCTTAGACAGATATCTTAGATATAGTGTAAGTGAAACCCACTACGAGCTATGACACTTTGCCCTTAATAAATATCTGTTCTGGAGTGTTTCACCCGTAGTGAATCTCCTTACAAACTTACTTTAGAGAGCGATATTCACAGAGCTTTAGAATGTAGTTACATTAGTTATCGCTTTACATTTATGTTTTATTTTATTTTAGCTAGCAACACCGACACGACACCGATTGGTCTGGTTTGATAGGCTGGCAAATCGCACATAGTATTGCTATCATTTGTATAAAGGTCACCAATATTTTATCATATAAATAAATGAAAACGGTGTGTATTGTAACAAATGCAAATATTAATTGTTAAATCATATTTTACATATGATCATAAATCTAAGATTGTTGTAAATAAACGATCGACGTGTGGCGAACTGGCCATACATACGACATCGTTAGGAGCAAGCTTTACTTTATCAAAGGTTCAAAAACAAATTAACATGAAATTAGCAAAACACACAGGAAGCCAAAATAAATAACAAAACTGTTCAAGAAATGCCCAGTGAGAAGTGTAACAAAAATTATTGTCTTCCATCCAATGCTTAAAATTTCAAATTTTATAAGTATCATTTTATTTATTTACTAATACTTTATACAGATCCTTTTTATTTATATATCTATATATAAAATGTACAACTACCTTGTTAATAGCAATAATATAATCTCATGTTATTCAACACTAAAACAATAAAATGTCTATCAATAAACTTTATCTCACGTAACTCTACATTAAGATCAACAGTACTATGAACACCCACACTGTGTAAATATATGGAAATAAGGACTCAATGATATCCACAGCCTAGAGTTCATTAAAAGTAAATAGCATACACATACATAGGTACGAAATCCCGATGTTTTGGGCGCTCTACCGAAGGTAGGCAAAAGAGAAACAATTCAGAATCATCGAATAAAACCAGTGTGGGCGAAACAAGAGACAACAGAAGAAAGACACGTCATGACTCTACACTACTTGTTGTATAAAAAGATCTAATAAGTTATGCCTTATTTACATTATCACGTCGTGAAAAGCGAGCGGTATGTACACCGGGGCAGAGGCGAAATTGACCCTAAACTATTGGGGTAACTGTAGAATTGCATGAATGTATGAGCGAGCTCGTCCGGTCGGTATAGGCACAGAGATAATTGAACGATTCAGCAGATAGAAGCCGCGGCCACGTTGTGCGGACGGCGGGTCACGCCAGACTAGAGTAAGGTTCATAAGACTTCTACAGGTAGCTAAGCTCTAGGCGGGACTATACAAAACGGGAGGATCCCTGACGAGTCACTTATCCTACAAATCACGCATGTCTCGTTCTCAAGTATCCGGTTTCCACGACACGTCAGACGGCAGCGTCTCGGCCGAAGCGTCATGTAGCGTCAGATAGCGTCATGTAGCGTCAGATAGCGTCAGCGCTCGGGCGCGGCTCACAGCTGGTACCACTTCTTGTCTTTATACTTGAGCATAAGTTGGTGCGCCGACGACCCGAATTCTGCCGCCTGGTTATGCATTCGTTCCGTTCTGGAAATGAACAGGTAAATTATGCAAAAGTGATTTCGTTAAATCACGTGATGAAGTGCTATTGCTGTTAGTGGTCGGGTGTGTAGTGTGCGACAACAAACATTGACGCCAATCGATGTATAACTTGATTTTATTATTATGTGTACATAATGTTGCAAATAAAGAAATTTTGATTTTGATTTTGATTTGATGTTACATTGTTTCAGCACCCTATTTATGTTTGCCAAGGATTAGGAAGTAGAGAACTGGAGATCGCTCCACTCCATAGATTATGTACTCGTTTGTAATTAACTGTAAATAATACATCCTTTTACCAAGTATTTACCAAGGCGCTGGGAAGGAGTCACCTGACAAAGCTTCGAACCTCGAATGGCCAAACCGTCACATCGGTTCCAGAGATTCTCGCCGAAAATGGAAATCTACGCCTCGCATGCACCGAAGCCTCCACCCGACGCAAGCTACTCCAGAGCCCCGCTCTCCCGCCACTTTACGTTCGATCTCCCAGACGTAGATATAGACGAAATCTATAGGGCGGCTGTCAGACAGCTTAAGAATGGGAAGGCTCCCGGGGAGGACGGAGTGGCCTGTGAGCTCCTTAAGGCTAGAAGAAAACCAGTCCTTGAGGAGCTGAAAAGGTTATTTAACTCCGCATTGGCCAATGGAACTATTCCGAAGGCGTGGAGCAGAGGTGTGGTGACATTGTTTTTCAAGAAGGGAGACAAAACGCTACTCAAAAACTATAGGCCGATCACATTTCTGAGCCACGTCTATAAGCTGTTCTCGAGAGTCGTCACGAATCGTCTGGCATTGAGATTTGACGCCTTCCAGCCACCGGAACACGCCGGGTTTCGCAAAGGCTACAGCACCGTGGACCACATCCATACTGTACGGCAGGTTATACAGAAGTCGGAGGAGTATAACCAACCGCTGTGTATGGCTTTTGTGGACTACGAGAAAGCCTTCGACTCCATCGAAACCTGGGCCGTTTTGAAATCCTTGCAGCGATGCCAAATCGACTGGCGATATGTGGAGGTGCTGAGAAATATCTACCAAATGGCAACCATGTCCGTTCAAGTCCAAACCCACCAAACAAGACCGATCCAATTACTCCGAGGTGTTAGACAGGGTGACGTAATATCCCCGAAACTCTTCACCAACGCGATGGAGGACGTCTTCAAAACGCTACAGTGGGATGGACTAGGCATCAACGTCAATGGTGAATGTCTCACGCATCTCCGCTTTGCAGACGATATAGTTTTGATGGCTGAATCGCTTCAGGACCTACAAATAATGCTTGACGGTGGGGCTGGCTCACCGATTGCATGTCACTCAGAGAGCTATGGAAAGGTCATTGCTCGGAATCTCGCCAATGGATAAAGTCCGAAACGAGATTATCCGGCAGAAGATCAAAGTGACAGACATAGTCTCGAAATGTAGCAGACTGAAGTGGCAGTGGGTAGGCCACATCTGTCGTAGAACCGATGGACGGTGGAGTAAACGGGTTCTCGAATGGAGACCGCGCCTCGACAAGCGTAGCGTTGGGCGCCCTCCGGCCAGATGGACCGATGACATAAGGAGGATGGCTGGTAGTGACTGGATGGCAAAAACGGGAGATCGAGCCATGTGGCGTACACTGGGGGAGGCCTACGTCCAGCAGTGGACTGCAATAGGCTGACGACGAATACATCTTTTGAGTCAAAGTGTCCAGTTCTGTGCAACCTTTTTGGGGATAATAGTCGTGGTTGCCTGTATCAATGTCCCTCCCCTCACCTGTCCTCCAGCTGCGACAGCTTGTCTCCGCGCTCCAGCACCAGCATGTGCGCGCGCGACACCTCCGAGCACGCCGCGCCCGCGCGCGCGCCCAGCGCCTCCGCGCCGCCGCCCGCGCCGCCACCCGCGCCGCCACCCGCACCGCCACCCGCGCAGCCGCCCGCACCGCCCGCGCCGCCCGGTATGTGCCGCGCCACTGTACGGTTCGGCTTGCCGCTGCCTTCGCCGACTGCAACGCAAGGAAGGGAAAATGTTACCATGTTGTGAGGATTCAAAAAAACGATACACCCCTTCGAGAGAAAATAGGTAGGTAGCGCCCTCCTTGTGCTTCCCTTGGCTCATGGTTAGAAAATTTTCAGGAAGATTTTGGTTAAAATTTCTATTGAGTTGAAGATTAATTATTTCTAAACCAGACAACGACGGAAAGTGTGAAAACACAACATGCATCTATAAATAAAAGTGAACAGAGAGTAAGTATATTCTTTGAAGTGAACTCACATAGTTCCTCCCGGTCCAACGCCCGCGATCCTCCCCCGAACAGGCCTCTGAAGAAGCCCTCCTTGGGAGGGTCGGGCATGTCGCGAGCTATGAACAACTCGCCTAGCATCTCATTCAGTTGGTAGCTGAGGAACAAGACATTCGGATATCAGACAATATTGCAATTATGACAAAAGACACTACTGTAAGAGAAAACTGATAGAAGCCATGTCCCAGGTCAGGCGTTGAAAGCCGTGGCTTCCAAGACCGAGATAGAAAACCTCGATCGCAAATTGTCCACATATTTATGTTCATTTTGTATCATTCAGCCAATAAAATCATAACTGACTGGAGAGTGATCTGTAGTAGGAGAATACTTACCAAAATTCCGTGTCGATTGTGAACTTCTGTATTTCCGATGGCGAGGCGAGGTAGAGCCCGTGCCCTCTGTTACTGAAGCAGAATGTCTTCGCTATCCTGAAATTTTATAATAAACACGTTAACGTTTCCTTACCTTTTAATTTTTTGGAGTCGAAAGTTTATATTGACATGGTGATTTCTAATTTCTGAAGTAGTTTTTAATAATCTTTGTAAGGACGTGAAGGTATACTTGCTCCGTTACATAGGCATTAGGTAAGAAAATCTATTGAAAATAATTTGTAATAAATGTCTCACCTTGATGTATCCACAACCAATCCTCAATGTTGAAATCTAAGGTGGACAAAATGTCATCTAATATTACAAGCATTTAATGTACAAAAGAATACAACATTGCCGAAGATTCAGAAAGCATTCAGAAAGCGACCATGCTGTAAGCATCGAAATCGAAGTGAAGATCCAGAAGAAAAGAGCAAAGTAACGACGCAGCTAGTAAGAAAACCACAAGAGAAACAGAGAAAACAATGTTGAAAGTGTTAGATGGCAGAAGACGTGCCCGTGTACGTGTATGAGTCATTTGTGTTGCATTCAGACACTATTGAAGCAGTTTGACAAGCAACATTTAGTGGAGGGCTAATCATTACTAAGCTATTCACGTCAAGGATTCATGTTGTCTATGATACTGAATCTATTTGCCACATAAGGTGTTAATATTAATGAAGCAGTAACAATTGGCCCGTTCCCTAAACGTATCAACAGGGGAGGGGTTTCGAAGCTCTCAACGTTACAAGGACAGTACAGTCTAACGCAACAGAGGGCGGAGTCTGCTCTCCGAACAGTGGCGGCTCATGCCGGGCATGGATGGAGTGGCACTTACTGGTCCGTGTCCTCGTTTACTATCAGTTGTTGGCCCCAAATGGAGAGCATTGGGTCTACGATACCCCTCTGTTTGGATTGTGTCTGGAAGCTACCACCAACAGACACCGATCAGTATGTTGTCGAGGAGCGTGTTTAGTACAATTTTCAGAAACAAACCTAATAGTTCAGTCAAAACTTTTTAGTAGCGGATGAACGGACTTTTCTCTTTAGACGAAACTTTTAGGTTTGCTTCTGGGACTTGGCTCAGAGGCTCCGATTTCAACAATAGCTGAAGGTGGCATATTAAAATTCGGGTTCACTACCTAGTCAGTATGTTGATATGACGATGTGAGTATTTACATAACACAGGTTGCAGGTTATTGTTAGAAAGTGAAACGGTGTATTATTATTGGTCTTGGATTTCAATTGGTTTGGTGTGTAACATGTTATTGGTACCGGGATGTCGATCAGAATTTAAACAAAAAATAGTCGAAGAGTGCCAAATATCGGAAGCACAGGGAGTGCTCTTTAGATTGCAAAATTTTGTCTACTTTGTGATCAGAAATAGCACGAGACGTAAGTCTCTATAGCTCAGTGCTGGTAATCTGGAAGAAGGTTACACCGTCTCTTGGTTAGTGCAGGATGGGGGCTTTGACAATCCTGGATCTAGTTTGAATGGAAGGGTATGAAACTAAATGTCTTAAGGTAATCCTGCACCAAACAAGACATTTCTAACATCGATCGTAATTTACAGAAGGTCTGTCGTTTGGCTACCAAATGATAAAATGGCAGATGAGTTCATTGATGAATTTTGATCAATGGCTGATTTGACAATGAATACTTAAAAGTTGACGAACCGTAATATACAATAGCATTCTCATGCCGACAAATTGCAAAGCTATGGCTAAAAAGTTATAGATTTAAAAAAGCCCTTTATCATTTAGTGCCTTATTCAGTGCAGAGAAATCATCTAGTCGGTGATCGGTGTGTTACAGACTGGACATCGACACAATAACTGTTGGTGACCGAGGTACACACGGAACATTTTAAATCAAATATTATGTTAAACCAACTGTTAGTGGATTTGACACCATTGATGATATCGTTAAGAAGAAATGAAAAGTTTGTAGGATATGTACATAAAACAGTTGCTTTAGCATGTTAAGGAGCAGATATAGTAAGAGTTGGGATCAGGTACCTGAGTTCGGAGAGCGGGAGGAAGTCCACGTCCACCAGCGGCCTGAGTGAGGGCAAGCTGTACGCCACCAGGTGACCCGTCGACAGGTAGTTTACCAGACATACACTATCTGCAATCACACATCACAGGGGGATAAGGGCAAGGGGCATCGTCTTGCTCCAGATTAAAAAACCTACATAGCTTATGCTGGCATGAAATTAATCATATCGATAGTGGAACTGTTTTGCGCTGTTAAGTTTTTCGAAAAACAGTTAAATAGAACAATCGACGCAGTCTTTTTTCGAAGTCGATTAGTCTAAGTGCCACTTTAGTGTTTTTGCCTTTCCACTGTTGATTTGATTTCACATTGTAATTCCAAAGTCTCACCTTTTAAACTAACGATTTCGGCCTTCACAATGAAGTCTGTGTCGACAATTTGCTGTCTATAGACACAGTTCTGGCTCGGGAGCGCCACCACGCGGGCCTGCTTCTCCGAGGCGATGACGACAAACTGGCGGTCCCCCGGGGCGCCCGCCCCCCCCGAGCCCCCGGACCCACCCTCGCCTGAGGCCGTGGGACTCATACGGCTGGCACTGCTGGCAGAGCCCTGCTTGGTCGGCGTCCGGTCTCGTCTGTCTCGCACCTGATGGTAGACCAACATGTTCTAATGTTTGCTTCAAATTTTGATAGTAGGCAGTTCACAAATTTTATCTAGGATACTAGACTGGATGTCGCTTATTGCGTGGAAGGGGTATTATTACAAACATTAGAATAATGATTAGCTCCGCTCTTTCGCTCTCGGAGCGAAGACCTATCATTAATCTAAGGGGTATACAATATACGACCTACTCACAGACCTACCGAACATAGAAATAAAATTTCATAAAAAGCGGTCAAGTCGTTTCGGAGGAGTTTTGTAACAAACACCGAGATACGAGTATTTTACATATTTAGAAGATAAATAAATAATTGATGAAATATTTAATAAATAAGAAAATTACTTACATTATTGCTATCATCCTTCCAACTCTCAAATGAATAAGGTATTAAAGCACCATTGCAGTCCAAAAATGACATCGCCAGAATTGAACCTTTTAACCTAAAAAGAGGACCACCTGAAAGAAAAAGTTTATACAAATTGAGACATGACTTCAACACCATTTAATCATCCACTTAAGCAGTCGTAATTTACCCGAAGTGGTGACGAGCACCGGCTGCGTCTGCCGCTGGTCGGGCTCGGGGAGGGTGATCATCATCGTCAGCACGGAGCCCAGCGACGTGCCGATCCACAACGTCGGCACCAACATCGTCGGCTCTAAAACAAGATGGGAGATAGCTGCCAATCTCTATTTTATTCTGTAACGACTCCAGATTATTTAAGTGACCAGTCTTTATCCAATGAATCAGGAAACTTCTAGGTATGTATTGTACAATGTTTTCTTACCCGATTTCTTGGTATAGCTGTCAGCGAAGGCGAGGCACTGGATGCCTTCCTGCGAGATGTTCTCGAGGCTCGACATGCTGCTGGATCTCGAGCGCGAGAACGAGCTATCCAGCTTATCTACGCGACCGTTAACAACATAATGCAACGATTATTCCCTCCGTCGCGTTTCAAAAAACAACAAAATTCATCTTCGCACAAATCGTGTTGTGCAAATATGAATTTTCGTACGCAATCAGTGACTCAAGTCAATTTTGATAAATATGATGATTTTATTAATTGAAATAAGGAAATATAATTTTACTTCTAAATGAAACTAAACGTATTTGATTTACCAAACTTAATGAATCTAAATACCTAATTGATCAAGTGTCACCAATAGCACGTCAACTAGACTACAAATTGCAGGCTAAGGTAGCAGCTGTAGCTCAGAGCACAGTAGTGTCCTCAGTGCGGTTGTGAAATCAGCTGAAATCACCCACATTGGTGCAGGATACACTTAAATAGTGCTCGAATAGGAAATAATGAGTATTATCGAGAAACAACATGCTGAAAAGAGAATCAGTGGGACTGCATGTCCGTCCAATCTCAGCTTATTTGCACAACAACTTGTACTGAATATCTTTATATACTTTTTAAAATCTAAGTTATATTTCAGTTAGTTTTTATGAAAGTTAACTTGATGGTTAGGTGCTTTGACTAATAAGCAAATATTATTACATCAACGATGAACAGAACAAGTACCAATTTCAGACAAACCACCAGCAACCCCAGGGTTTAATTAAATTTTTAAATCTTATAACTACGTTATTAGTATGATCACATTGATAAATACGAGTAGCTCTAAATGGCGGCGATGAGAAGCTCCCGGATAAGTAGTTACGGAAACGTTGCAAACAAATATAATGTGATGGATGAAGTGTGATGAGGCCGGCTTGAGGCTGCCGGCAGCCGGCACCAAGCTCTGGTCGCACACTCTCTAGTCGAGCACAAACCGCCCCACATCTATTTAACTTTAGTTCTAGAAGCCCGTTCCAGTACTCACGGCACTAATACGAAGCGGTCGTGTGGACGGACAGACAGTCTAATGCAATGGAACAAAAATAAAAGAAAGGTGCGAGTTTCTCCAACCAGCGCATGCATCTAGTGCTGTTAGTAAGGAGTATACCGTAAGCATACATAGACATAACGACAGCCGAATATAGAGGCAGCCAAAAACGAGCCATATAAACTTTTTGCTTTGTGGTCGGGCTAGAAAAGAAACATAACATCATGTACTCAACAGCGATTACAATAGTATAAAATAGTAAGAATATCTTCGAATGAAGTTACATTAGTGACGATATTGGGATTACAAATAGAATCAAATCTAAATGTGATTCTTTATTAAAAGAGAAAACTTATCGATGTTGCAGATAAAGGCAAACAAATAAATAAAGTGGACGCTTGTGATTAAAAAGTATCAACGATTTTAAATAAAAAGATAGTAAAATACAAAATATGATATGTCGTATCGGATACAATATGGAAAGCCTCGCTTATAATATGCACATATAACATACAATAGAATCCGCTGATTGTACATTGAATAAGGACTGAGTAGATAATAGTTTTGAGTAGTAAGTCACCTTTTTTGTCATTTTTTAAACCTAAATCATGCTACTGAAGTCGATAACTGAGTGCAGTAGAAGTGTCGTGTAGAAGAACATGACAAGACAGTCACAGCCACAATTTCAATTCTAACGAATACTACCGTGTGCCTATAACAGTAGAGAGGGCCGGGGCCCGTGAGTAAGCTATTAGAATACAAAAGAACAATAAAAATAAAGGAATAAAAGTAAAGTTACAATGCAAATGTTTTTTGGATACCATTGGGTTGCATTATGTGTAAGTACTCCATAGATGCGAGAGTCTGCGGAATAGGTGGTTCTGTACCGACAAACAAAACCACAACATGTTACTAAGCATGACCTCAGGACAGAGTTTAGAGAGTGCCCCGAATGCTGCCAGCCAGCGGCCGGCGGCGTGCGAATGTGTGGCTCTGAGGGCCGTGTGTGTCGGGCGTCGGGTGTGGGGGCACACCGAACATCGAGGCGGGTGTCACGCGGTTGTTTGTGTGTTGGGTGTGTAGGGGCACACCGAACATCGAGGCGGGTGTCGCGGGCGGCCGCGGGGTGGCACATTCAGGGTCACTTGCAATATGTTACATCATCACAGCAAATCCTCTCTCAAGGCGACATGGACACACCATATAATAGATGAGGTAATCATTCTAGAAGTTGGCAATGATCGTACAACAAAGGAAAACACTACTCGGATTAAACAACTAGAAAGAAAAATAACCAATTCATAAGGCGTGATTGATATATTCCAATGATTACCTATTAAATGATTCCGATCTGAAATTGGAAATTTCATGAAATAAATTATAAAGAAATTCTAACGTAATTTCATGCTTTATAAAAATTATAAGGGGTTCTAAATTTTGATTACTAGAAATTTCATTTAGGGTTTTATGGTTTATGTCCAGCAAGTTATACAATGCCAATTATAGAAGTATTTACAAATTATCAGTAATAAGAATTTTGTACGTCTTTGACTAAAACATGGTTTGCTTTTATGATCTTGAAGAAATAAATGATGCAAAATACATAGTTAGCAGAAAACGTGTTGTAGCTCTTGCAAATTAGCACTTTGTTTTGAATTGTGACATTAATGAAACTGCAGAGAAACAAGATCATACAAACAAACGACTAGATATGTTAATATTAGTGGTGGAAGAAGATAGTCATGTAGATGTGAGCAACAGAAAGTTTAGAAAAAGTAATAAGAAAAAAACAACGAAGAAAAGAAAAACTATTCAAGAACTTTCGAAAATAATAACAGACCTTTATGCGTCTGATGCTCGAAACACAACATGAGAAACATTAACAATGCCACTTGTCAGTCAAGTACAATGCGGCGGAAGGCGTACGGGAGCCACAAGATGCGGCGATACGAGACCGAGCGAGCGGCCATGCTTCCGAACAAACTGAACAAACCAAAAACATAACGAGAAGGAGAAATTGCGACTGTTACAGAAAGAGCGGAGACGTGTCGATAAGTTTATAAGGTGACTGTACTACCAAAACTGCAATACTGTCGGGTCGTGAGCAGAGAGTGCGCGGCGGGAGGCGCGGCGTACACGTCGGAGGCGGTGGACAGGCACTTGTGCAGTTTGCGGGTACCTTGCGAGCGCGAGCGCCGCACGCGCGCACCCGCGCCCGCCGCGCCCGCGCCCGCCGCGCCCGCGCCCGCCGCGCCCGCCGCGCCCGGCCCGTTCATCTACAACACAGCGCGCGTCAGCCTGCGCGGCTCCCAGTGTGCGGCGGGTTAGTGGACACGTGGGTTTAGTAACCGTGTTCCCGGGTTAGTCTGTGGCGTACCTACGGCGCGCGGCTCCGGCGGCGCAGGGCACAGCCGCGATATCAACTCTCCTGGGGAAATTCAATCGGTCAACGTTTCGCTACACTCGGGCGGAAGTACACTGTGAACGGTCATGATGTCGGCGGAATGAGAAGCTAGGAAGCCTGGCTAGTCTGCGTCTACTGGTGCGACTAGCTCCGACGCGAGTACCGACAGCACAGAGATCGTCTACGCTAGTTACAGTACGGAAGTATCGTGTTCAATTACCGAACAGTTCGGCGAATAGATATTTAAGGCAGTTAGAGTCTTCGTCGGAGGAGTCCTGGTCCTTGGAAATAAAATATAAACATAATCAGTCACTTTAGTACGAAACACTGTGCACTCGTATGTGTGATCTGTACGCACAACTGTATATTAATTGAATATACCATAATTATTAATACTCTTAGTACATAACATAAATAAAAAGCCAAAAATCACAAAAAGCGTAAAAGCATAAAATAGATAATGAATCGGTCAAAATGTACACTTAGATACATAGGTCGGCGCGGCTCCGCTGCGCGCCCGTCCCGCCACCGACCGGCTACGCTACGATTAGTGAGGATGAATGAGGAAAACGCCAAACCAGTACCATTCCAACTCGAAATCTACACTAGTACAGAGTCGCTAGGGCTACTCGCGCGGGCCGGGCCGGCGCGGTACTTACTGAAGCGGCGCATGAGCGAGCCAAGCGCGGCGGGGGCGGCGGGGGCGGCGGGGGGCGCGGGCGGCGCGGGGCCGCGGCGCCGCTCGGGCCGCGCGCGCAGATTGGGCACGGACAGCAGGCGCAGGTCGGCGGGCCGCTCGGCGCGCTGCCAGCGCTCCTGCAGCTCGCGGTGCATGCGCTCGTACGCGTCCGGCCCGCCCGGCCCGCCCGGCCCGCCCGGCCCGCCCGGCCCGCCCGCCGACGCGGCGCGGCGCGCGCGCAGCTCGCGGTGCATGCGCTCGAAGGCGTCGTCGCGCGGCGGCGAGTCGGGCTCGCTGTCGGGCGTGTGTCCGGCGGACGCGCTCTCGGGCCGCTCGCCGTCAGTGTCGGGCGCCGCCGCGAACGCCGCCTTCAGCTTGACGTCGACGCGCGACAGCTGTCGCTTCAGGTTGAAAGTCTTGGACCAGGGCGTGGACTTGCGGCGCACTTCGCCGGCGACGGGCTCGTCAGCGGGGGGCGCGGCGGGCGCGGGGGGCTCCGGGCTGGCGGCCGGCGGCTCCGGCTTGGGGACAGCGGGGCGAAAACAGAGGTGAGAGGGCGCCACTAGCGACGCCGACCGGAGCCGCGCTCTACGCGTCTAGTTTTCGGGTCTACGGGGGTGACGTCCGGGCGGGGACTCGCGGGCGCGCGGGTGAGAGAGTAGTGAGGATAGGCAGAGTATAGTGTCTAGAGTGATGCCATGCCGAAGGCGCTAGGTAGTGGGATGGGCTACTCTACTCTCGGTCAGTCAACAGATCATCAAAACTAAAAGTGAGGGAGGTAGCGGCCGAGGGCAAATTATAAACCAAACAAATAAAAATGCAAATAAAATGTAAAGTGAAGTATCTTGTAGTTTCCGCGCCGCCTGCGCCGACACGGCTCGCTCCGCTACGAGTACGTCACCACCAAGCTGAGGCTCCTCATTTAAGATGCGCTACATAATCTGTGTCACCTACATTTATCTGTATTGAAGTCTTATGTTGTTATTCTCGTATTTACATTATAAGTGTAGTATACCCTGTATACCTGTCTCTGTGTTATGTAAAACCTTTCTTTGTGAGTTCTCATGTAATGAATGTGAATTGAATAGTGAAACGTTGACTCATGGTTAATTATTGAATTTAAATGTTCATGTGTCTGCCCAGGTGTCCTGTATCTGCCCAGGTGTCCTGTATCTGCCCAGGTGTCCTGTATCTGCCCAGGTGTCCTGTATCTGCCCAGGTGTCCTGTATCTAGCTTAAATTCTAGCTTTCACGAGTCAGTTTAAGATGTAAAGTATTCCGCTCGAGTGTATGAATGCTATTCCTTAAATATTTCTAAACACTAACTCCCTATAATTTTGTCACTACTCGTTGCAATCAATATTTTACATATTTTAATTAAACCTAAAGTAGGTAAATTAATTCTAAACTTTTATGTATCTTCCATTTTGTATTTCTGTGCTACGATAAATATATACGCTCTAGCTTTTTTTAAAATACGAGACATATTATCATGAGCTTCCCCCTATATTTACGTACAGGAGCCCAATTCTCGCATCAACATGGCGGATAGTAAGATCATCAAATATTTACAGTTGATATGGAGTATATAGAATCATAAGAGCTCGACATTTCTTTACTGCGGACTACCATAAAATAATGTTCAGATCCTTAAAAAAACATATTTTGGAGCTTAAGATGAAGCCTCCGGTTGGAGTTATACGTATTTACGAGTATGTCAGCTGTTCATAGATACATCGGCCATTTTATTTCTCATTTATTTATGTAAATAACACTGTACTTATAAAGAAGTAGGTATAAGTAGAATTTGGAGACATTTCGAGATTATTGGAGACAATGCGAGAATTAGGTTCTGTTACTCGTAGGATCAAAGTAACATTGCTCCACGTAGTGCGATAAATCTAGGTACATTAAACTATAAATAATTAATCTAATTTTGTTTGTTCATTCGTTCTTCCAACAGCTTACCGGCGCTTTTCGGGCACAGAAGCAACAACCTAGCGACCGGTAACGAATCCAATAGGAAAATTTTCCGTGCCATTCTAAATAAGTATTATAAGCTATTTCAAGTGGTTTTCAGAAAAAAAAATTGTATGCTTAAGTACAATGTAAAGTGTTTTTCTGTATAAAATGTTAATAGAATAGAATTGTACAATAATGTACAATATAGAATTAGCATTTGATAGATTGGAATGCATAATGGAGCAATGTAACTGGACCCCGGTGTCCCCTGGGGGCGGACGGCGCGGGTCGTACCTGGTCGGGGTCGGGCGAGCGCTGGCGGTCGCGGCGGTCGGGCGGCGCGGGCGGCGCGGGGGGCGCGGCGGGCGCGGGCCAAGCGTACAGCGCGGGCGGCGCCAGCGCGGCCAGCACCACGCGCCGCAGCGAGTCCACCACCACCAGCCCGCGCTCGCCGCCCCACGCCAGCCTGAGCGCGGGATCGGTTACTACATGTGCCCTTACAGTTGGCGGGTTCGGTTAGGATAGACTGCGCGTAAGCTCATCCATAGACGAATAAGATTGATTCCTCAATGGCTCATCTTAGCTTGTAACTTTGACATGTAACCGAGACTAGGTTCATACGGCATTGTATTCATTTTTTAACGTGCAATCAGTTGGGTGTTCACATAGAAGATGATTATTAGTTCAGAGAAAAAACGAAAAACGTATTCGCTAGTGTTAAAACTATAATTTTGTATCTCCCTATTTGAATTGCCCGCTCTTTTCTTCGTCGCCGGACGCGGGCCCCGTGTGCTTTCGCCCCGCCACGCTAGTAGTTGTTGCCCAACCACTGCGGTACCTCCTCGCGTCTCGGCAAGTCAATTTTTGTGTGTGACAAACTGACCTA
This sequence comes from Carposina sasakii, assembly GCA_014607495.2. Taxonomy (NCBI): domain Eukaryota; kingdom Metazoa; phylum Arthropoda; class Insecta; order Lepidoptera; family Carposinidae; genus Carposina; species Carposina sasakii. The sequence continues at coordinate 3,073,058 of CP053161.1, forward strand.
CCCAATAAGAGTGCCCTTACCCTAAAAGTGGACTATAGTGAACTGTGAACCCTACGATATATTCCGCGCGGAAGAACAGGTAACTCTCTTTGACATTAATTCTATCTTCCCTTTGATGCGACGCGACCTCTTAAATACCTAAACAGCTAGACAAGTGGGGAGATATTTGTTGAAACGCATAAGCGGTTCATTTCTAAGAGCCGACTAAGGAACTTCAACATTCTCTCAGGCTAATAAAGCTAGCAACTTGTCATTGACCATTACCATCTGATCCCGCTATACTAATCGATTTTGACAACACAGTCGATGTACCTATATACAGAGTGTTTTTGTCGTTGCCACCCTTAACGAAGGATACGTACTCTATACATCAAAAAAGTTTACGCCAAAAAAAATGCAGGGAAATGAGGTAAATTTTTTCTAAAAAAATATATTTAATATCTTGATCGGGCGAAATTTATAGTGTCCAGTGTTTATGCTAGTTTTTTCATAGACAGTTATTAATTATTTCTCGTGAAAAAATGTAGCCACGCGCGTCTATGTGCATTTATGCAGAAAACGCAGTCTATTTCATAACTTAGGACACTTATATCTTGGAAACCAGACACTTTCCAGGTATGCTTCCATGGAGAAAAAATGATCATGATGAAGAGGAGAGTCCGTAGTTTTCGGGAACGTTGACGACCAAAAATCATCCTGTAGATAGTACAGTTTTAATACTTTATAATCACTTCTTAAAGTCATTGCAAAATAAGAGGTCCGTTTACTGCAGCATCTTTGCAGATTGCAAACTGCACACTGTTTCATACATTTTTATTTAGTTCGTGAATAATCCGCCGGACTTCTTATACCGTGATTGGTTTAGCTCCCCCCGGGATCTATGCTTTATTTGCATTTTTCTGGTCGCATCTATTGATCCTGGCTTACAGCAGTCACAGTGGCGGGTATTAATGGTGGGCCGATCGCGGTATGTCTTTCTAAGACAAGCAAACATGACGTAAGTTCATGTCCACGATGTAGGTACCTTGTATACGTGTGCTAGTATCGTGCGGTACTCACAGATGCGCGCTGGAGTTGATGGCGATGCTGACGACGGGCGCGGGCGGGCCCAGCTGCAGCGCCACCAGCACGGGCTGGAAGCCGGCCGCGCGCCGCACTCCCCCCGCACCCCCGGCGCCCCCCGCGCCCCCCTCCGCGCCCGCGCCGCCCGCGCCGCGCACGCGCAGCGACGCCGCGTTCCAGAGACCGCTCTGGAACAACAAAGACGCTCGTTCTTAGTGGTAACTATTACCTTCGAACGCATTCGAGTGAGTGATGGTACCTAACACCTTTTATTGACGTTATTTTTCAATGATTGAGTGCATTTTAAATTAATGATTTAGTGTCCCTTTACAAAATGTTACAAGGGACAAATTTGCTCAGAAGCGACAAATAGTAAGTTAATAACAATACACATAAAAAAAATACACATAAAACCATAGAAGCGAAGGCCGATATGGAAAAATGATCGGCAATTTTTCCGGAAACCGAAATTGAAGCAATGCGATCACATAAATTTTGTGTGCACAGGACGGCGTGCTACCGCAAGTCACGTACGCTTTGCGGAAGTCCAATATCCATTATGTAATACAATTACACTAATCAAGCAACTAAAGTTAGAGAACCTAGTATTAAAAAATAATTTTTGTTTACGTTTGGCCATCTAAAGCATGAACGCTTTACAAATCACACTCGCACTCGTGACTGACATCACATGAAATGACGTGACATGAAATAGTGAGGCGTCAATAACAGAACCCCTCCGTGACCCGTGTCCGTAGTGTGTCCGTGACCGACCTTCTTGGTGTCGGCCTCGCCGGTGTCGGCGCGGCTGAAGGAGGCGCGGCCGCCTTCCTCAGGGGACACCTCCTCCTCACACGCCTCCGTGATCATGGGGATCTCGAGCACCTGACGGAAATGAGGGACTACAGTGCTGGATACAGTTATATGACTGAAGTTACTTTATAATAAAGCGACGTCATTATGCGGCCGTGAAACCAAAACTACGGAACCTATTTAAATGAAAATGGTATACATGTACGGAGCCTGAGAAAGGCCAAAGGCATACTTGTAGGTATTTGTTATCCCTGAAAAAAGGGGTTATTTTGATCTCGAAAATTTTGTGGTTGACATTGTTTTTTTCTGCGGTCCACGCGGACGTAGTCGCAAGCGTCCTCCAGCTGCAAGTTATGTAGTCATACACAGAGCAACTAGCGACATCTTTCAAAGATGCTTATAAGTAACTGAAACACACTCCTCATCACCGGCAATGACCGGCATCATTAACAGCCAATTTCAATAACCGATCTAGAGAGAATTCTTGCATATTTCAAATTACATGTTTCGTTGTTTTCATACGAAATTTCAAAGGAATAAAAGTAATCCGAGATTCTTTACGATCTCTAGTATTGAAATTAGCCATAAAAGGACAAGCGACCGTCAGCAGGCACTCACATGCGTCTCATCCACGGTCTCGGCCTTGCGGAACTTGAACAGCAGCACGTGTCCGTGCGGCGCCGCCACGGCCAGCCGACGGGACTCCGCGCACAGCGCCAGCGCCGCTACGGCCAGCCAGCCCTCCTCCGCCCCGCCCGCCCCGCTCGCCCCGCGACGCTCGAACACTGCGAGTTATACTTAGTGTTGCCGAACTATCGATAGCTTGACTATCGATAGTTGACCTCGAAAATCATCTATAATATCGATAGTGTGTCAATAGTATTGCCCCTCACGGGGCTATCGATACTATCGATAGTGGACTATCGAACGGCAACACTATATATACTAATGTAGACATTGATTAAGGTAAACATGTCCTAGCTAGCTGTTGCTGGTGCTTACTGGTGAAAAGTGGGTGTGTAAATTGCACACTTCTGCCCATCCTATTTGGGGATAATGGGCGTGACTACACATATACACTACACACAAACCCGACAGACATGGTGGGTAACCATGGTGGGCAAGATCATAAAGGCCACCGCCACGTTTTGTACAGCGGGAATAAATGTGACAAGTTGTTAGATCATCGCCTGAGAGAATGCTGCTGAGGTCCTTAGTAGTTCTTAATCGACTCTTGCGACATGCACAGAAAGAGAAAAACTTACACAAACCTATATTATTTACTCTTAACACAAAATTCACTAACCTTTTGAACATTTCAATTTGTATAAAATTTGTAAAGTCCCCGCACTCGCGTCCCAGAACTTAACGCTCCCGTCTGCGTGCCTGAAACGTGAAGAGAAGATATTAATCTATACATATAATAAAAATGTAACGTATCGCAGTCTGTACATGGAAGATATATGAAAAAAAATATTATAGGAGACCTTTATTAACGCAATAGTACCCAAAATAATGATTTTTGAAATTTTTGTCTGTTTGTCGGTTTGTCTGTTTGTCTGTGCATTTGTGCACGCTAATCTCAGAAACGGCTGAACAGATTTCGATGCAGTTTTCACGAATATATTGTGACAGGTCCCACTTAACATACAGGCTACTTTTTATCCCGGAAAATGTTTTTATCCCGGATAATTTCGACATTTTGTTTTTTCTGTAGTCCACGCGGACGGAGTCGCGGGCGTCCACTAGTTAAATAATAAACAGCTGTTTGAGTCTACACAGATCTGTATGACAAGCACGAACATTTTCCAGTCTCCTTTTGTTTTCTCACAGTCACACTTCATCATCACAGGTACTTAATCCACTAGTATACTAAGTTGTTGCGCCTGCGCATCGCATTATCACTTTGGTCGTGTCTGATTCCCGACCCAGCGAACTATGAGCGTCAGGGAATAATAGAGAGTGCACCTGTGTTACGTACATATTTGTACGTTATAATATCTCCTGCATATTATGGCTTATCTCCGTTGAGACCGCCGTAAAATATACGTGGGTGCCTAAAGACGGATAACTTCGCAGGGGCAGGCAAATAAGAGATATCTAGAGAGGTACTTTCCGGAATGGCAGAAAAAGGCTTAGGATCGCGAGATATGGTCTAAGAAAGGAGAAGTCTTTTCCAAGCAGTGTTTAAATACCACAATTGCCTTCCAGGTACATACCCCGTGAGTATGATCTCGCTGTAGGAGCACGAGGCGGGTGCCCAGGCGCCGCCGTCTATCGGCCACAGCTTCTCGCTGAAGCCGGCCGCCTTCTTGTTCCCCTGACGACCCACCGAGTAGAACGCGGGGATCTGAAATACAGGAGAAAAGGTTAGAGTGCGTTTTACCTAATCGTTTCTTTTAGCGCTAGTGCGTTGTGTATGACTACATTTTCTGTAAAACTGCATGGCATACATGAATTCTAGACTATTTCGCCAGCATCCGTGACATTATCATCAGCCTATTGCAGTCCACTGCTGGACGTAGGCCTCCCCCAGTGTACGCCACATGACTCGATCTCCCGTTTTTGCCATCCAGTCACTACCAGCCGTCCTCTTTAAGTCATCGGTCCATCTGTCCGGAGGGCGCCCAACGCTACGCTTGCCGAGGCGCGGTCTTCAATCGAGAACCCGTTTACTCCACCGTCCATAGGTTCTACGATGTAGCATCATCAGGATGAATTATGGACCAAGATTTGTTCAACACTTTAGAGTTAAAAGTTTTAACAGCTTACCAGATCCGACGGGCAGTCGGCGAAGTAGCAGCAGCAGGTGACGGGCGCCTCGTGGATGTCCATCGGGTAGGGGTTCTCGAAGCACGGGTAGCCAGGCGACTGCAGGTCCACCACCACCAGGTCGTGCTGCAGCAGCACCACCACCGCGTACGGCTCCTGGTACTCTGCCGACGGGGGGAGATACGGTTGTTAGGGTACAAGAAGGGTATAATATAACAGAAGGGGTAAGCGAAGTACTATGAAAATAGCCCACTAAAAAGAACCCATCCAAAAAAATTTAGACAAAAACAACTCAGGAATATTCATGCAATCTTGAAAAAAGAACACTTTATTTTATTGCAGGATATTTTATACCCTGTATGTTGTACTCTGTATAGCCTATGAGATTAGGGCTTCCACATATCGATATTCTACAAGCTACATCATCTATCCGTTCGTTAGTCTTTCCAATTGTCAGATTTTAACCGACCTTTTTTTTAACTACTGCTAGCTGTCAGGCAAACGCGTCCCCGTGACGCCACGCCATTGGTTAGCCGATGGCGGGGATTATCGAACACTATCTAAAGGATAAAGTTTATGCTGTGTCTATCTTGATAAGGTTTTAGAGAAAGACAGCACAAACTTTATTCTTTAAATAGGCTATATGGCTATTGGAAATATCGGCCCTAAAAGCTCTTTAGACGTGAACGGAAAACAGAGGGGCAAGCACGAACCTCTCGATAGTCCGTAACGCTATCGTCAAACTGTCGAATCACATAGATTTTGCTAGCGAGTGGCTAGCGTTATGCCGCGTAAAAAGGTTCGTGCTTACCCTTCGACAGTCCGTTATCCGCTGCGTGTACAAACCCTTATATGGCGGCTCTACATTAATGCCGTGAAGCTCCGTGAACAGGCGTGAACGTGAATGTGGATGGTATTCGCGAGTTTCGCGCGCAGATCGTGGTGGGTACAACTAGTGCCGTGAATTCATGGCGTGAATCCGCGTGAATTCACGGCACCAATGTAGAGCCGCTTTTATACATACATCACCGTGAATCTGTCAAAAAACATGATTCGTTGTCTGTTCACGTCTACAAACTTCCCGTTAGCACCTATAAAACCAGTAGAATATCACTGACCGGCAGCGTGCGGACTCTCGCACAGCGTGACAAAGTCCACCACCGCATGCTCCATCTCCAGCACGGTGGTGGCCTTGCCGCTCAGCACTGTGACACTGTGCGTGCGCCCCGCCTTGTCGCTCGGCAGACCGCCCGAGAAGATCACCAGGCTCTCTCTGGAGAATAGAGGCACTTTGGTTTAGTGAAATTGAGAATCGAAATTCTATAAAGGCTTTCGCTGCAGCGTGCAGAACAATAGAGTTAAGTACTTTATTTTTAGGCCTTTATTAATATTTAGAGTGTCTTCAATAGAATACATAAACTCCTTTCATGCATGTCGTAAGAGTCGACATCATCATCATCATCATCGTCATTTTCACCCATAACAAGTCCACTGCCGAACATAGGCCTCCCCCGACAACCTCAGCTCCGACCGGTCGGAAGCGTCCTGCATCCAACCGATGGTCGCGACCGTGACTAGATCGTCCGTTCATCTCGCGGCGTGGGTGGCCTTTCCACGCGTTTGCCACGTGGTATCCACTCTAGAGTCGACTACGAGTAATAATATTTGCGGTATATAATGTGTCAAAAGGCAGACTTACCCCGTTTTCGCAGTTTTCCATTCTAATCTTAATATAGGTTTACAAGGTTCTAATTTTCCATCTTTGTTTGCTTTTGCTGAAATGGGAGAAAATACAAATATTAATAAACAGATAAATCGTAATAAAACTTTCTAATTAAGAAATTTTTATAACTCTCAAAAGGTACCCAGTTTAAAGCTTTTTATCAATAAGTCCCGTATTGTATAACTGTATAAAAAAACCCGCTCACCATGAGGGTAGGACAGCGAGAGCGGGCGCGGCGCACGCGTCGTCCACGTGGCCAGCGCGCCGTCCACGTGCGCCGTCATGAGCTTGCCATCGTGTTGCCAGGCGGCGGCGCGCACGCCGTCTGCGGCCGGGCCCGCGCCCAGGCTGGCGCGCCACTCCGCCTGGCGCAGGCGCAGGTCCCACACCACCACCAGGCCCGACTCGAACGCTACTAGCAGCTGGGGAGGGGGAAGGCTAATTATGTTGACAGTTTTATCATTTTGCAAATAAATTATAGGTACTGAGGATAAAATGTAACTGGATAATAAATTCTTGTAAATTAATTCAATACACACACACACACACATACAAGAAATTCAAATGAAATCAGTGGGGTAAGCACGAACCTTTTTACGCGGCGTAACGCTAGCGACTCGCAAGCAAAATCTATATGACTTGACATTTTGACGATAGCGTTACGGACTATCGAGAGCTTCGTGGTTACCCCTCTGTTTATTTGTCAAAATGCGGTAGGAAGATAAATATTAATTAGGCACTGCATGTTTCGCCTCGCAGAGTTTGCAAATTTTAAGTTAGGTAGGCTAAAAGGCAAGTTATAAATATATTCTAAATTATTACCAAATATGCTGCAGGCTCGAGATAGTAAAATTTGTAGTAGTAATATTGAAAGTAAGTATGTATTTACCTAAGAAAAATGCTGTAACTTACTTTGCTAGCGTCCAGGGGATTGTCACTTATATCTACTACTGCTCCAGGATGGTTTGGCCTAGTCCTGTAACAATAAAATATGTTGTTAACATATTTTCATCTATTTTACAATATCCGGTGATGCAAAGTTCCGCTTGTCACCACAATTTAGACACATCTCTATTCTTGAGTTGAATCGGTTTCATGAAATAAATCCCGTGCATAGCTATAGAACTAACATTTTTTGTTAGCAACTACACAATATTGTCGTCATATACACAGCAACTAGCGCCATCGTTCAAAGTAACTACGTGTTTGGTAAAAAGCACTTAGATAAGAGTATTGTCATCTACCCTCGTTGGATTCTCTGCTAGTTTTACAACATTTTTTCTTACTACCCACAAAATTGTTCAGAAAAAGCAGAAGCTAAGAAGCTTGTAGGTGTAATTGGAGTACTTACTCCAAATACAAAAGACAGGGCTCTGTCTAACTAGGAGTGTTTGAAATTCCGAAATCCGCAGTTCGAAAGTTAGCTGCAACACATTACACGGGGTCTTGGAGCAGTCTAACAGGGACCTGTCACAATCCAGGTGAGTCCTACCATTCTCGAGTACCATCCCAGCTTCCACAACAAGGAGTAAATGTGTTCTGTGGTTTAACTAAGGTACTTAGAAAATAGTAGCAAGCTCAATGCCAAGGCTAAGGTGCTGGCCCAACTTTTGGCCCTATGTGTACATCGGTCATTATTTTAGTTAGATGCATTACTTATTATCACAAAATATCGGTGACTTTAAAAGCTAATCTCAGATAATTTCTTTCCCCGATTGTAATTTCGAAATGGAATTTTCATATTCCAAAAATAGCAGCTACTGCCCCCGGGTCGAGATTTTGTGCAATTATCACTCCAACCCCCATTAAGCGGGGTAGGTATAAGGTGTGATTACTAGTGTACAGCGTACCGAAGTGGGTCAGTGGGTCACGGGGGGCGCAGCGTGTCCGGTTTATACTCTGTGACACTTGTTCACTTCGCTTTGCGGAGGCTCAATGATTTATTCGTCGTGAACGTCCTCGTCTCTTTACCGCAGCGAATAGAAAGAAGAACGATAGTAATGTTTATTTTCGCCATATAGAAAACAGTGTTTTGCCATATATTGTGGCAATAATAAACGGTTTTTTTCTACTTGACACTCTTTAAAGTACTTATTATGGTCGATTCTGACCGTCATCGCACTTAAATATAAACTTAAAATTTGTTATGTCTGTCCATGTCCATTTGTATTTTAATGGCAAATTATATTGTTAAGTTTATGTTTAAGGGTGACGGTCAGAATAGACAAATTATTTTTTTAAAAACCTAATTTTGTGGCAGCTTCACATCACTACATATTATAAAACAAAGATTGTCCCTATATATATATATATATATATTTGTTTATACATAGAGTGATTTACGAGGAAGGTTTATAATGTACTAGTGGACCCCCGCGACTCCGTCCGCGTGGACTAAAGAAAAAACAAAATGTCATAATTATCCGGGATAAAAACATTTTCCTATGATAAAAAGTAGCCTATATGTTAAGTGGGACCTGTCCCAATATATACTGAAAACTGCATCGAAATCGGTTCAGACGTTTCTGAGATTAGCGTGCACAAACGCCCAGACAAACAGACAAAAATCATTGTTTTGGGTACTATTGCGTTGATAAAGGTCTCTTATACAATTTTTTCTCATATATCTTCCATGTACAGACAGTGATCCGTTACATTTTTATTATTTATTTCACCCCCAAACTGGTAAAAATTTCAAAATGCTAGAACAAACGATTTTTTGTTTCTTATGACGTGATATTTGACGAACTTGCATACTAACTTTCAACCCTTATTTCACCCCTTAGCTGGTCGAAATTTCAAAAATGCTAGAACAAATGTTTAATGATTTCTTATCAAGTGCTTAAATATAAAGTTTCATGGTTTTATCTTTTAAAATTAAGAAATCCCATACAAACTTTCAACCTCTATTTCAACCCCTTCATCCCTTTTTTTCGAAATAAAAAGTAGCCTATGTTCTGTCTCAGGGTCTAAAGATTGTCTGTACCAAATTTCATCAAAATCGGTTGCGAGGTTTAAGCGGGAAAGCGTAACAGACAGACAGACAGAGTTACTTTCGCATTTATAATATTAGTTGGGATTGGGATAACTAGGGACCCGCCCCGGCTTCGTACGGGAGTAATGCACTCTGACGCGAGCGAAGCCGTGGGCGGCCGCTAGTAGGTTATATTTTGAAACATGACAAGATTCTTCAGATCTCTAAGAGACAAATACCTACATGTAGATAATAATAAGTAGGTACACCGTATAAATTTAGCTAAATATAATAATGAAGACAATTTGATTTGACTTTATTAAACGTAACCTTTCATCCCCAAAATATTATGATATTTATTGACCCAATAACCTTATAAGTCGGCTCCGCTGTCTGTCTGTCACGCAAGGGTAAATGTGAAGGATATTGTATTACAGGCACCGAATAGATAAGTACATTAGATATGGACACGAGAAGTATGGAGGAGCTAATAAAAAAAACAGGATTATCCATGTTCTTCAGCACTCCATGCTGATTCTACTTACTTGCCAGCCAATTTCTATTACCGATCTTGAGAGAGATGTCTTGCTATCTCCGATTTGATCTTCAATTGTTTTCGTACTTCAAAATTTTATTCCAATCAAAAAGTCCTTGAATCTCTGTTTCTACGGTGAATTTATTTGATATCTAATATTGAAATCGCATATAAAACTATCAATAATCTTGCCTACTTCTATGAATTATCAATAGTTAAATCTTTATAGTTTATGCATCTCTAAAAGACATAATTTTCATTCACTTACGTAAAGTGCTATTTCATGAGGCTTATGTGATGTTGTTTTAATATGAACCTAATTGGTAACTCTGTCGAAGTAGGTATAGGTACAAGTCATGTCCGCAACTTAACCCGTTCACTTCGTCCAAGAATAATGTAATATAGGTTTTTTTTTAAATACATACGATATTTATTTAATGAATTGGATAATTGGGTAAATACAGAAAAAAAATCTTAAATCTAAAACATATTTACAAATAGAAAATTTCCTGCAACTCCACCGCTGGCAACGTGGCTAAAAGGCTAGCCGCATTGCCCCGCTGAATGGCGAGGCTAATTCTTTGTCCAAAATACTGGCCAGACCTTCGGTCGTGGGACGCCTCGACCAGTCTTTTCGAAATGCCTTTAAAAAGGGCATGGGCTCCCGGGCCCCTAGGCCCCATGGTTTCAACCCCAAACGGCTCAAATATGTAGTCTCCACTGAGGTTTGCATTTAGGTTATACAACGTCCCATTCGACATATACAAGGAGGGCTTGTCCTTATCAATGTCAGACATTAACGTCCTTTTAGCCTCCAAGATTTACGGGTTACGTTTATTTTTCCTATATTCATTACAAGTGGAAAGATTGTATAAACTACTTATCGTAGTTCTATATAACATGTACTAGAACAGTATAGCTGTTCTAAGATCGTCAATTACCGCTTGAAACTTTATTGCATCTATAACTATACAGGATGTTTGTGACAGCCAGGTAAATATTGATATGCTGACATCAGACCATGATTTTGAGGCGAGAACCACTGAAAATTTTCGCTGGAAAATTCCATTATCACCGATTTTTTTATTTAAAAGAATTGTGCAGTTTATTTAATTAAACCTTGAATAATAGCTTAAAAACAAAATTTCAACTAATAATAGATGATTTAAAAAATAGATCCGCTGAAATAAGTTCAAATAACTAATCAACAATTAGGGTCAGTTAGTGATCCAAAAAACAGCAATGTATCACACAATCACCAACAAGCTCATTTAAATCGTCACAGTATCGCCCGATTTAATTATTGCGGAAAGCAAACAACTAACATAGTTTATAAGTCAATCATATTAATTAATATAACTATTGACTTGGTCTGAAAATAAATGATTTTATTTTAATTTTATTTTTATTAGGGATAATCAAATTAAAAATGCATTTCCTGCGAGTAATAATACTGTCGTATAACTCAAAACAATGTTATCTACTTGTTTAGTATTTCATTATTTGCCTGGCTGTCACACACAGCCTGTATAATGAAGTTTGCTGAAACCTTGAGTTATATAAAATATCTATGATGGTCTCAGGTCTTTGTGCGCCATTTTAATACATTTATGGCGTTTTCTGTGTCAAAGAAGATAGTAAAAGCTGTAACACCATAACATTACATTTACTCTATTTGTCTAAGCATCCAGCTGCTAGATCTAGCAAGATTTATCCGTACTAATTGCAATTCAATCTTAATGAATAATACATAGATAGGTAACGCTGCCGGAGATAATTACGTAAGACTTTGTTAATCTGGGGATAATCTGATAATCTTCGGATTATATCGCGACGACACGAGCCGCCACAGCGACGAATTGAGAAAAGCTTCTAATGACAGACGGACAAACACTTCGCTCAATGTATTGTTGTTTAGTATTGTAAAGCTTGAATAAGTTGATACTTGTTTTTTATTTTTTCTTTATTTTAGGCATTTTCACACAGGTGGTGGTTTATATGAAACCAAAGTGAAGTTAAATAGTTAAAATGGCGAGCGATTTCTGCAATAACTATTGCATCTCGTCCGCGATTCCGTCCGCTAAAGAAAAAAACAAAATGTCGAAATTATCCGGGATAAAAACATTTTCCCAGGATAATAAGTAGCCTATATGTTAAGTGGGACCTGCCTATTCGTGAAAACTGCATCGAAATCGGTTCAGCCGTTTCTGAGATTAGCGTGCACAAACGCACAGACAAACAGACAAAAATGTAAATCATTGTTTTGGGTACTATTACGTTGATAAAGATCTATAATATTTTTTCTTATATATCTTACATGTACAGACAGCGACCCGTTACATTTTTATTATACAGGGTGTAACAGAAAGGGTATGTTAAGCGAAAAGCTATGTAAATAGCCCACTATAGAGAACCTATTTCCAAAATTTGAGACTTGAAATCACATGTTTATTTTTCAAGATTCTATGAACATTCCTTAGTTGTTTAGGAATTATCCACACTATCTGGAAAAATAAACATGTGATTTCGAAATTTTGTGGGTAGGTTCCTTTAAGTGGGCTGTTTACATAGCTTTTCGCTTAACATACGCCTTTTGTTACACTCTGTATGTATAAAAGATTACATATACCTATTCCCGAAATAGGGTGGCCAGAACTTCAGGATTATAAGGTAAGGGAAATCCCACAGCCACGATTAACATAGCGGGGACAGATGTTAATGATTCTAAATCAAGCAGCAAAAAATAATAAGTAGCTATCTAGCTATAGGAAAACTGCATTGAATAATACTATATCCTAGATACTTTGCCACAGACATACGATATCCTAGCACTAGACTTGCGTGTAAAAAAGAAACGACATGTAAATAAAATCAGATAATGTAAACAAAGCATCACGTGTCGACAGCGTGACCGCGTCGGCGTCGTGTCGGCGACGTCGCGCCGACAACGTCGAGCGACCGACAGGCGCCACCTGTTGCTCCCACCCCCACCCCTATTCGTCCCACCCCTCGCTCGTAAACTTATCAACACGAAATGCTAGTATTGTAAGCTCTAGTCAAAGATAAAGTACGAGATGGAAGGTTTTTATTGCAGTAGACGTATTTAAAATTTGTAAGTGCATCAATTTAGCTCACATGAGTATGAGAGATAGTAATATTGATATTAATTTAACATACGGTTTCAGGATAATGGGCAATCTTACATACATATGTGTTTTCAAAATGAGGTAGGCAAAACTACAGGAGTATGTAGGAAATCTCACAGTTATGACGGCCGCGATCCGTCCGGTGGACTACAGAAAAAACAAAATTGGTAGTGGCCCTTATGCCTGATATTTGACGACGCCATAGGTCCTGGGTTCGAATCCCGGTAGGTGCAAACATTGATGTGATGAATATCGATGTTTGTTTCCGAGTCTGTATGGATGTTTAAGCGGGAAAGCGTATACTTATCGCATATAATATTAGTATAGTTATATACCGTTGCCTAGTACCCACGACACAAGACCTTAGGGATCTTAGTGTGGGATTAGGTTAATGTGTTGTGAAGTGTGTGAATGTGTGTGTGTGTGAATATGTTAATGTTTAGCACAGCGAAGACAAATGTACAAATCATCATCGTCTGAGAGACCACTCCTGAATTCCTTAGTCGACTCTTACGGTACTCGTATTCACGTAGGGAGATGTATTACAGTGAAGCTCCTCATCAGCATTGATATGGCAAACTTTATTTCTGAATTATAATATGTATGGATAGTGGACGCCCGCGACTCCGTCCGCGTGGACTACAGAAAAAACGAAATGTCGAAATTATCCGGGATAAAAACATTTTACCGGGATAAAAATAGCGCCTATATGTTAAGTGGTACCTGTCACAATATACTCCTGAAAACTGCATCGAAATCGGTTCAGCCGTTTCTGAGATTAGCGTGCATAAACGCACAGACAAACCGACAAACAGAAAAAAATTCCAAAAATCATTCTTTTGGGTAATATTGCGTTGATAAAGGTCTCCCATAATATTTTTTCTCATATATTTTCCATGTACAGACTGCGACCCGTTACATTTTTATTATAGTATGTATATAGTATATACGAGTAGTATATAAATAATAAATAGAAGATAACTAATAGATCAGGGGTTTACTTCAAGCGGGATTTATGCCATTAAGGAAGCCTTATCTTAGCTTACGTGATGTTTCTACATATTATAAGCAAACTGTGTAGGATAACATATCATCTTCCTGCCCTTATCCTAACATAAATGGTTTTTTGAAACTCATATTGCCAAAGATTGGCTTTTATTTTACGGCCGGCTGCCTACCTGACGCCAACCCTTATACGGCTCGTGTATAGTATACGGCCTGTACAAAGGAAATAATTAAAAAATATATGGTGGAAGTGGAGACACTTTCAGCGACTACAATTCTAATTTATCTTTGGTTAAAGCCTCAAGGACGAGAAATGTGAGTAATCAGGTTATACGAGTAACATTAAGGGAAGTCTATAGTATACTCTAATGGCCGTACCGTGATAATCTTTGATACGATATGCCCTGATCACCCTTATATAGAGGGTGGGGGATGTTCGATATTACTGAAATAACGTTATTGATATCGCGTTAATAAAGTTGGGGAAACGGTTTTTATTTTGGAACTAATGGAAGTGATTTCACTAGATTTAATATATTGGTCACGTATATAGCGGATTATTTCTGAAATTACTTTTCTGCATTTTGTATGACTAGACTATTATTGTATAACATACATACATACGTATACATGAGGCTGTGTTTCTGTAATAAGGTAGCCATAACTACAGGTTCATTTGGTTATTATTCATTCATATCATAAAGGAGATCGCACAGCTACATTTAGCATATGCCCGAGTTCCCTAGTAGACTCTTACGACATGCACGGTAGGAGATGCAGCTGATGTATTCTACTAGTAAAGTCCCACTGACAACCGTATAGTATAACTGCGTATAAATAATTATACTTCCGTGCATGTCGCGTAAGAGTTGACTGAGGAACTCGGGAATTGACTCAGGCGATAGGCCAGCAACTTGAAACTGATCATGAAGGTGACTCCGTACTCAATAATAATTCCAAAACATCTTAACACCTGTCCCTGAATATCCCTGCTATCCTAAACGTGGGTGTGTAATATTCCTCATGATCTTGCAGGTCTGGCTACCCCATTTCGAGAATATAACCCTGTCTCTAATGTTTGTAAGAACGGCAGTTATTCTCTGAAACGGACGCTTATTTTTCATGCATGCGAGGAGCGTTTTACAAACATACAGAAAGCGCTTCACAAACGTTCGGCAGTGCCTCTTCAAGACCAGTGAGCTGGATGTCTTGAAGGGTGAACTCAATCATTTCATTTTCTAGCTAAATTCACAGGGATTTTATGACTGAAGATTGTGATATTAAATTAAAGATTTTATGGTAACTGCTTAACTTAGTAATATGGATTGGAAGTACGAGTATTATGGCTACTCGTAAAGTAAGATTAGCTGCAGTTGATTTACATACATACATACATTATGTGTACAAAACTTATTGTAACGTGTCTGTGAATCAGGTCGCCATCACGTCGTATTCATAAGTATGGGATGTACATGTCTAGCGACAGCATGCGTCAGCTGAAATCCCCAGTCAATACTACCGTATATAAACTGTATGTCTTATCAAATAAAAGTCAGACACCGTCAGAGATCATCAGATATCAGAAGATGAGCTGAGAACCCACAACATGGCTATAATTGCTCCGGCTGTCCTGCTCCTATTAACGCCCCCCAAGCGACGTAACTTAACATGTTCATATCTCTCTAACAGAGATTTCTTCCAGACAATCAGTTAAAATTCTACTAGCAAACATAAGGAAAACCACATGTGCACAACCACACGTATTGTGTTGTTGTAAATAAATGTTTATCTGAAATAAACAAGGAATTCTGAGCAATATAAAGTAACGTATCCACACGTTGCTCTACATCGCTAGACGTAATTTTGACGTATGGTACATTGCTTACCGCAATGTGTTAACTCTTGAGGGATCTATCTAAACTCTACCTACTTTATTAGATACCTATATTATTGGATTTGCTTAAAGTTAAAGGTGCAACAACATGCTCAACAATATACAACAATATACTCGTATATTTGCATAAATTAGGAATGGTATGCAATGATTTCACACATGTCATAAAGTCATACCGTGTTGTTGCAAAATAATATAAGCATTGTTTAAGCTAAACATTATCTAATTTGACATATATTACATACATTTTGCAGTCAAATGTCAATTTTAAACGGTTTTTAACTTTAGGCGCGGTTTTCTATTAACCCCAAAAGAAGCTTATAGACGATAGACTTACATAACATTTCCCTCATCACTGAATAAAAGCATCGATGGTAGAAATAGCATATTAATTTATCTGCCGCCGCATTTCTAAGGTAATGGCAAGTGACAGCTGAGATAGCGTCACCAAGCGTTTCCGGGCGCTTCTGTAAGAACTAGATGCATTGTGATGCTAGCTGGACGCATTGTGACGTTAAACTATTTGTAAGGCACTGGGCCACGTGTACGGACAACCAGTCAGCCAGCTTTACTAGGTTAAGAAAGTACAGCTTCTTTTCACGTAAAAGGTTATGCGAATTGTTAAATAAATTTAGATGGAAGTGTTTGAAACTTACATGCTCAATGCACAAGTATGTAACGCCAATATTAATCTTTCTACCTATAATAGGTACATAAAATATAAGATAAATTCCAAAGAATACAATGATAGACTTATATAAGTATTTCAAGCTGTAACATGGCTAAATTTCATGGCTTCTGCTCAATGCTTAAAGTCTATCCAAATTACGGACCAGTTTAATAAACGTTTGCTTAGCCTATGTGAACCCGAATATTCTAAACATGCACCTATTCTGAATGTAAGTAAGCTATATTTTTCAAGCACCTCTAGTAAGCGAGAATATGACAGCTGTTGCTTGCAGAGATAAGCCATACGAGTACACAATGAGCTTCCGAGCGAAGCGTGTAGATAGGGCGCTGTCGACTCGCTTTTAGGGGTACCGACAACCCTGCGCACAGGGCTGTGTATGGGAATATTTAACTTGTGGGTGTGGTGTGAGCTTATGAAAGTGCTATATAGTGTCGGCAAAGTAAAATCGCATCATCCCATGTCTGCTCGTGGGTATCGCGGGAGGCGTTTAAGGGATTCCGGGAGGTGGACAACAGCGCCTCCCTGCGAAACCTCACTGCGGTCTGAAATCTAATCTAGCCTCGTGCTATAAGAAATATGTATATAAGTACTTAGTATATAATTTAAAATTACCTAGTACTAATGCAATAAATAAGCGTAATTATTTATTTACTTATCGCTAATTGTTGTAAAGTTGTTACTAAATATCCTAAATATCCATAGACAACACAGGTTAAATTAAGAACAGTTACTATGTCCATTAAATAAACCAATATGATATAATTACAACAATAAACCTTTAAGCTCGTTATGCAAATGAAGAACATGATAAAACAATTTTTATTTCTTACTAAACGAAAAAATATTTCACGAGGTAAAAATAAAAAGTGATGAAAAGGATACTTAAAGCGAATATGATAACAGAAAGATTCAAATACGGCATAGTTACGCAATTTTCTGCTTCAAAAGACATTACGAAGGACTTTTATTATATCCCCTCGAGCCTGCTTTATAATTTATGTCGTTTTAAGAGCGAAGGAACAAACGGCCGCCTTTTGTCCGTTGCGTTTTTTATCAGCCAGGTACGTCTGCAGCGGACGTCATTATTTCACACAGTTATTTTAAATAAATTGCGCAATAACTTACAATGGATTTGTGACAGCCCTGCTTACTTTAATTGTTGTCGCGCCGCCATTGGCGGAAGTTCGTTACGATGCGCCAATGAGCTCGCGTCATTTGAATCGAGAACCCGATATGAGGTAACAGGGCTGCCACACGCCCGAGGTTCTATTATAACGATCTGTATTGTCTGCGAATTTAACGTTTACAATAATAATAGCGATTGCGGGTTCGCCCGCGGGGTTCTAGTTTGCCAATTAACTTTATTGTTTATAGTGCGAAGCGAGTTGAATTAGTGCTCACTCGCTTTGTTCTATGTAAATACACGTACAATCTCGACTGTACGAGTATATTTAATTAAGTAAATGCAGAATATAGCCAGCAATTTATACAGAGTTATATCAAGTTAACTAGCTCAGGGCGTAGTTTCGCTGTTCTAATGTTAAAATTAAAAATAAAGGCAAAACGTGAGAGTTTATTAAAAAACTTCAGGCTAATGTTTGTTAAGGTGCTCGTTATTAGTAAGTGGCGCAATGGGAAGAAACCCCTTTTTATGTTTTAAAATATTTAGGTAGCACGAGAATTTTCGCAATTAACTGTTTACTGCATTATTTGGTCGGATTCACTTCACTTTAGGTACAGCTGTAAAGCTTGAGAGGGCACGATTGTCATTAGCTTCACAAATTATTTAGAATTAGAAATACTTATAAAAAAACCAAGTTCATTTGATATAGGTGCAAAATAAATGGAATTAGCGCATTTAAGCGGAAAATATTGTATCGGCAAAATGAGCACTTCATTGACAGACAAGGTTCGTCACGCTTCATTAGTCAGCATTTCAATAAAATGACAAATATTGAGCTGAAAGTGTTTTCCGGCAGAACTACGATGAATTTCGAAGTATCAATAAAAATCTAGATGTCTGGGAAGCAATAATGAAACGAGAAATGGGGAGATCTCGAGCGAGACCCAAAAGAATATCAGACTAGGAACTTAACTTAGTGTTTTTAAACCCAGGGAAGATTTTAACACATATACGAGTAAGACCCGGTAGATGAATAGGATTGTAGAAAGTGAAGATCTTAGAAGGCTACCAGTAGTAAATAATTATCTTAGAATAAAGAACAAAGCAAAGTGGTCTCAGAATGGAACCCAATGTTTCTACCGACAAAGTCGCGGAATCGAGAAAGAGATTGCGGCAAGTTCTGCATGTACTAGCATGATATTGTCCTAACTTTTCGTAGACAGAGCCGTAGTATCTTCCAAAAGCAAAGCGGTGGCAATGGGACAGAGCAAATTGTACAGCTTCCGCATTATAATGTCAAATTAAGTCAAACTACTTCGAGATTGGTGATATGTTATATGACTTTTATAGGAGAATATAGTACAATTTTTGCTATCGCATTACCTTGCTGGATACAAAGATAGTTTGGGGATCGGGTGTCGAAATTGAAGGCTTATGCCCAGCAGTGGAACGATGCCGAATGCCGGTATGTAAGGGCATATAAAGTTTACATCCTAAACATCATTGTTAGATCTTTTTTGTCGTGGTGTAGAGTCACCACGTTGCCTACCTTTATCCGCTCGACTGACGTCACGTCTGCTTTATAAAAGCTTTTTCTTTGTTTCGTCATACACGTACGAAATATGTATAACATTTAAACCTACATCGCGTCCCTTTGTCATTCATATTTCAGTTATTTGAATATTGTAGTCAGCGCATAGTTTCCACGAATTAATTATTAATTTCCGTTTTATATTGAAATATTGAAAACGCTTACAATTTATATTTCTATTTTATATTAATAAACTCGCTGCTATTTATTTTGTTCAAACTGCGATTAAAATTAAAATATTAATTAACTATACAAATGGAATAAAACAACGATCGGTCGAACTAAAAATCTTATTTTTTGAGTTGGTTCAAATAAAGTAATAGTTTACGATTGTTACCTTGTAAGAAATAAAGCAATCTTTAATATATTGTAAGTCAAAAGGGAGTGTTGATAGAGAGAGAGGTAAAAGACCCTTTTGAAAAAGAAAAAAAGATAAAGCGTAATGGCGTCATTTTGCCTTTTCCTAAACATTTATCAAGAGAACGTTTTCACCTACATTTATTAGATCGCGAAAGATACGAAGCTGTGATGCGTGGTGACAACGAAACATTTATATGACAATTCATACAAAGACTTATTTCTTTTTACAGATTGTCACGATATTAGGTACATATGTGAACGAATAAATATTTGTCTACCGTATGTTTGGTCTAAGGGTTTCCGGGAGGTGGGCAGCAGCGCCTCCCGTACTGACAACATAGTCCGAAAATCACACTGCGGTCACCAACCCGCCTGCCCAGCGTGGTGACTATGGGCAACACCCATCTGTGGCAGTAGCCTTATGGCGTGCCCTGGGGGACGCTTACGTCCAACAGTGGACTGTAAAAGGCTGAAGAAGAAGAAGAAGAAGAAAGTTGGTTTGGTACTTAGTAGCATGCAAGTGATTAATAACAAACGTTTAAATAATAAGTACAAGGAAACACTGCATTTCAATAAGAATTTATTAACTGATATAATTTCAAGTACTTCAATCGATATCCATATATTCATATTAATAAATACCCAATAGAGATTTACTAATTTTAAATAATAATTGAATAAGCTCAAAATTCCAATAATCCATATGAAATGGGTAAAACATCGTAATAGCCCCTCATCCCCTGGGGATGTTTGCTAATTAGGGGTAAATAGGAACTATTTGAGGTTAAAACCGTTTATTAAAACTGAAACGTTATTTATTGCGTTAACTCGTTTTAATTCTCGTCGGGTTTCACTAGTTGTGAATATTTTAGGGATAAGCTTACAGGTGTAGGTATAAGTAGACGACGTTAATGTATAGTATAATAATATAGTGTGAAAAAAATGCTTACGGACTTTAACCGGCTGATTGTGTCTAGGTACGAAGTTCGTACCTAAACACAATAGGCGTTCGTACTACGAGCAATGCCACAGAAAAATAATTACACATACACATAAAGCGGCCAAATTTATTAAACAGATCGTTTATTTTTTGCGTTGTGGTTAAAAACTAGTAACAATTCCACTGACCGTTCAACCCAATTCACATTTTTCTACACTGCAAGGTAACATTTAATAGCAATAGATCAATAATTTAAAGATTTCGATATAGTAGCCAATAGGTAATTTAATTTACTTCGACTATGTGAATAGACTGTATACAGTCTCTACTGTGTTATTCCGAGGAATTTTGTGACCATAAATGTTAGTACGTAAATATGATAGTGGATCCACTTAAACCTATACCTGTGGAGGAGCTTTATAAGTATTCCCTGTGGAGAAAATAAGGTCTAATGAAGGAATATAGCCTGCCTAGAGAGAACCCTATTTACTTACTCGTAGGGTAGAGGGTAAATATAATAGGTATGCAATGCTACCTTTTGATTTACTGTTGATAAATATGATTTATTTGATCTTGATTTCGTTTTCGTTAAAAAATTTAGGCAAATTTAAAATATTATATGAGATTTTGAGAATATAATAAATGTTATTGATTCACTGATAACCACCAACTTACACCCAATTTGCTAGTTTCTAAGTTTTTTGATGATTGTACATATAAATGTACCTCAGAAAAGGAAGTACTATTTTCAACATAATATTATATGATAAAGGTTTTAAAATGTTAACCTGCTAGTCTTACAAACCTAGGTTCCTACAGAGCCTTTCCCGCTAGCCTTCCTCTGTAGTGACTTATCTATCTACATAATACTATGCTGATGATACTGATGATCTCCGACCTATAGGCGACCAATCTCTACGGAGATATTATAGTGCACAAGTGTGTGCGCAAACACAGGTGCACTCTCTATTCCGTTACTCTCATAGTCCGATGGGACGGAGAGCCGACACGACCGGAGAGAGATCAGGCGCAGGACCAATGGTTTTACATGCTTTCCGAGGCACGAGCTAAGTGACAATTTTGCAACATTAAAATCTGTACATGAAATTAATTCATTGGTACAGGCCCGTGACTGGGATCGAACTTACGCCTCCCGCTTGGAAGGTGCACGTCTTAACCACTGGGCTATCACCGCTATGATGATACTATGTACGTAATGATACATGTTTTTTTTTTCATTCTAAAAATAAAAAGGATTTCAAAAACCATTCGCTCTTTTCACGAAAAACTATTGTTTTATTTCGTTTTGTCACTGAATATGAAAAATTCTATAAATTTTACTGAAACTTTCGGCTAACAATATAGAAAAACAAGGATTTTTTTTACAAACAGGGAAATATACGACTAGCTTTTTTAAAAACTAGAGAGGGTGTGCTTCAGTATGTAGTTATATCAAGAGTTCAGATAATAACAGCATCAAACTTAACCTTTGGATAGGTTATCTGACCTATCTGATAATTCGGTCCTAAACGACATACTCGTATTGACCGATTTATCAGATACCACAATCACTCCTCAATTTCTGTTCAATCCTCTTTAGAAACTGTCCAATTTTAATAATCTATACATATAATAAAAATGTAACGGATCGCTGTCTGTACATGGAAGAAATATGAGAAAAAATATTATATGAGACCTTTAGCAACGCAATAGAACCCAAAACTATGATTTTTGGAATTTTTGTCTGTTTGTCGGTTTGTCTGTGCGTTTGTGCACGCTAATCTCAGAAACTGATGAACCGATTTCGATGCAGTTTGCAGGAATATATTGTGACAGGTCCCACTTAACATATAGGCTACTTTTTATCACGGGAAAATGTTTTTATCCCGGATAATTTCGACATTTTGTTTTTTCGGTAGTCCACGCGGACGGAGTCGCGGGCGTCCACTAGTAATATAATATAATAATGACCGTATACCTAAAGCTGTCCGTATGTAATGTTGTGTTACCTTATACGAGTTAGTTGCACGTACAACTGACTTTGACAGCCTAATCACTAGGCTAGTCTCGATTACTATAGACATGGAGAACGCATGAAATGGAGGTGCGATAATCTATGTAAACCGATGACTAATGTAGACGCAGTATAGACCAATCACTGGTTTACTTTTGCCAATCCCGCGCAATAGCTATTTTCTATTGACAATTTGATGGTGGAAATATCAATTGATGTAAGTTATAGATAAAACACAATTTGACAGGATAGCCAAAAAGGTATCGAAGAAGTACAGTCTTATTTTTATACTAAGGGCTCCTCAGCAGCTTCACTTGCTTGAACTGGATCACGAAAAATAAACGATTTAAATTAATTTACATTGGTCGAGCCCTATTCATATTTTAGTGACATCGTGAGACGAATGGCAACAGAAATTTATAATAAACCAATATAAAAAATATATATAGAGAAAATAATGAAAATACTTAATTGCTCTTAACTTAATCAATACTTCTACTGTCAAAAGGTTCATAGACCACGTCCTCGTTGTGCTTCCTTAATGATTCCCTTTAGCTAAGCTATTTGGAACTCTAACTACACCCAATAGAGTTGAGTATCGACTAATTATTTTTGGGTTTCGTGTATAGGCTTCCTAATTAACTTGTCAGTACGTAAACGGTACAAAATTTTAAATAAAACAAATTATTAACATTTTATAAGGACATAGCACGGAATGCAGAGGTCGTGGGTTCGATTCCCACCCGGGTGAGGAATTTTTTCCATTTCTTTATTAATAATTTTATAATTTTATAAGGAATAAATTATGTGACGTTAGTTATTGGAGGTTTTTAAATAAAAAATATGGGAAGTTATCGTCCAAACATGCATGCAGTACATAATATACCTACCTATATATTATACATGTTAATGATTTAAACTGGAACCCAATGTTATTCCGACACTAGGTACTCCACGTTTATTCTCAGCTGGGTTATACAGATTGTTTTTTCGTTGCCACCTTTAACGAAGGGTACGTACTCTATACATCAAATAAAGTAAGTTTAAATGCCAAAAAAAAAAAATGCTGGGAAACAATTTTTTTTTTAAATTACTTGATTGCGTGAAATTTATAGTGTCCAGTGTTTATGCTAGTTTTTTCATAGACAGATATTAATTATTTCTCGTGAAAAAATCTTGCTACGCGCGTCTATGTGCATTTATGAGAAAAATGATCGTGATGATGAAGAGATTCCGTAGTTTTCAAGAACGTTGACGACCAAAAATCAACCTGTATACATACGAGTAAATGTCCTCACGATCCTCAGTAATGTGGGACTGATTAAAGAGAGAGAGATAGAGAGAGAGAGATACACACGGCAGTGTTTCTGAAATTGTATAGCCACAAGTGCAGGTTTACGAGGGAGATACCACAGGAACTATTATAATTATTTATCGATGACTGTATTATGTACTTAACCATATTTTTAGTCATTTTTAAAATACAATTTTTCACTAGCGATGCGGGTGCGGTGATCCCGTTCTTCAGATTTTTTTTATATAAAGACATATTAAAATTAAATTTATTCATAATATTATGAGTGTATACTCATATTGTATATGTTTACGTCAATTTTATGCGCACAATGCGACCCGTTTACGATTCTACCCTTATGACGTTCAGTACGGGGGTGTAAAAATATCCTCTCAAAATAACCCCGCGGTTTTACGGCGCGGACGTAAAATTGATATTTGGATCGTAATTTTTTTCGCTTCCTCACCTTTAAGGGATGATGCTTGAGGGCTGATTTAATTTTGTTGTGCTAAATCTGGGAGTGTTATGTTATAAACGCACCGAATATAATAATATTCTATATACCAGTGTAAAATCCATATAGGTACTTTATTGTATAGGAGAAAATGTTGAATTTTTCATATGTTGTCAGGTAAAAAGCACCTAAGTTTGATTATGAAATAAAATTCTGTAAATATTACGAAAAAAATCTAGTTATAATATATTTTTTTAAATATCGAAATACAGGCGACGACGTAGTGTTAAGAGATGGTTTCCCAGAATAGCGGTGTCGTTACTTCATGGCCGCTATAATATGAACGCACCGCTACTATATAGAAAGAACAAGCTTTACAATCTACTACGAAGTTACTACGGTTTCGTAGCATTGCTACGACAGTGCTACATCCGAAATGACGAAAACTCTAATTAAATATAAAATCGTCAACATCATCAGCCTATTGCAGTCCACTACTGGACGTAGGCCTCCCCCAGTGTACGCCACATGGCTCGATCTCCCGTTTTTGCTATCCAGTCACTACCAGCCGTCCTCTTTAAGTCATCGGTCCATCTGGCCGCAGGGCGTCCAACGCTACGCTTGTCGAGGCGCGGTCTTCAATCGAGAACCCTTTTACTACACCGTCCATCGGTTCTACGACAGATGTGGCCTGACCACTGCCACTTCAGTCTGCTACATTTCGAGACTATGTCTGTTACTTTGGTCTTCCGCCGGATAATCTCGTTTCGGACTTTGTCCATTAGTGTTACGAGCATTGACCTTGCCATTCAAATTCACTCAGGACATTCAAATATAAAATAGTTTAAGCAAAATATTTAGTTGAACAATAGAATATTCGAGAGATCGTTTCATAAAAGCCCGGGATTTGGGATCAGATTGGCGAAGCGTCACCCGGCCAATTACACCTGTTACTAATCACAATTATCCTGCCACCCTCGTGGAACCTACCCCCTTATACTACCGGCGAAAATAGCTTGAATTGTCTTGAAAATCGCCCGGTTGAAATCTGATTGTGGAATTCGCGAGCTAATTGTTGAAGTTAACTTAGAATTTGAATATTGCGATTTTATTTATAAATCCGATAAACATGGTTAGAACCTAGGAGACTTAAGTAAAAATATAGCGAGTTATTATAAAATCATTTTAAAATTATTAATAAAGAAATGGAAAAAATTCCTCACCCGGGTGGGAATCGAACCCACGACCTCTGCATTCCGCGTGTCAGTGCTCTAACCACTGAGCCACCGGGTCAATTACTCGGATGACGAATTTTACCATCTCTTTTCTAAATTACATATTGGCAACGTTATTTTTCATCCCGATAGATAGATTATATATTATAAAATCATTTTAACAATGTTCTAAAACGCATATTCTTAAATACATGTTGATATAGAGGGAGATTCCACATTACTCCTTTCAAGTACTTAATTACATTATTTTTATTTTAGACAAGTGAATACCCGCAACTCCGTCCGCGTAGATAGTTATTCCGATAGTTTTGGAGTCTATTCACTGTAAACCAATAAACAAACAACCAAAAAACACCAATGCCTAATGCCATCAAAATATATTCGCGAAAACTTCAAATCGGTTAAGCCGTTTCTGAGATTAGTGTGTACAAACCGCGATCCGTTACATTTTTGTTATAATATGTATGGATTTTGATGAAGCGAGTTATGCTGGCTTGAATTTGTGCACAAAGTATGAGTTACGAGTACACACATGCAACGAGTAAAACATAAATCAAACATTTCAAAATGTCCGCCATGGACGGTCAGCTGACTGATCGTTATTTATTGCCAAAGCGAAAATGAATCACATAAATTAAACTATTGCTGAAATATCTATACAAATGTAACTATATCATGGCTGTATCCACCGGTAAGTAACTATAATATGTCTACTACTATATATAATATATATACGTGAAAATTGCGTAAAATATTTATTGCTTATTAAACTGACATCCTTGTATCAAAAAGAACTATTTGGCTATGTATATGACATATTATTTTTTAAAAGTATAATATACCTCTCAAATCAATACTCTTTAAAAAAGAGGTCTAGGAATAAGCGCTAAGTTATTAAAAGCTCGCTAACAAAGTCAATGTTGCCAACTTTGTAAAATATCTTTGACCCAACTACCGCCTCATTAAAGGCAGCGATTATCAAGTGCAAACAAACTACGAGTCGAACGTAGATGGATGGTGAAGCGAGGCAGGCGGGGGAGCCCTCGGGGACGCCAGCGAAGCCCGAGGTACTTAGCGCGGTGTTGCCAACCTAATGGTGATTTATCGCCACTTGTTCGGTTGGCAGCTTCTTACTTCGTTGCAGTTGCTTGTGATGAGATGTTTACCTCAATTGTGGAGCTTGTACATGATATTTGATTCTCGATTTGCGTTTTATCAATTCTCTATAAGCACGTTTATAAGTAGATATTTTCTTTTTAACCACTGAAAATTCGGTCACCTTAATTCTAGCATACTTCAACTTTAAACTTTTCCTTACCTATATAATGATACTTAACGCCATGGAGTAATGTACCTATCTACTACACGTTTATATATAAAATGGTTAATATCACAAAGAGTAAGAAAAAGTTCCGCGCAAATAAAATGCAACAAACTTGTATGTCTTAAGGCTTTAATAAATTAAAGCAGCCTCGGGCGAGGCACTTAATTTGTGAGAATCATTAGGGAAAAACTACCGGAAAGTGGGGAGTAATCGAGTGGTATTTAATGTTGCGGTGAAAAGGTTCGCGTGGAGTTTCGCTTTAGCGGGTAGATAGATGAGGTGCTAATTTAATTACATTTCTGAAGTAAAAAAGGTTCATTTTCTAGTTTGTGAACTACAATCTTTTTTTGTTATACTTTCAACCTAAGAACCTACTCATTAAATATCGCCATAGTAAAAATAACTAGAGTACCTACCTAGGTGGACTGTAACGCCTAGATATAGATTTATGTAGATTAAGTTGATTACTATATTTATTATTATACATATAGGTATGGAAATTTTAAATAAACTAGATCACTATCTGTTCTCACTCTGTAAAAAATTCCAACAAAATTTCGCCAGCACGATAGAAAAAATCTGTGGGGTACCCACGGGCGCCACTGAGACATGCCCAATTACTTCACCGTAAATTATTATTTCTTCGCACCGCGCTTCTATAACCGCCCCCTGATTACGTAAAAGCAATAGCAAAGCCGAAGCCGAGCGATCGCGATAATTAGAGTGTGTAAGTGCGCGGGGAGAGGTGCGGGGCGCGGGAGGACGCCGAGCGCTCGTTGCGCGCACGCACACTCTCAATTATCGCGATCGCGCGGCTTCGGCTTTGCTATTGCTTTTATGTAATCAGGGGGCCGTTCCTGCTGCGTTTTTGCTGGAAAAAAATGACCAGAATCCCCTAAATCTGGTAAAGCCACTATTAAGTAGGTCCTGCAAACTGTAAAGCAAGGTACTCACACTTCGATGGCCTTGTTCCAGTTGATGACGTATCCGCTGAGCGCGAACGTCTCGATGTTGACGACGTGCACATTGCCGCGCTCCGTGCCCACGTGCACCCACTTGGACTGCAGCGGCAGGTGCAGGCACGTGATCCTGCAACGGAAGACCAGCTCAGCATCATGGAGACAGTACCGTCTATCATAGTCTTTGTGGCGGTTAAAGTGGGGTTGGCCCTGCTTTTGAGTGTGCTGTGTTTTATTAAGCATGTTGTTTGGCGATAGTCTTTGGATACAATAAAACGGTCGAGTTATTATGTTTTTTTAATAATTGTACTTCTTTGAAGCATTATTGATGGCGATTTTTTCCCGTTTATTGTTCATTGGTAATTTTTTACTGTTATTTATGCTAAGCCTCAAAACTATATTTGGATAATTGCAGATTATAATTTAGATAGGGTTAAAAAAAATCAAATCAAAAGCTGTATTGTTATCTGTACTTCTGTGACTGCACTTTAAAAGCGTCACAGAAAATGCTAACACAATTCTCGATAAATAGTGTACATTTCAATAAAGACGGCTCTAAAGCCGGTCCCACACAAAGAGACAGTCCCCGACGTCAATAGACGTCGCTACGACAATGAACGTCGACTAGCGACGTTCGAACACGTTCAAATACGAGTATAACGTCTCAAAGCGTTTCATGTTATTCCATTCATATTTCAATAAGGGCTTACAGTTTCAATAACGTGAATAAGCTACAGGTAAAGTATGAGAACACTTCATATTATTTTACACAAGTATTTTCTAGTACACGACAATAAACTATAAATACATAGAAAGGCCTTAGAAATATTGCATTTCCGATATGTCAGTGCACCAGGATAAAAAGTACCCTATCCATGTCTAAATTGTTACGATGAAAGCCTTGACTTTGGATTTTGAATTATTATTATGCCATTTAAAATCCGTAAAAAGGTTGTGAAATCCATTTTATAGCAGTTTTTATTAAGTGTTTAAACCGCCGCCGCTCAAAAGGCTTAAATTACGGCCAGTAAACGGAATAATATACGACCTATAAAATATAAAACTCTCTTTGTCCGTTGATGAGGTTTTCCTGCAATATCTATAAAAGAAATTTATCAATATGAAAACACGGTGGGGGCAAAATGGCTGATTTTATGTCACCGATTCGTAGTCGACGTAGTCCGGCAGTCGTAGCACGTGCTACGGATGCGTAGCGGGTCTACGGTAATTAGGGTTGCCAGATAAAAGATAAAACCCGCGCACAATAAAAGGTTCTGTACCCTTTTATTGCTTTTATGTTCGTTTATTCTGTAAGATTGTGGTTATTTTATTACATCGTCACAGTGAAACTGTATTGCGTAATATAGACAATACCTATACAGTATAATGTTATTCACGATTGTTATAGGTATATTTGAGTACAGAAAGAAAATAAATAGAAGAAAAACAACAGTGTACCGAGCAATATTTACTTAAGTCTAGACATACAACTTTAACAACATAATTATTATATTACCTAGAAAAATAAATAAAATATTACGAAAACATTTTTCTACCTACTCCAATAACGATTTTACTTACTTACTAAAATGCTGCGAAAAAGATCACATAGATATACAGTTCGCCACAGATCAGAGAATCTATATTTATACATATAACAGCCAAGGAGAGATAGAGAAGGCAGGAGAGTGCGAGCGAGACGTGCAGACGACAACTAGGACATACCGACTCACCCTTTAATCTCATTGGTCTGTAGAGTGTGCTTGACGCTAAATCTGTAACAAGCACCTAACTTACAGTGCGTTAGGACAGGGCAGTGCGCGGGGCAGTGTGCACTGAGGGGCAGATTGTACCGAGGGGTAGAGTGTACCTAGGGGGCAATGTGTACCGAGGGGCAGTGTGTACTGAGGGGCAAAGTGTAACGAGGGGCAGAGTGTACTCAGGGACAGCTTAATGGGTACTGTGACAGGCAGTGTGTATAATCTAAGATGATTATTTCTTTTACAACTTACTGTCTATGATAAAAATTTATATGTACAATAAAGAATACTAAGAATTATTTTACTAACTGTGCCAGTTTTTGCTTGCAATAATTTATACGAGTAAGCCAATTTCTGAACTAAATTCTATTTATTTAGAAATTAGGAAATGTGACAACAAATTTAAAATAAGTTGGGTACGTACATAGACATTTTAAGTCTGAGAGTACCTACGCCACTAAATTCCTTGTCGACTCTTACGACATGCCCGGAATATTGACGGCCGATTGGTCTAGTAGGTAGTGACCCTGCCTACGACGCCATAGGTCCTGGGTTCTAATCCCGGTAGGTGCAAACATTGATATGATGAATATTGATGTTTGTTTCCGAGTCATGGATGTTTCTATACTTATCTATGTATTTATATACCGTTACTTAGTACCCACGACACAAGACCTTAGGGATCTTAGTGTGGGACTAGGTCAATGTGTTGTGTAGTGTGTGAATATATACTATAAATATATTCCAGTAAAACCTCACTGCTCACTTCAGCACAGGTAATATTTTCTTCAAAATATATTTGCATGAAGTAAGGTAAATACATAATACGACGGGTTACACTGTTCATATTTATGTTAATAGTCATCATAACAGATGCTACTGTCAAAACACTAAACATGTAGGTACACGAGAATATATCGGCACAATACTTATGTTGCTCCTAAAAACAAATAACAGTCGCTGGTGATAATAAATCTCCGACATTCGATCTTGGCAAACACCTGTGTGTGTGTATAAAAAATTTTGTTGGATGTTTCTACCAGTTTATATTTGTTTTGCACTTTTTTTTGTAATATTCACAATAAGCTCTAAGTTAAAAGTCAGTTCAGTCAGACATAATAAATCTATAATATAAAAATGAATCACTGAATGTGTTGCTAGTCGTAAGCGCAGATCTCGAGAACAGTTGAACCGATTTTGCTAATTCTTATTTTAGAATATTCCTTGGAGTACGAGAATGGTTGTTACGGAGAGAAAATTTTTAAAAATTGCCTGAAAAATCTAAATATAACTTTTTTTATATCGGCCGCCCACGACTTTGTCCACGTGAAAGGGCTTTACACCTGTGCAAAGTTGGGGCGGATCCCTAGTATATAATAAATACGGTGGTAAAAGAGGGAAGCGTCGTTACATTGTCAATCCAGTTATGTCTATTCTATTTTATCAAATGTGAATTAGAAATAAATTTTAGTGTAGTGTGAGTTATTCGGTTTAAGAAGAAAGCACCTTTTGCACATTTACGTGCTCTTTTTACATGGTTTCTTAAATGTTGACCATCCATGACTGTTATTTTACTATTAATTTGACAATTTTTAACGTGAATCACCGTTGACACGCCTTTGAGAAACTAATAGCATACTTAGCTTATCTATTGTTGCGAAATATAACGAAATAAGTTTCAGATAAAACCAACGAATAAGTGTGTAGCTGTCAACCTTCATTATCCTGTCAAACATTCTTTTATAAGCATAGTCTATGGTTTTCGTAAAGTCAGTTTTGCCAAAGCATGTCTTAAGACATTTTCACGTATATTTTTCCGCGGAACCACTCGTATCCAAACAATAAATCGGTCTTTTTGTTATCTATACGCGATAAAAACGACAAGGGATGCGATACATTGCTGGGCTACAACTGAAGACCGCGAGAGGATCAATGGGAATACATCGATGGATTGAGTACAGTTTGTGTTGTATCGTCGCGGTCGCGGTTATTTATTAAGGGATTGAGGGATTTTCAAACACAGGTGAAATATCGCTGTCTATAAATTACATTTCGTACGTTTCATTCTTTGATATATTTTTAACACATGTAGTACTTTTATTGTACTGGCAACTTCGCACAATTTCAGAGTGGGTAATTCGAAAACAGAACTACCCTACAACCTACGACACTATTCCTAGTCTACCGATTGTTCCTTCATTCTTTTTTTGTGCGCGGCAACGAGCACACGTTTTCAATTCTAGTATTATAGTTTAGTTTATTCTATTTTTCAAATTTATTATCAGAGTATTAAGAACATGCCTAAACGCAAAGCTTCTAGTGAAATTAACTATTACTTAAATAAAATTAAGAAATTAAAAGAAAGCCAAAACAAGAAGCGAACTAGAGTGATTCTTTATTCGTCATCGTCAGATTCTGAGGAAAATGAAGGTAAGAAAATATAATGATCTCTTATTAAATATTCTTGTACACGAGTCAAAATGTTCTAAGACAAGTTCTGTATAATTTTTTTGTGAACTAAAATAAGCATCTTTAAGTTAACCTGGAGGATATCACAATGAGGGTATCACGAAGGTTTAACATGATGCATAAAAATTAACCGGGAGGTTGACTGCGGGTCAACACGACGGTATTCAGAATAAGCATCTTTAAGTTAACCTGGAGGATATCACAATGAGGGTATCACGAAGGTTAGTAGTAAGGAATAGCGGGAGCTGGACCACTGACGTCATGGTCTCCTACGTCATAAACTTGAAATTTGCTAACTTTGCAAAAAGGTCATCACATATGGCTCATTCACATATGAGATGTCATTAACTAATGAGGTATGTGTGGGTAACGCCCCTCATTAACTAAGACACGCCTCCATTAGCTAATGACGTCTCATTAACTAAAAGACACGCCCCCCATTAACTAATTATCAATATAAATGGACCAATAGCAGAGCATGGAGTACTAATGACAAATCTGATTAAAGAATGCAACGCCCCGTACATTAGGCGTCTAAGATTGCCGACTATATCACATGGTCAGCGCGTGATACCTCTGACGTTTACTCACTAATGACCATACGACAGCATACCTTTGTGACATCATCAATGATTGCTTCTCTATATTTTGTTAATGCAAGTGACTCTTTATATCCCTTTGTAGCATTACTATATCAGAAAAACGCTGTACGAATCACGATGGAATTTTGTTAGGATAGAGAACATAATATTGGAGTACGGAATAGCATACTTATATGTATATTGCTTCTTGTAGCGCAGGTTGATGAAGTCGATGGCTGTATAGGAATCTTCATGGGTTTTTATAAAGCTACGTAGAATATGCAATGAAGGAATGACACAAGTATATTTTCTGTAGCCCATACGAATGAAGTCGATAGCAACAGCTAGTTTATAATATTGACCAATGTACTCACAGCATTCCTATCTACCCATTTACGAAAACCATCTTGTTTTTAATTGTATTTTTATTACTTTTGTCAGTAGGACAACATTCTTGAACCAATATTTCTACTTAGGTCATTAAGATACCTACCATTATTTATTTTGTAATAAGCAAAATTGGTATAAAATGCATACATTTGACAGTTTCTATAGTTATAAGTGTTTGGTCTTCTCAAGACATAATAAGTACTACGTGCTCTTCGGTCCTCGCTGTTTTTACCCCACGAAAATGGATGTAAGTATTTATTTTATTCCTAACTTTGTACTTTTTTATGAGATACAACTATGTATGTGCTCCGATTAAATGTAACTAAATCTTTATTTCTGTCTATTCATAACAGTTAAAATATATTTATTTTTTATTGTTATAGCTTGCCTGTTGTATGAAGAAAGATGTAGATATAACCGAAGAAAATACCTACAAACAGTATTATTTCAATTACTCTGACGACGAAAACGAACTTACTCCACCATACTCAATGAAAAGACCGTGCAACCAGTCTCTCGACGAATTTTTTGAAGAACCAAAAAAGAAGAAGTCTAAACTAAATTCGTCCACCGTAGGGCGAGCAACCAAAGACGGAGGTATGTCTTATATATCGTCAAATAAGGACGATAAGACAGCAGCAACGCATTTTATTAAAATAGAAGTATATGAACTGAAAAAATTGGAGGACATCGATCCCAGCGAACACTGGAAACATGCTGATGTACGCATAAAGTATTATGCAAGCGGAAATGATGAACACCATCGACGAACTCGGGGTCTCATTTATAATATAACGAAGGAGCTATCGAAGAGTCCGGATTCAAAAAAATTTACATTTCCACATCCAAAATGAATCAGTCTACATGAACACATCATCAAGTATAAGTCAAGAATAAGTGTGTTGCTAATGATGTATTAATACTAATGAAGAGTTAGTCATAGTCGTTAACGAAATTGGTTCTAATATATAGTATACGAAGTCGTCAAATTAAGTCAGTCAGTACAACAGGATCGGAGAGCACGTAGTACTTACAGTGTTATTACTTAACAAAATGTCGGAAAACAAGTGCGTTAGTGTATTTTTTGCGCCAAGTGAAACAGATGTTTGTTCCATGGATTGTTCGCATAATGAAGAGCTTGTTGATAAATGTCAACAAGCAGAGTTTGTTGAGGTATTTGACCCATACTTTGACAAATTCTTATATGAACTCGTTGAAGATTTTGAGAAAACGTAAGTATTTTTTATAATTCAATGTCTAAGTACTAATATAATACCAGTTTATACAGGTGTAAAACATTTTCTTTTTTTTAACAGTGATGGGGTTCGGGTTCAGATCGGCAGAGGTTTAAAACACACCGCTGACGACAGCCTCCAGGGTGCTACAACAAAAAGACGACGGCTTAGTGGTCCCTCTACTTCAGAACCCTCCAGTGTCAACATTAAGGATAATGAAATGACAGAATGTACGATATGTAATATTTCTGTTAAGAAAAGGTATTTAACCAACCATTTAAGGAGTAATGTACATAAAAATAACGCCTTCCATTTGCATATAGATTTTCCTAATGTAAAATTAATTGAAACTGCCTTTGGTAAGAGAGTTTATACATTTAAAATAACTCCTCCAGCTAATTGCGATAGTCTCATGACGTTTGAGATTTTTTTTGAATTAGTCAGAAATACATTAATTCACCTAATTAACGAAAGCGTTGCTAATTTAACGACATTCAAAGTTAACTTTATTTTACATGCTCATTTTGTTCAGGAGACAAAAAATTTAACAAACGTTTTTGATTTTCAAACCACTAACTTTATTTTGAGTGGATCCGATGATTTTGATATATTTCTTGACTCTTTGCAAAAAACAATTTCAAATAGAATCACTGAATTTGAAGCAAAAGATAGTGGTTGGAGTATTAAGAATGTTATTAGCTTAGATATGAATATTAATAAATTCAAACCTCTTCGAGGATCATCTTTCATAGTTTTACCTCGTGATATAAGTGCGAAAAAAGCTATAATTAATGTAAAAAATTCAGATGTATACTGTTTAAAATGGGCTTTACTATCAGCATTGTATCCTGTAACTGTACATACTGATCGAGTTAGTTCATACGCAAAATTTCAACATAAACTTAACTTTAATGGTATGGCATTTCCGGTAAAGTTAAAAGATGTACACAAAGTTGAGTCTTTAAATAATATTAGTATTAATGTCTTCGGGTTAGAATACAATGCAACTACAAAAGCTCATACAGTAATTGGTCCATTATATTTTACTAAATCATACAAACCAAATCATGTAAATTTGTTATACATATCGAATGATAATAATGGTCACTATTGTTACATAAAAAATTTATCTCGTTTAGTATCCAAACAAATTACATCACATAATAGTGCTATTTATATATGTGATGGTTGTCTCATTCATTTTAGCTCCGAGGAACGACTTTCTAATCATAAAATGAATGACTGTACTCATGTTCGTACAGATCTTCCCAATACTAATATAAACAGAAAAAATTGGTGGGGTGAGAATGTACCAAATGATAAATTAAATTTTGAAAATTTTGATCGTAAACTGAGAGTTCCATTCGTGGTTTATGCAGATTTTGAGTCATTTTTAAAACCAATAAAATCATGTTCTAATGATCCAGAGAAATCATCGACTGATAACGTTCAAGTACATAGCGTATACAGTTTTGGTTATTATATTAAATGTTCATACGACGACAGATTATCAAAATATGTTACCTATACAGGTGAAAATTGTGCTCTCGTTTTTATGAACAAATTGTATGAAGACATCAGGATCATTTGTAGCAAAACTAGTTACCAAAAATGTCCGATTCCACTTACGGAACGAGATAAAATAAATGTTGAAAAATCATCCATTTGTTATATTTGTGAAAGGACTATAGTTTCAGAAAAATATGTTGATCATGATTGGTTGACAGGCTTTTTCGTTGGTGTATCTCATGAGCAATGTAGTAATAAATATAGAAAAAATTCGTTTATACCTGTAATTCTACACAATTTAAGTAATTATGATGCACATTTTATAGTACACGCTCTAAATTTTGTTGATGGTGAAGTTCAAATAATCCCGCAAAATAAAGAGAAGTATATATCTTTCTCAAAAGTTCTGAAAGTGAATGGTAAAAATATTAGTGTAAGATTTATTGATTCTTTTAAATTTTTGTCTAGTAGTTTAGATTCCTTAGTTAAGAATTTAGATAACTCACAATTTCATGAACTTAGAAAACAATATCCATGTGAAAACGATTTTAACCTTTTAAAGAGAAAAGGTGTTTATCCCTATGAGTACATGACATCGTTTGATTCATTAAAATTAACATCATTACCAACTATTGATAACTTTTACAGTACTCTTACTGGAGATAGTATTTCTGAGAATGATTATAGTTATGCACAAAAAGTGTGGTCTCATTTCCAGTGTAAAACTATGAGTGATTACTCCGACCTATATTTAAAAGTAGATGTAATGCTGTTAAGCGATATATTTGAAAATTTTAGAAACGTTTGTATAAAAACCTATGATTTAGATCCAGCTCATTATTATACAGCGCCAGGATTAAGTTGGGATGGAATGTTAAAGTATACTAAGATTAATATAGAATTACTTACAGATTTCGATAAAGTTGCATTCATAAAATCAGGTATTAGGGGTGGTATATCGCAATGTAGTAATCGCTACGCTAAAGCAAATAATCCATACATGAGTGAGTATTCTAGGGAGGAACCAAATTCATATTTAACTTACCTTGATGCTAACAATTTATATGGGTGGGCAATGTCGCAATATTTACCATTATCTAATTTTGAATGGAGTGAGCTTAATACAAATTATGACGTGCCAATTGATTCTGATATCGGGTATATTTTAGAAGTAGACTTAGAGTACCCTGACTCTTTACACGATTCTCATTCTGACTTTCCACTATGTCCAGAGAATATCTGTATTGGAGGCACAAAAGATTTCAGATTAATACTCAATTTAAATGAGAAGAAAAATTATATTATTCACTATAGGAATCTTTTACAATGTAAACAACTAGGTATGCAGGTGACAAAAGTTCATCGAGTACTAAAATTTAAGCAGGCTCCATGGTTGAAAACATATATTGAGTTAAATACTCAACTTCGTACAGTTGCTACATCAGATTTTGAGAAAGATTTTTACAAATTGATGAACAACTCAATATTTGGTAAGACTATGGAAAATATAGAGAAGCGTGTTAATGTAAAATTGTTAATGCATTGGGAAAATCATGGTAAAATTCAGGGTGCTCAAAGTCTAATTGCTCGTCCAGAATTTCATAGTCTTGCAATTTTCTCAGAAAATTTAGTTGCTGTGCAGCTACGCAAAACAAAGTTGTATTTTAATAAACCAATATATTTAGGATTTAGCATATTAGACATATCAAAAACTTTGATGTATGATTTTCATTACAATTATATGAAACGAAAATTTTCTGATCTTAAACTATTATACACAGATACAGATAGCTTAGTGTATCAAATTTATTGTGAAGATTTTTATAAACAAATAAAACCAGATCTGACTGGCTATTTTGACACATCAGACTATCCTCATAACAATGCTTTTGAGTTCCCACAAATAAATAAGAAGAAATTAGGATTTTTTAAAGATGAAAATAATGGAAAAATCTTTACTGAGTTTGTTGGATTACGATCAAAAATGTATGCAATGAGAGTAGAAGATAGAACCATCACTAAAGCTAAAGGTGTCAACAAAAGTGTTCAAAAAAACTTAAACATGGATAAGTATAAATCCTGTTTATTTAATAAAGACGTTCAACTTGCAGAAATGTACAGATTTAAGAGTGTAAAACATATTATATTTACGCAAAAAATAAATAAAATATGTTTATCATACAACGACAGTAAAAGGTATATTATACCGAATTCTACAGATACTCTGGCTTGGGGTCATTATAAATTAAGGGATAATTAGTGATAAGTTAATACTCATTTGAATACTCATACTTCTTGTTAGAAAAAAAAAAAAAAAGTTTTGTAATTTAAGTTAAGTAAGTGTATGTTGTTAGTAATGATAATAATCTGTTGTAATGAGAATGATGTTTTATATTTAAACTGTATCTATATGTTTGTATGAATAGTAATAAGTAACTATATTAATGTAATCTAATTTATAATAAGTTAAATATAATTATATGCGTTGCTAACTATTGAACATATCATTATAAATGGTTACACAGTAAAGACGTTCTTTGTAAACTAAAAGTATGATTCATTTTGAGCACCCATTTACAACTATAGTTGGTGGTCCCAGTGGTTGTGGAAAGTCCAACTTTGTTTGTAACTTTATTAAGAATATGAAAAAAATTTGCAATCAAGAATTTAGTGACGTTATATGGTGTTATGATGAAATGCAACCACTATATAATTTGAATAATGTAACTTACCATCAAGGAATACCTAACTTGAATATGTTTGATGGGAAATATCCACAACTTATTATTATTGACGATCTCATGAGAGAGTCCGATGGGCGCATAGTAGATATATTTACAAAAGGAAGCCATCACCGTAATCTTAGTGTATTTTACATTACCCAAAACATATTTCATCAAGGAAAGGGGCAACGTGACATATCATTGAACTCCAGCTACATTGTTTACTTTAAAAATCCACGCGATAAAACACAAATACGTTATCTTGCTCGTCAACTTGTACCTGAAAATCCAAAGTTCGTTGAAGAGGCATATAGGGATGCTACAAATAAATCTCATGGGTATTTAATGATTGATTTAAAACAAAATACAGATGATGTGCATCGTTTTAAAACTCTTATTTTTCCAGATGAGTATACGATATGTTACACCCCTAAAAAAGGTATAAATACAACATCATACAATCAAAAACGGTTATTATAGAACAATGAAAGGCAAAGTAAAGACACATGTAGAATTTTTAAGAGCATTGCACATACTTAAACCAAAATTTAGGAATGCATTATTAATAGCTTGCAACGATAAGGAGATAAATTGCATCTGTGAGTGTATTTATAACGTTTTATTAGGAAAGATTCCATTACCAGAAAATAAAAAGCAGAAACTTGGTAAATATAAAAATATTCTAAGGAAACTAATATCAAAGGGAAAAAACAAATACAGAAAACATATTATTATTCAAAAAGGTGGAGCATTTTTGCCTATTATTCTCGGTTCAGTTTTAAGTGCTCTACTAGGTTCGTTTGTGAAGTAATTTTAAATAATGGAAAATGCAAAGAAAATGATATTAATAGAACCAGAAGTAATAGAGAAACTAAAAAATGGTAACAATAATAGTAATGCTAATAATAATTTATCACACCTTGACGAAGAGATGCAAAAAGTTTTAAATACAAAATTGGAAGATAGAGAAAAGTGGTCACTTTATTTACAATCTCTACAAAGATATTTGTATTTTATCGGAAAGGATCGAAAACCATTAGAGATACCTATAGTGTCCTACGATGAACCCGAAAACGAAAGAAAAGAACATGTAAAGTTGGAACCAACCTCAGATGTCAAACAGACTTTAACCAAGGAAGACAGTACGGGTGCAGGTGAATATTACGTTAAATCACAATTGCTTCAATTTATACCAAAATCATATAGACAGAAGGGTGAACTTTTATTAGACATACTTTTGAAAAATAAAGAAAAACTACGCTGGGATCATCAAGGTACAGTTTTTATTAATAATAAAGAAGTTCATAAAAGTAATATTGTCGACTTGTTTAACGATGTCATGAGACCACTTAAACATAGTTCACCCCGTGGTTGGACCGAGTTCGCTAAAGCATTAAAAGAGTTAGGAGTACCCCTGAGTTACATAGGTAATCCAAGAAGAGCGACATTTATAAATGTAATGTCTAAAACTCCAGATTATGAAAATAGCTTCAAAACTGTAACTCCAATGAATGAAGAGTTAAACTTTACACCAAAAAATACCAATTCGCATTCAAGCGATAGTGATACGATCGGTAAACAAAAAGTAAAAAGGAAAATCGATTGGAAGAAATGGACCCCTTATTAGAAATTCATAACATTTACTACGATGTATCCAATCCTGCTGGTTATAGTAGTTTGAATAAACTAGCAGAAGCTATGAAAACTAAACTCACTAGAAAGGAAACAAAAAAATGGTTGGAGTCTCAAGAAACGTACACTTTACATAAACCTGTCCAACGTCGTTTTCCTAGAAACAAATACATATTGTCTAATCTTAATGAACTCTGGC
Source organism: Carposina sasakii (assembly GCA_014607495.2). Taxonomy (NCBI): domain Eukaryota; kingdom Metazoa; phylum Arthropoda; class Insecta; order Lepidoptera; family Carposinidae; genus Carposina; species Carposina sasakii. The sequence goes on from CP053161.1 coordinate 3,113,465, forward strand.
AAGCTGATCTAAGTGATTTAAGAACATATAGCGAATATAATGATGGTAATAAATATATTTTATGTGTAATTGATGTTTTTAGTAAATATGCATTTGCTCGAGCTATCCCTCAAAAAAATTCCACTACTATAAAAAAATGTTTCACTGATATTTTTCTTGAAGCCAAAGCAACTCCTAGACATTTACAATCAGATAAGGGTACTGAATTTATATCTAAAGATGTAAACAGTTTCTTAAAGAGCTATAACATTAATTACTACACAACCAATAACCCTGACATTAAAGCAAGTATAGTAGAGAGATTTCAAAGGACGCTCAAAATGAAAATGTGGCGCTACTTTACTCATAACAATACCTATCGATATATTGATATTTTGCAGGATTTGCTTCATTCGTATAATCATAGTTTTCATAGAAGTATCAAAATGAGACCATGTGATGTTAATTCTAATAATATTATGACAGTTTGGCAAAATTTATATGGAAAAAAGCAAAGTGAGTCATCCAACATTACGAATGAACCTAAATTTAAGGTTGGTGATTATGTAAGAATAACTAAACATAAACACATTTTTCAAAAAGGTTATGAAACCAATTGGAGTGATGAAATATTTATCATAACTTCAGTTGTATACAGATCTCCTTGGGTAGTTTACACATTAAAAGATTTACAGCATGAAAATATAACTGGAACTTTCTATGAAAAAGAATTACAAAAAGTTAATTATGACCCCACTACGGAATTTAAAATTGATAAAATACTACGTACTCGTTACTCTGGTCGCAGAACTGAATTGTATGTGAAGTGGAAAGGTTATCCAAATAAGTTTAATAGTTGGATTTTAGCTTCTAGCTTAAAAAACAAACATGACTAATGATAGTTTTTATTTAACTTTACCTAGCAACAGTTCAATGAAATACTTTCCGCATAATAAAACTGCAAATTTTTCAACTAAACTGCCTAAACCCATTAAATTAGAAGGAGAATGGTCAGTTGGACTAGTAGAATTTCAATATCCTTGTACTATGTTTACTGTTCAAGAAAATCAAAATATAATGTATATTAAAAAAAGAATGACAGTTCCAAATGAGTTATCACCGTCTCTGGTAACTTACAAGAGTCACATACCCGCCTCCAGTTATGAAAATATTAATGATGTATTGACTGTATTAAATGCAAAAGAAACGTTCAAATTGCGATATGATAAACTATCCAAATATGTTACTCTAACTCAAGATAATAACCAATTAGTTTCATTAGAATTCTCACCCATATTAAGTCTTCAACTTGGATTTGATCCATATACTAACATTGCTTCAAAAAGAACAGGAAAATTCCCTGCTAACTTGTATTTGGGATTAACATCACAGTTATATGTCTACTGTGACATAATAGAACCACAAATAGTAGGTGATGTCATGTGTCCATTACTGAGAAATATATCACTAGATCCTGCCAAATATATTTATGGATCGAATAAGATGCATGTTTTTTCTCCACCACACTATGTGCCAGTTATGCGGAGAGAGTTTGACACAATAGAAATCGATATAAGAACAAGCACTGGTGAAAACATTCCATTCCAATTCGGAACAACCTGTGTTAAACTACATTTTAAACGTAGATAAATATAAAAATGTATCCTAAATACGATTATAATATTTGTCCATATGAAAACTACTATACACATCAAGCGGGATCTGGTATGGGTATCATTTATAAAGGAGCACCTTACCAGCAAGGACATGGAATTGGAAGTTTTTTAGGTGGTTTATTTCGATCAGTTTTACCTTTACTAACAAGTGGCGCAAAGGCTGTCGGAAAAGAGGCGCTAAATGCTGGAGTAGGGATTTTATCAGATATGGTTAGTGCAAAACCCATGAACGATTCGGTTCAAAGCAGATTTAGAGATGCAACGACTACCTTGAAAAGAAAAGCTGATGAAAAGATTGAGCGAGCAATGATGGGTTCGGGATATAAAAATAAAAAACATCGTGTTGGTAACCTCAGTTACTCACCAATTGTAAAGCAGAGAACAGTGCAAAAAGCTAAAAAGAAAAATATAAATCATAAAGATATATTTGGTGATTTATAAAATGTCATTTTTACATAATAATTCATGTGAATGCGTTAAGTCTGAATTAGATCTATTTGCACTACCAGCTACTCAAACTAGTATTGAAAGTGGTCAGTGGATTCATTACAAACCGATTTCGTCTTTAAATGATGATGGTCCCATTGAGTTTCAAATACCTGGAACTGGTGATGACTATATTGATCTATCTCATACTTTAATCCATGTCAAAGTAAAGGTGGTAAACCAGGATCTAACACCTCTGGCACCAAATACTAATGTAGCTCCGGTGAATAATTGGCTGCATTCACTTTTTAGTCAACTTGATGTATATTTAAATCAAAAACTTATATCTCCCCCTAACAATACCTATGGATACCGATCATATATAGAGACTTTATTAAATTACTCTCCACCAGCAAAACAATCTCATCTAACTTGTGGTTTATGGTATGAAGATACTGCTGGGAAAATGAATGCTACTGATGATGGAAACAAAGGTTTTATCGAAAGACAAAAGTTTATAAAAGATAGTAAAGAGGTAGAAATGATGGGTCACTTACATGGTGATATATTTAATCAAGAAAAATTTTTAATTAATGGTGTAGAGATGGGTGTAAAATTAGTTCGCTCCAGAGATGCCTTTAATCTTCTGTGTCAACCTAGTGATGTTAAGCTAAAAGTCACTATTATTGATGCTACTCTTATGATCCGTAAAGCCCGAATTAATCCATCAGTACTTCTTGCACATCAAAAAGTTTTATCATCAACCACTGCTAAGTACCCAATAACACGAGCTGAAGTAAAAGTTTTGACTATACCTTCAGGTGTACAGGGTAATACTTTAGATAATGTATTTCTTGGTCAAGTACCAAAAAGATGTATAATAGGATTTGTTGATAATACTGCTTTTAATGGTAGTTTTTCCAAAAACCCTTACGATTTTGAAAACTATGGAATAAACACGTTCAGCTTGTATATCGATGGAATGCAAATCCCTTCTAAAGCTTTACAACCTGTTTTCAGTAACAATCTATATACTTCTGCATATCATACTCTTTTCTCAGGAACTGGTATTCATTTCTTAAATAACGGGAATATACCGTTCCCGTAAATAACGGGATATTTCTTAAATAACGGGAATATCCTAGAGATCGATATCCCAAAGGTTATTGTTTACTAGCTTTTGACTTGACACCAGACTTATCAGCTAATTCAACAGCACATTGGAATCTTATTAGACATGGTTGTGTAAGGTTAGAAGTGAGATTCGAAACTCCATTGACACAAACAATTAACTGTATTGTGTATGCTGAATTTGATAATGTAATAGAAATAGATAAAAATAGAAATGTTAATGTAGATTACAGTAGCTAAATTACTTTATAAAACTGAATGTATGTTTTACTATTCTTATAATACCTGTAAATGTAAGAAAATACACATGTCTACGGCGAAATCATGAATACTTTAGAAATAAAAAAATGTTTGAAAAAAATAAATCATTCTCTAGAACAAAACGTGTTTGCTGCTAATCGCATTCCAATGCACATTGCTGCGCCAATTTACCTAATTACTAATTTAGATCCGGATACAAAAATTGGATCTCATTGGGTAGCAATTTATGTTAATATGAGTGGTATTGGTGAATACTTTGATTCTTTTGGTCGCAAGCCGACTGGATATCATTTATCATTTTTAAAAAGAAATGCTAATATGTGGATATATAATAATAAAATTATTCAAAATATCTTTTCATCACTGTGTGGTGAATATTGTATAATGTATTTATATTTTAAGTATAGAGGTATGAGCTTAAGAAATTTTGTTGGAATGTTTACTAATGACACTATCAATAATGACTTTTTGTTATATCAAATGTTTACATCGTTTTTATGACTTTTTGTAATATGTAACTAGGTTAAGGTACCTATTATAATAAATAAAAATATGTTTTATTTTGTAAAAATGATTTTTATTATCAATACCCTAAATACCTACTACACATTATGATAAAAGTAATAAGAGAAACAATATGTATGAGTATAACAAATCATTAGCAACACACTTATTCTTGACTTATACTTGATGATGTGTTCATGTAGACTGATTCATTTTGGATGTGGAAATGTAAATTTTTTTGAATCCGGACTCTTCGATAGCTCCTTCGTTATATTATAAATGAGACCCCGAGTTCGTCGATGGTGTTCATCATTTCCGCTTGCATAATACTTTATGCGTACATCAGCATGTTTCCAGTGTTCGCTGGGATCGATGTCCTCCAATTTTTTCAGTTCATATACTTCTATTTTAATAAAATGCGTTGCTGCTGTCTTATCGTCCTTATTTGACGATATATAAGACATACCTCCGTCTTTGGTTGCTCGCCCTACGGTGGACGAATATAGTTTAGACTTCTTCTTTTTTGGTTCTTCAAAAAATTCGTCGAGAGACTGGTTGCACGGTCTTTTCATTGAGTATGGTGGAGTAAGTTCGTTTTCGTCGTCAGAGTAATTGAAATAATACTGTTTGTAGGTATTTTCTTCGGTTATATCTACATCTTTCTTCATACAACAGGCAAGCTATAACAATAAAAAATAAATATATTTTAACTGTTATGAATAGACAGAAATAAAGATTTAGTTACATTTAATCGGAGCACATACATAGTTGTATCTCATAAAAAAGTACAAAGTTAGGAATAAAATAAATACTTACATCCATTTTCGTGGGGTAAAAACAGCGAGGACCGAAGAGCACGTAGTACTTATTATGTCTTGAGAAGACCAAACACTTATAACTATAGAAACTGTCAAATGTATGCATTTTATACCAATTTTGCTTATTACAAAATAAATAATGGTAGGTATCTTAATGACCTAAGTAGAAATATTGGTTCAAGAATGTTGTCCTACTGACAAAAGTAATAAAAATACAATTAAAAACAAGATGGTTTTCGTAAATGGGTAGATAGGAATGCTGTGAGTACATTGGTCAATATTATAAACTAGCTGTTGCTATCGACTTCATTCGTATGGGCTACAGAAAATATACTTGTGTCATTCCTTCATTGCATATTCTACGTAGCTTTATAAAAACCCATGAAGATTCCTATACAGCCATCGACTTCATCAACCTGCGCTACAAGAAGCAATATACATATAAGTATGCTATTCCGTACTCCAATATTATGTTCTCTATCCTAACAAAATTCCATCGTGATTCGTACAGCGTTTTTCTGATATAGTAATGCTACAAAGGGATATAAAGAGTCACTTGCATTAACAAAATATAGAGAAGCAATCATTGATGATGTCACAAAGGTATGCTGTCGTATGGTCATTAGTGAGTAAACGTCAGAGGTATCACGCGCTGACCATGTGATATAGTCGGCAATCTTAGACGCCTAATGTACGGGGCGTTGCATTCTTTAATCAGATTTGTCATTAGTACTCCATGCTCTGCTATTGGTCCATTTATATTGATAATTAGTTAATGGGGGGCGTGTCTTTTAGTTAATGAGACGTCATTAGCTAATGGAGGCGTGTCTTAGTTAATGAGGGGCGTTACCCACACATACCTCATTAGTTAATGACATCTCATATGTGAATGAGCCATATGTGATGACCTTTTTGCAAAGTTAGCAAATTTCAAGTTTATGACGTAGGAGACCATGACGTCAGTGGTCCAGCTCCCGCTATTCCTTACTACTAAGGTTTAACATGATGCATAAAATTAACCGGGAGGTTGACTGCGGGTCAACACGACGGTATTCAGAATAAGCATCTTTAAGTTAACCTGGAGGATATCACAATGAGGGTATCACGAAGGTTTAACATGATGCATAAAATTAACCGGGAGGTTGACTGCGGGTCAACACGACGGTATTCAGAATAAGCATCTTTAAGTTAACCTGGAGGATATCACAATGAGGGTATCACGAAGGTTTAACATGATGCAAAAAATTAACCGGGAGGTTGACTGCGGGTCAACACGACGGTATTCAGAATATAGTGTGTATAGTCAGATATTCAATGATATATAAAATAAAATTCACATATAATTGTTCTAGACGGAACCGCACAAGATGATGTAATTCAATACACCTCAGCAACAGAGTCCCAAGAGAAACTGGAAAATACTCCGGTAGAAGTTAATATAACCCCGGAAGCTCAAAACGAGACACCTGACCTCGACCCGGAGCTTTTATTAGCGTTGGATGATACAACGGACGAGCAACCGATGTTTGGTGAAAAAATTCACCACACTCTGGCACAACGCTGGTTGCCTATATTAGCGAAGGGACTAAATAAAGACCCAAAGGAAAAATTGCTTAAAAAATACCAGGTACCTGAAAATTGTCAATTACTAAAAGCACCGACATTAAACGCCGAAATAAAAGCTGCTGTATCTGATATCACTAAAAATCGCGATAAAAATATTCAGTTAAAGCAAGACCAATTAGGGCTTGGAATAACAGCAATTAAAAAAGCCATTACATTACTCCTCCTTGGAGATGACAAGATAAAAGCAATAGAGGTACTGTCGGATAGCTGCAGGATCTTGACTGACGTACATTACATAGAAACAGAGCTCAGAACAAAACTTATAACACCTTGCCTCGATAAATCCTTTACGCCAATAATCAAAGATCATGAACGAGACAGCACGCTCTTTGGTGATAAACTATCGGAGACCATAAAAGCCTCAAAGGCTATTTCCAGACAAGGTCTACAAAATTAAGAAACCGACACATAAGACAGCATCTGCACATACAAATGGCCCATCCACTTCAAGATCTCGCCTTCCGGGAAACGAGATTCGCCCCCTTCGTTACACATCAGGGAACAGGGGGGGGCGCGGAGGCTTTCCACGAACAACGACATCATACAGACGCGGAGCCACATCGACGACGACACTGACACGATCTCGTGCCTACTCGAACCAGAGCAGTCAGCAGCGAGCCTACACGCGACATTAGATAAACAGGTACATGCGGGTCGCCTGCAATATTTTTATGATAACTGGATGAAAATCACTAATAATAAATTAGTTCTTTCCTGGATAAAAAATGGCTACAAAATACCTTTTTCGAAAAAAGTTTACCAAAATAGTGTACCCTATAGTAATAATTTTACCACAGCAGAAATGCGTGATATGTCTAAGGCAATTAACAATTTATTAGACTTAGGCGCAATTTACAAGTGTGAGCCACAGACAGATCAATTTATCTCTAAAATATTTTTAGCTCCTAAAGCCAACGGCGGCAAAAGATTTATCTGTTATATACCTAGACGATCTTTTATGCATCGGCCACACACATTCTGAATGTTTATATAATGTAACGGAAACAGTGGCACTACGTGAAAGCTTAGGATTTGTTATAAATTATGAAAAAAGTTCGTTACGACCTTTACAACAAAGTTTCTGGACTTTATTTATAACACTCTTGACATGACATTATCATTACCTATGGATAAAAGATTATATATACTAAAAATAGTTAAGAAATTTCAATCCTTACCATTATGCACTATAAAAGATCTTGCTTGTCTCATTGGTACCCTTACTGCAGCATGCCCAGCAGTTAAATACGGCTGGGTTTACACTAAACGTCTCGAGCAAATTAAATACTTAGCATTACAAATATATAAAACATACGAAGCTAAATTCCGTCCTTCATCTATAATATTGCCTGACCTAGAATGGTGGTCAAAAATATTTTATCGACATCAACCCCATTAAAATCGAGTAGTTTTGAACTAGAGATCTTTACAGATGCATCCAGGTCTGGCTGGGGTGCATTTTGTAAAAATCAAAGAATAAATGGGAAATGGAAAGCTAGTGAAATAAATTTTCATATTAATTTTCTAGAGTTGCTTGCAGTATTTTTTGGACTCAAATGCTTTGCACGTAATATCCGAAACTGTTCTATTTTATTACGTATTGACAACACTACGGCGTTGAGTTACGTTAATCGCATGGGTGGCATAAAGTATCCTCATCTAAATGATTTAGCGCGAGAAATTTGGCAATGGTGCTAGAAGCGAAATATATGGTTATCTGCTTCTTATATTAAAAGTAAAGACAATAGAGAAGCTGATGAAGAGTCCCGAAAGGTTAATACGGACATTGAGTGGACATTAACAGATGAAGTATTTAATATACTAGTAACGGATTTAGGTAAGCCAGATATCGATTTATTCGCTTCTCGCACTAATGCCAAATGCCAAAGATATGTGTCGTGGAAGGCAGATCCAGATGCAGTTGCTGTGGATGCCTTCACTATCTCGTGGAAGGGCGTATACTTTTACGCTTTTCCACCATTCCCACTCGTATTAAAGGTCTTGGATAAAATTATATTGGACAAGGCTTAAGGCATTCTAATATTTCCATACTGGCCTTCCCAGCCGTGGTTCCCACTGTTACAAAGAATGGTTACATCCGATATTAGTTTTATAAATCCTGGGTGCAGCCAAACTCTCAGGGACGCGTTCCTGAAACGAGGTGTCCCTATCGAATCATTGGACCTTATGATGGCTTCTTTGTCGAAAAATACTTTGCAACAATATGGTGTCTCCTACAAGTATTGGTGGCAGTATGTACTGCACTGAGGCAAATATAGATCCATACACATGTTCCGTTCCAAGAATGTTGACTTTTTTGACAAAACTGTTTAATAAAGGTGCGGCTTATGGCACCTTGAATAGTCATCGTTCGGCTCTAAGTTTGCTTTTCGGAGATGAGTCAGGATCTCATGACCAAATTAAAGGACTATTGAAAGGTATATATAAATTAAGGCCCAATATTCCAAAATACGCATCCATATGGGACCCTCATACAGTTTTGCAATATATTACCTCATGGGGCCCTAATAAGGATTTAACTTTGCCAAAAATTTCTAAGAAACTCGTAATATTGCTGGCCTTATGTACTGCGCATAGAGCACAGACACTTTCTCTCATTAAAGCTAATAATATCCATATCAGCCTGAACGGTATAAAAATTGTAATTTCAGACATTATAAAAACATCAGCAGCTGGGCGCGACCAGCCAATTCTGTTCTTGCCTTATTTTACAGAAAATATCAATATGTGTCCTGCTACAGTTTTGCAAGATTATTTGTTAGTTACAAATGATTTAAGACCGAACACAGTCGAAAATCTCATAATAACGTCTAGAAAACCATATAAGTCTGTTAGCACCCAAACCATTAGCCGATGGATTAAGGAGATCCTGGCGGAAGCCGGGGTGGATGTGACAGCATGGAGTTCTCATAGCACACGACACGCTGCCACATCTACAGCGCGAGCGCAGGGTGTCTCATTAGACGTTATTAGGAGAACTGCTGGCTGGTCGCAGGCCTCAGAAATATTTGGTAAATTCTATAACCGTCCAGTGACTGATGATGCTCACTTTGCAAGATCAGTCTTTCTGTCCAATCAATCATCATAAATTTAAAATAATTTATAAGCAGATTTATCACTTATAAATTAATCAAATTTAAAAAGTTATATTTATGTTATAAATAAAAATTTGTAAAAATGTAGTGTTCTTTTTTCCCATAATTACAATAATAATTAGGTATACAACTCATTAACCAGGATGCTTGCAAAATTTTCACCTCTAAACATCTACATGTGTTAAAAATATATCAAAGAATGAAACGTACGAAATGTAATTGGTGATTAAACGAACTTACCTGTAAGTGAAGTTCTATCACAATTATATGAGTACGTTTCATTCGAAGATATAAGATAAAACCCTCCCTTCCCAGATCCCTTAAAACTAAGAAAATTTTGTGATGCTCTAAAGAATGAAGGAACAATCGGTAGACTAGGAATAGTGTCGTAGGTTGTAGGGTAGTTCTGTTTTCGAATTACCCACTCTGAAATTGTGCGAAGTTGCCAGTACAATAAAAGTACTACATGTGTTAAAAATATATCTTCGAATGAAACGTACTCATATAATTGTGATAGAACTTCACTTACAGGTAAGTTCGTTTAATCACCAATAATACAGATGGGAACGAAAATATATTTACTGCGTGGTACAGGTGTAGCAAGACTGTTCTTAACTTTGGATCCATTATACAGGGTGTAAAAAGACAACTATGTTTTTTAATACCTCGTATTCTTTGTAAGGTTACGATCATTTTCTTGTATGGAACTAACCCTAGGAAATTACAAAAAAATTATGAAAAAATTCTGTCATTATATTGCAAGCAATGTATTCGTTTGATGCTCAAAGTACAAATGTACCTACAAAACTAACATTATAACATTTTGGTATCTATGAAAAAAATGTTTGGTAACCGATTTCAGATGGATTTATGTAAAAAGAATTATAATATTAATGTAACTTTGAACCTCAATATCTTGGAAACCCGTGGTTTCCCAGGAGTGCTTCCATAGAAATAAATGATCGGGATGTTACAAAGAATACGAGGTATTAAAAGACCAAAGTTGTCTTTTTACACCCAGTACATATGTATTTTAAGATAGCTGCTAAATTTATCAAATACTGAATGTTAAACGTGACTTTGTCATCTTCTTTACGATCTTGCAGTTCTGGCTACCCCATTTCGGGAACACAGTCATGTCTATATATATATGTGTGTCTGTATGAATCGCTGCTCGCTGCCACAAATGTTAGAAACATTCAAGCTTTGCTCGGAGAAACATTCAAATTGTCAATCTGGATAATCTTGAGCTGACCTTCAAGATCATTAACAAAATTCCCAAAGAGGATAGGCCGTACTGTGCAAGTTCCACAGTATCCCACAATCACTTTTAGCATAACGAGGGATGAAAATGGTCGGTGACAAGTTAGCTCAACTAAGAGGATGCCCAAGTACCTTAGTCACGTAGACATGCACGGAAAGAGATGCAGCTGATGTATTCTACTGAAGTCCCGCATCAGCACAGTATAACAGAAACAGTAACATGTCGTATAATCACCGCGACGATGTGAACAGAGATCTAGTATGTCGGAGCTGTGCCAATATCGTGCTGTAATAATTAAGCTGAGGTACACACCGCTTCTAATCTCATCTCTGCAGGCTAGGGATGTGCATCGGATCTATAAAGTATTCGAATATCATGTTACAGATATTCATTATTATGTTTTGATTATTTCTATTAATTTCTATTCCATTCGGCTGGAATTGGAAGGACTTTTCCAACAGCTAGTTTAATTTATTGTAATAAACTAAGAAACTCTGATAATAAATAAATAAACAAATAAGAGAGATATACACATAGCAATGACTACGTCTCATATAATACCTATATTATACACCAGCACATAGTAAACAGTACTAAACAAAATTTGATAAAATCATTATATGCAACAGGAACATCACATCACTAGCCAACTCTGAGGCTTAATGCTCAATAGATACTGATCGGATCAGTAATATCGTAGTGCAAGCACTATTACTGAACTACCTTGTATCTGGTATCCTCAGTCACACTGCTATCTTGATCGTGTAGACTTGTCTATGGTCAAGTTGCTTTTTGATGTGTGTGAAGCGAGTGATAAGAGACTTGGATTAGTTGCTTTTTCAGGATAAAAATATAAGTAGGTTTGGGTGAATTTTGGTATACTGATAGATGTGTAAGGAAAGATATACTATTTGTTAGATAATTACAAAAAGTTTGATTTTGTGTAGTCCATGCAAATAAAGTCGCGGAAAAGAGCCTATAAATAAAAATAACGTTCTTTTTGTATACAATCTGTACAATTAACATTTTGACATGAAATCTGTAGTCTGTTGGCTAAAACACAAAACTATAAAGTGAACCAACTCTATGACGTGATAATCGTGTATCGTTATCGCTCGGGGCGCTTCGATAACGATAGCAATTAGACATGACCCTGGAGGAGGAATAAAGTGGATGTGCAATATCAATGTGAGACAGCTAATGCTGCCTGCGCATTATAAACCAATCACTAATGCTGCTAGTATTATACCTATAAATGTTAAAGTTTTGAGAATGGATGTTTGGAAGTTATTCACGTAAAAACTACTGATTGGATTTTAATTAAACTTTATGTAGCTAGTACATAGGCTGTAAAGTTTACACAGACAAAACAATTTGCGATCGCTATATAAACAATTTGTTGGGGAAGCCTATGTTCAGCAGTGGACTTCCCAGGGCTGAGAATGATGAATGATGATGATGATATAAACAAACGAGTCAGGCCTCATCATCTTGGTCCTTTCTTCATGTATGCGGCGGCCTGTGGCCTGCCGGAGGACTGACATGTCCCAGTTGGAACAATTTGTGGTTTATTTGAACATTTCAGCGGATGACAGTGCGAAAAAATCTCTTGGTGAATGAGAGACAAGTGAATTGGGGTTGGGGGATGATGCACGTTTTTGTGTCAAACACTACTACTAAATAAGTAGTAGTATTGGTAATAGTTAGTATTAGTAGTACTTACTACTAAATAAGACCAACTTGCATTATTACATTCGAAATGTAGGTAAGAACTGGAGTTTTAGATTACAAGTAAATTCTAAAGTTTGCAGTAAAACTTAACTGTTCAATTCTTAGTTTTTAACAATAATTCGTAAAAACACCGTATACAGGGTGTAACAGAAAGGGTATGATAAGCGAAAAGCTACGTAAATAGCCCACTGTAGAGAACCTATCCACAAAATTTGAGACTCGAAATCACATGTTTGTTTTTCAAGATTGTATGAAAATTCCTGAGATATTTAAGAATTCTCCATACTATCGGGAAAAATAAACATGTGATTTTGAGTCTCAAATTTTGTGGGTAGGTTCTTTACAGTGGGCTATTTACGTAGCTTCTCGCTTAACATACCCTTTTTGTTACACCCTGTATACCAATTTCAAGTATTGTACATATTTCGGAATAGCTAAATAATTATCAAACTCACATGATCAAATAGTCGGCATTATATTTAGTAGGAATAAATAGATAAACTAAGTTTATACCCTTTTTGATTCTTGTTTAAGTTTCACATTAACTGAATCAAGTTCCGTTCGATTTTGGGAAACATTTCAAAGGATCCTAACTAGATCTCGTTAGTCAACTCTTGTAACTAAATGCGTTTAAGTTTCTCCAATCGAAGAGCATACAAGATAGTCTATTTATTTAGTATAGTGGACGCCCGCGACTCCGTCCGCGTGGACTACAGAAAAAATAAAAAGTAGCCTATATGTTAAGTGTAAAAAGAAGCCTATATGTTATCGCGGTTGTCGTAAAAAATTAATTCACGTTTGTCCCCTTCCCGTGGGAATTTCGGGAAATCCGTTCCCAGTGCTTCCTCGGGGTCCCAAATAAACATATATGCTCAACTTCAGATTCACATGTTTAACCGTTTTCGTAAAAAATAAATAATTCCCGTTGGTCTCCTTCCCGTGGGAATTTCGGGAAATCCGTTCTAGTGTTTCCTCGCAGTCCCTAATGAACATATATGCCCAATTTCAGCTTCATATGTATAGCGGTTTTCGTAAAAACTATGAATTCCCGTTTGTCCCCTTCCCGTGGGAATTTCGGGAAATCCGTTTTTAGTCCTCCCTCGCTGTCCCCAATGAACATATATGCCCGATTTCAGCTTCATATGTATAGCGGTTTTCGTAAAAACTATGAATTCCCGTTTGTCCCCTTCCCGTGGGAATTTCGGGAAATCCGTTTTTAGTCCTCCCTCGCTGTCCCCAATGAACATATATGCCCGATTTCAGCTTCATATGTATAGCGGTTTTCGTAAAAAATATAGAATTCCCGTTGGTCGCCTTCCCGTGGGAATATCGGGAAATTCTTATAGCCTATGTTCATCCAGGTCCAATAAGGATTCTAACGGTGAAAGAATTTTTGAAATCGGTCCAGTAGTTTTTGAGCCTATTCATTACAACCAAACAAACAAAGTTTTCCTCTTTATAATATTAGTGTAGATTTATATCCCGATCTTTAAAAAATCTGATTAATTTTCAAAACTCTACGAAAAATTTCTAACAAGGACTGTACTAAATGCACGACAATAATTATGCTTTTTTCGATAAAAAAATATTTATTTTAACTCTTTATGTATTGGATAATATAGACACAAAGAGTAATAAGTACCTATATGTATGTACCATAGAAACTCGTACCTACTCGTATTTTATTTCACTGGAAACAACAGATGAAAGCATTTTCTGTCGTAATGTTACATTGTGATATACTGTATCTATACAGGGTGTAAAAAGACAACATTGTTATTTTAATACCTCGTATTCTTTGTAACGTAACGATAATTTTTTTCTATGGAACTAACCCTGGGAAATGATTTTTTTTAAAATTCTGTGTCTTTAAAAGAAATGTTTGTTAACTGTTTACAGATGGATTTATTTTTAAAAAATGATGATATTCATGTAACTTTGAACCTCAATATCTTGGAAACCCGTGGTTTCCCAGGGGTGCTTCGATAGAAAAAAATGATCGTGATGTTACAAAAAATACGAGGTATTAAAAGAAAAAAGTTGTCTTTTTACACCCAGTATACTGTCGGTTAGTTTAAAAATAAATCTAGATCTCCTGGTTTTTTTTAGGTATAAAAAATAATCGCACAACTTATACAAGACACACGTACTAAGAGACGCGACAGAATATAATAAAAGTTTCTTTCTTTACCCCACAAGATTTAAGCCGGCATCTTTTCAGTTAACATTTTACTGAAAGGCAAATAAAAAACTTCAAAGAGCATCATAAAAATAGAACCGCTCATAAACAACAAGAAAAATGAATTAATCTCGCGGCTCGGAGAAGATACTTACTTAATTAAAAATAATAAAATGGACGCTCAGAGTCGAGGATATCAGGCTCAGCGGCTCCATAAATATGGTGTTTAATTTACTCGCCTTTTTGGACCGGTTGAACTGCTGGCTACTAGGATCATTCTTTAGAGATCAGTATTTATCCGATTGCGAAAAAGGAGGAATATGTTTTTTCAAGTGTATGTATGTATGTATGTATATTTTTTTGGCATGCTATAGATTTGTCTTAGTCGTGAGCGTGACAAAGGGCCAAATTTTTAGGCAGTCGGGTTTTTTTCTGGTTATTGAAGTTGTAAGTCACCGTAGGAAATGTGTTTGGTAATAAAATAAAATTACATGCAAAAAATTATAAATATTAATAAGAAAATGAAAAAATTTTCACGACTGAGATTTGAACTCACGACCTCTCGCATTCGGTGCATCGCTCTAACCAACTGAGCTATCGGGTCAATTAACTCGGATGACGAATTTTACCATCTCTTTTAAATTACGTTTTTGGAAATGTTATTTTTTTTATTTCAAAATTGTCAAGTGTGGTACTATTGCATCGCAATGGCTGTATAAATAAATTGAAAGGCAAACTAATTTTTATTTGTTTAGTAGTTAGCAGTTACGTCGTTAAATTTATTATGGTGAAATATTATGAGTCTCAGAAGAGCTTTTTTATGAAGCTTCAGGCTTATGAGTTCTACTTGCAAAATGCAAAACGAGTGACCGTGCAATAATTATGCAAAGACTAATTATTTTTTATTATTGTTACTTGTTGGTTGAATTTATCAGAATTAATGCTAACAAATTCCCTTTTTAAGCTAACTTGATTAACTGGTAGAGAAAGCTACAGAGGGCATGTTCGCCTTTTGTATTTTAAAACAATTGAAGCAATTAACTTTTTCTCTCTTATATCTATAAGATATGTATTTGTGCCCGAAAAGCTGCGGTAAGCTCACCCCTTACCACGTGGGACTTAATAGGCTAACTGGTGAAAAGTGGGTGTGCAATTTGCACACTTCTGCCCAACCTCTTTAGGGGACAAAGGGCGTGACTATATTATGTATACATAAGATAATATAGCGATAAAAAGATATTTCCTTCCATTATAAAGTGACAAAATCAAATGTTAAAGTAAAAGCTTAATCAAAGTTTTTTCATCTCTATCTCTCTCCTGCATTTCTGGAATAGCTGGAGAGAGAGGGCGATACTGAATGAGGCAATTAGACAGATTTACGGCGGTCACTCGACCACAACTGTTATCCTCGATTGTCTTTGCATTTCTCTGACATTTTAAATTGATCCTACCATTTTAGTGATTTCAGAATTATACTTGTGGTTGGGTTAAACAAAGTTTTTATTAACTATTAGTTATTTTGTTAATTTTCATGACGACTTCATAATAAGTTAAAATAATTAACTAAGTACATATTACATTTTATTTTTTATTTAATTAATAATTAATTAATATTTTGTATTTAATGAATGTGGATGAGGCGAAAGAGGTATGTTTGGAACGTACTAAATGGAGATCTGTAGTCTCTGCCTACCGCTATGGGATATAAGCGTGAGGTTATACATATATGTATGTATTACATTCATATCTTGTGTCCTCCATGGACCTATGAGCTAAAACGAGCTGTGAACACATTTCCAATATCTTCAATATGAAAATGTGAAAGACAATAAAAAAAACTGCTCACAGTACAACAAGGTAAATAATTGGCCTCGACTCATTTGCTTCGTGTTACCGATATATTTAATTGATTTAAATCGTAGGTAAGTTTGTACAAAACTAAATTAATAACATTTTCTTACAAACTCCGCTAGATGGCATCCCAAGTAGTTATGATTCGATATCATTCCAACCGGGGTCGTTTTGTATATCCACCCTCAAAGGGTCTACTAATTTGTTCAACTTGTTAATACAACCCCTTGGTATTTGATTACAGTTCTAAGGCTTTAAGGTTAACAGACAGATTAAGTTTTTCGGCTAACGAGTGATAATGGCTTTCGAATCAATACGATATACCTATGGCTAGTTTTATTATAGCAAATGGTGACGATTTACGATTTAATCCTTATATATCTTCTATCTTCTTCTCTATATACATGTAATAAAAATGTAACGGATCGCTGTCTGTACATGGAAGATATAATGAGAAAAAATATTATAGGAGACTTTTATCAACGCAATAGTAAACAAAAGAATGATTTTTGGAATTTTTGTGTCTGTATGTCAATGCGTTTGTGCACGCTAATCTCAGAAACGGCTGAACCGATTTCGATGCAGTTTTCAGGAAGATATTGTGACAGATCCCACTTAACTTTTTATCCCGGGAAAATGTTTTTATCCCGGATAATTTCGACATTTTGTTTTTTCTGTAGTCCACGCGGACGGAGTCACGGGCGTCCACTAGTTATTAATAATATTATAAATGTGAAAGTGACTCCGTCTGTCTGTCTCTTTATCACGCCAAAACTACTGAACCGATGAAACTTGGTACACAGGTAGTCTAGAGCCTGGGAAAGGCTACTTTTTATTTCGGTAAATAGTAATTTGTATAATTTGTTTTTGATATTATCCTTTACAGTAAATACCTACTTATATAACTGAAACAGTCCCGAACTAGTCAAATATATCTAACTAAATGGAAATACTTTCATTGCAATAGGAAGAGTATTTTTTGCGCGAATTCATAAAACGGGACAATTAAAACTTTTCTCCTAAAACATTAGTATGGTTTTGTAATTTTAGCATAAAGGGCAGATGTTACACAGTGGGTAGGGGATGTAATTTAAGGGATGGCACATGAAGGGAGGACGAAGTGGAGATGTGTTGGTCAATGTTAATCTTATAGGGCATGAACTGACTACATTTTGCCGGCCGATTGGTATAGTTGGCAGTGACCCTACCCTGCTATGTCATGGGTTCTACTTAGATTCGATCTCGGTAGGTGCAAACATTGGTATGATAAATTTCCGCCGCTAGTCAATAAATAAAAATCAAATATTTACATACTTGACTATACATTAAACTAGATCCACACTAAGATCTCTAAAGTCTTGTGTCGTGAGCACTAAGGGATAGAATACATAGATAATCATAGAAACATCCATGACTCAGAAACAAACATCGATATCATCCTATTAATGTTTACATTTACCGGGATTTGAACCCAGAACCCATGGCGTCGTAGGCAGGGTCCTGTCACTATCAACTACACCGATCGTCAATAAATAAACGTTGTTATGCCCTTTTCCCTTTGACCTTCCTTCGTGGAATGAAATATGTCCTCGAATCATAAAGTCGGAATAATGGAGATATATTATCACCGGGTGGGTGGTTGTGGAGAATTGCGAGTGGCTTATGTCCGCCATTGTTAATCGTTGTAATTTGACAATGTTGAAGCGCACTGGCAAATATATTTTTCTTAAAATTATTAATAAAGAAATGGAAAAAAATCTTCACCCGAAATTTTTCTTGTTTAACAGACGTAATTTCCGTCTAGTAACGTCTCTATTGCATGTAATAATTTACATATTGATATGAATTACACAGAAAGAGCTAGATTTAGAACCGCGGTATATGTGGTGTGTAGTTGTGTGGAGTTTTAGAATAGATTCCGTGCCTGATTTCGGTAGGTATTAATGTTTTCTTTTTGTATGCAGTAACACAAATAAATTATAAAAATTACTTATAAGAAATAAAAAAAAATTCACCCGAGTGAGATTGTCAACCAATAAATTAAAAAATTATTACTAGAGAAATGGAAAAAATTCCTCACCCGGGTGGGAATCGAACCCACGACCTCTGCATTCCGTGCCAGCGCTCTTACCACTGAGCCACCGGGTCAATTACTCGGATGACGAATTTTACCATCTCTTTTTGAAATTACATTATTGGAAACGTTATTTATCATCCCGATAGCTATACATAAGCCAAATCTCGGCAAATTGTCAAACATCCTAACTAAATGCTAAAATGAATTTGTTTGTTACGTCTTCATGCTTTAATCCCTCCCCTTACCTATCTTCTTGAATTTCTACATAAATACAGTTGGGAATACGGGGAAGGGCTCCTATTCTGAAGTCCACGTGGACAAAATGCGGGCAACAGCTAGTCAGAAGTATGTATTTGGTAAAACACTAAAGTGACTACATTAAAGATGTCACACGCATTCATATGCTCACTAAACACGATGTATATTCTGGAACGTTCTAGAACTAGCTTGTCCTTTAAAGCATACTAATTCCGGCTCTGTCACTACACGCATTTTTCAAGCCTGAGGCACCGAACTCGGTCGAGATACCTGACAAAGATAATCCTAAGAATCCTGTGAAAACTGGGAACTTTACGCTGAAGTTAAATAAGCGATAAATACGACAGGGTAGATAGTTATTTATCAAAGTGCATCACAAAAAAAAAGTTTATACTTACATTATAGGCTTACGGCCGGTTTCTCGAAAGCCCACCAACTTTAGACCGTTAATTTAACTATCGTTTAACGCATTGCTATTGTGAACCAACGTTGACATACCTTCAAGAAACCGGTGCTATGTGTCTTATAAAATTATTTGTACGAATATTTAGTAAATAGCTGATATTCGGCGAATACTTGCAGCGGGGCAATGCGGCCAGCCTTTTGGCCACGTTTCCAGCGATGGAGAAGATGTAGGCTATATTTTATTTGTAAACAGGTTCTAGTTTTCTTTTTTAATTACCTATATATTATCCATCAATACTTATAAGTTACTTAACAAGTAACTATACTATAAGCTATGTAGGACTCAAAAAACTCACCTCTCTCTCTGAAACTTGAGCGACTGCACCCTTTGCGGCGACTTCTGCCTGAAGGTCCACAGATGGAGCTGGTCATCGGCGGTGGCGGTGACCAGGGCGCCCTCGTTGATGAGGAACTTGGCGTGCAGCACCGCCTCGCAGGACTCGTGACGCACATGTGCGTCCACGCCTGGCCCGCCCAGTCTGGTGTGGTGGTTCAGGAGATTTATCGAGGGTATTAGATAATATGAAGAAACGGCATTAAAAAAGAAGAGATATTAGGAAAGTGAATTTTAATGGTGCACTTATTATATATCTACTTATGTACAGTTAAACCTTTATTATAAAAATACGAGAGAGTTAATTAATCAATGTAAACTATTTTTCTGAAAATGTTTGTGAATAGTAAAGAATAAGACATAGCAAGAAAGAAATAGATAATTCTGTTACTTATTACAGGATACACATTAGGTTTCTAGGTGTCGAGGGATACATACATATTGTTTTTCAAGTTCGAGGATAACACACAAATATGACCTAAATGTCATATCAGTTGCATAGAATATCTATGCATTGAGCTGCAAGATCACGAAGAAGACCTTCAGTAAGACACAGATGTAACATTACCAGATATTCACAGAAGCAGAAAGGAAATGATCTTGTAATCTTAAATGAACGTTTCAAAGATTTCTAGAAAATTTAAAGAAAGAAAATGAACTGTATAAATTGGTTCGATCCCTCGATGTTATCGACAAACACCGGATTCGAAGCTTTTCAGGCCATCAGCGAGGATTTACAGGTTCTCACTGAAACACCCACGGTGTAGAGAAAAGAGCTACATATGATAAATCAGAAAACATTTCAGGGTAGCTGTAAAATACAATCATTTCGACTTTAATCGATAGTTTATCATCCAAAAGCTGAAAGGTATTTGTTTCCTATACCTAATATGACCTTATTCTTCAAAATGATACCACGTAATGTATATACCTATAACGACGAGGGCATGCGAGGATTTCGACAAGAAAAGGCTGTGTAATATGCAGGAAATTATTGCTTTGTTATAATATCTTTATTGGTAGCGTAATTGGTTGCATCACCACTAGTATTCTAATGAGATAAATTCCTAACACCGCAGTCTATGCTCTTTTCAAAGAGTAGCAGTGACAATTTTTAAAATAGAAGTACGTATCGTATTCAAGCTGAAGGTAATCTTTGCCTAAATTTATTTCTAACTACAGAAAAGAACAGAAACCACCTGCTGGGAAATGATCATACTTCGATTGATCTACTACCGTTGTTTATAAATACAGAAAAAATAACAAGAAATTCCATTTAGGGCCGATTTTTCCAAACGTCAGATAGCTAATCAGATGAATAAAGTCGATGCTGTCTCTATCATGATCAAGTTTGAAAGAAAGACAGCAACAACTATATTCCTCTGATAAGTTATCTAACGTTTGGAAAATAAGCTTGCCTTCTATGTCTAGTCACCTTAGATGAAGTCTGTGTATAATATCAGAAGCATAGGAAAACAAACCGTTTAAGTAGGGTGAAATGTAAATGAAAATCTCCCAACCATATTTCGGCCAAGGCGACCAATCTCTACGGAGATAAGTCAGGTACGCAGGAGATATTATAGTGCACAAGTGTGTGCGCAAACAAAGATGCACTCTCTATTCCGTCACTCTCATATTCTGACGGGAGGGAAAGCCGACACGACCGGAGAGAGATCAGGCGCAGGACCAACAGTTTTACGTGCTTTCCGAGGCACGAGCTAAGTGACAATTTTACAACATTAAAATCTGTACATGGAATAAATGCATTGGTACAGGCCCTTGACTGGGATCGAACTTACGCCTCCTGCTTGAAAGGTGCATGTCTTAACCACTGGGCTATCACCGCAGACTTAAGTAGGGTACTTTTTGTGTAAACACTTAGGTACCTCTTGTGTGATACCTCTAATAACAATAAATCAATGACCCACAATGTGGCAATCAAGCATGATTGATATACAACTTATATGTTGCAAGTAAGTATGATGATTAAAACATTTCTATTTTCATAATCTGGCAAGGGTGTCATTCTAACAATAAAACACAATAAAATAAGAATGCAGAGGTCGTGGGTTCGATTCCCACCAGGGTGAGGATTTTTTTCCATTTCTTTATTAATAATTTTATAATAATACATTTGTGATCGAATCAGAAATGAGGAGATCCGCAGACGTACAAAGATCACCGACATAGCTCAACGATCCAGCAAGCTGAAGTTGCAATGGGCAGGGCACATAGCTCGAAGAACTGATGGCCGATGGAGTCGGAAAGTTCTAGAGTGGATACCACGTATCGGCAAGCGCAGCGTGGGAAGGCCACCCGCGAGGTGGACGGATGACCTGGCTAAGGTTGCGGGCGTCGGTTGGATGCAGGCTGCTTCCGACCGGTCGGAGTGGAGGTTGTTGGGGGAGGCCTATGTCCAACAGTGGACTTCTCAGGGCTGTAAATGACGAATGAAAATGACATCGGCCTAGGGACCCAGACTAGCAAACCCGGAGATTGTACCACATGTTTGAATAGATAGATTCCCCGACACTGGAAGGGACGTACCGTAAAGTGTGCTCGATCTACGATAGTTCACCTTCCATTCCGTTTTATTCTCGAAGGAATTTCCTTTAGTTTTACATATTCACTCGAAAATTTGTGTGCTTTTGAAATTCAGGAGTTTTATCCTACAGATATTTTAGTGTTTTCGAATAAATCCGATTTTCATTTAACTAAAGTACCTTTTTCATACATAGAGAAAGTTTAAAAGATATCAAACTAGTAAAGATAAAAATCTAATTTTCCTGAAACGTACTTTCAAGTTTCCAAAAGTTATTAAAACATCGTAAGTTATAAAATTTGTAAAGCTTTTACTTCAGAGTGAATTAAAACTTGAACAAGAAGTGCTCGGGCTACTTGCCTGATGCTAATTATTGCCTAATTTTGTTATCTTGGCTTATATTCGCTATCGCCAACGAAGAATTTGTATTTTTTTTAAATACTATTCAACTAATATTATAAACGTAAGTTAGAATGTTTAAATGTTTGTTACTGCCGCCCACAAAAACTACTCAACCGATTTTGATGGAGCTTGACCATAATTTACATCAAAATAACACTTTGGCTAATATACAGGATGTAACAGAAAGGGTATGTTAAGCGAAAAGCTACGTAAATAGCCCACTGTAGAGAACCTATCCACAAATTTTGAGACTCGAAATCGCATGTTTATTTTTCAAAATTGTATGAAAATTCCTGAGATATTTAAAAATTCTCTATACTATCGGGAAAAATAAACATGTGATTTCGAGTCTCATATTTTGTTTATAGATTCTCTACAGTGGGCTATTTACGTAGCTTTTCGCTTAACATACCCTTTCTGTTACACCCTGTATAAATTCATGTAGTCGAAGTCACTGGTCTTCACATTGCGAACGCATTTATGCGACTCAACCTCACTTTCCCAACCTTTCTTTTTCAATTATTTAACTATTTATATCTGACAAAAATACTTTATTAATCTCACTTGATGACATAAGGTCATACAAAAATACTCCCAAATAACCACGTTATTTAAATTCGTGCAAGCGAGATGTTTGTTCGGCTTCGCTCGCGAGCGTTTGTTCGCAAACACTGTTCGCGCACGATCTGTGTAATATGCACCGCAATGCTGTTAGTGTAATGTGAGACATACGAGCTATTGTTTGCTCACTCGTATTGTGTAGTTATGCACTTTTTTAATTAAGCAAAAGAGAATGGGTTACAGCACCATGTTAGGTAGGTATGTACCATTACATTGTATCATTACATTAATATGAAAAGATTTTATACTTAAGATATAATTATCAGTTAAAACTAAGTAGGTAAGTAAAAGCTACATTTTCTCCAAGTATGTATGAACCAGGTACCTGCATATTATGTAGGTACCTACAATAGGCAGGTGGATACTGTAATAATAGGGTTTCAACAGATTCACAATCCACAAATTAATTACAATCAACGGGTCGAGTAGTAGAAATTAATTTAAATTACAATCAGCACAACAGTTACAATTACAAACGAATACAAGTAATTACAATTGTGTATTTCGTTTCAGTTGTGAAGTCGCATCACATTGGCACCTCTGCCTTTGTGAATTTAAACCTGTTTCGTACATTTTATTTAGTTCTATAAAAATCCGTAGGTATTCGTAACTGAAACAGGCTGTATTGTACGCGTTACGAGGCGTCCCCTTTGACAGAGCAACATGTTTAATTAACGTTTGTGAAACAGTGTGAAAATTTGGGAGTTTGTTTGAATCTCGGTAGAGTCGTGGATTCATTAATTTAAATGTTTACAGTGTAATAAAATTTAGCTTTTAATTAACGTATGACTTGTCGTGATTTGCGAGCAAAAGTATCTAGGCGTCAGAAACTCAAAATTACAGTGGTATAAATCTGCAATATAATATTCTTATTCTTTATTGCACATACACAAGACGAAATATGGCAAACAACATAAAAAAAGAGATGCATGTACAATGGCAAGCTTATCTCTACCAGAGATCTCTTCCAGCAAGCCAAGCAAGTAAAGAGAAAATGTTAACAACAGGGTAACATGTGCAATTAAACAAATTCTAAGAGACTACATTGAGAAAAAAAGGAGAGAAACAAATGACAGCATATTCAAATAATGGACAGTGATCCTTCAGCTTTTCCCTAAATGTGCCAACAGTGTGACAATCTCTAACCGTATAACAGCTAATTATAATAGTAGTTTTTCTAATTCGCTTTATATTTCTAAAGTGTATTATGACAATAGTAGCCTATATATATATATGTGTATAAAAACTAAAATTATTTATAGTACTATATGTTATCCTACTTTGTCCCCTTCCCGTGGAACACTTGTGTTCCTCGGGGTCCCACCTATTTATACCGTTTTCGTAGTTGGTCTCCTTCCGTGGGATAGGTACATACATAAAATATGAGGAAACTATCATATATTTGGTAAAAGTGCGTCGTCATTGTGAAGCACTCCCTCGCTGTCCCCAGTCAGCGCCTCCTGGTGTCAAAGGTTGGCAAATAGAGCTATTGACTGGTTGTTGTGATATTATCAAATGATACGTACAGATGATACCACAAATAGAGTCACGCATGTCGCTTAAAAACAACTTAATTTACGGCCAATTTCTATACGAGAGATCAAAAAGAATCTCGGATTCTTTTATTCCTAATTTGAAATCAATGGAAACTCGTAAATCTGTGATATGCAAAAAATCTCTCAAGATCAGTTACAGCAATTGGCGGATAGACAGTCATACATAAATATACAGTAACATTGAAAAATATATGCATATAACACTTTGCGCCCTTTTAACAATATTGAATTTTGCATTACTTCCAAATATATATGAGCTATGAAGGAAGAATGGCAATTAAAGTTTTATGTAGTCGTTTCTGACTAAGTGATTTCGTCTAATAGAAATCCCTAAAGTAATTAACCAGATCTGAGTTTATTTTTATCTTTACTTGCGTGACAGTCACTTAGGTGTTGTGCGAATAGTGTTTCCACGAATGAGAGATAAAATTAATAACCGATCTATTTACAGCGGACATTTCGATCAGTTATCCGATAAATTGAAAGTTTTTCAATTATACTTTTCCACTGTAGCAAGTTATTGATAGATATCACCCTCCACCCCCTTTTGCCACGCTACTATTACGAAGTAATTAATATTTTGTGTGAATACTTTTAGAAGGACTTTTATTAATCTTAAAGAATGCAGGTCACAGTTAACACACTGTCTTTTGTTTTATTAATCAAATCTAACATTTGAATGTCTCAATTTTCCATTATTTTGAGTTATCACTATGTTAATCTAGGTTTGTGTTTACACGTTCAATTATCTTCCTATCTTTTATGGTTTTGATCGAATAATTCATTAATCTTTACACTGAAAATGCTGAATACTCACTAATGAAAAAATAAATGTAATTTCAGTGGATTCTGTGAATAGATTGTGTTAAAATATTTTATTCAGGCGAATGAGGAAAATTATCTAAACATTTTCAATTATGAAAAATCTGGGCAAAAAGCGCCTTCCCTTATTAATTAGGGCGCGAAAGATTCGTGGAAATTTATAAAAAATGTCGGCGGCAAGCGAAATTTGTTCCAAGAAAAAAGGGTAATTTTTATTAGAGTTGTTCTTACAAATGTGCTGACGTAAGAATTTAATGAAAATTTAAGAATATAATTTTTCTTTTCTTAAATTGCCTCCGTAGACTACAGTTAATAATTGTCAATTAAAAATGTTTTACGTAACTAATTTTAGGTTTATGAAAAAACCCTGTGTATTTGAAATAACTATCAAATAACACTACCTCAATTATATTCAGAAAAAGCTTTCATATAAAAAATAAGTGAAGCGCAAAATCTACTTACATTTTACAACTACCTAGTAGTTTACAATAATGTACCTAACCATATATATATAAACTGATATTGACAGTAATACCAACATAGTTATTGCGTTTAATTATCAGCCCTTTGTGTGTAGACGCTAGTGTTACGCTGCAGGCTTCAAAGCTGTTTGCCCGACCTTAGTAATTATGTCGCCCAGGGAAGTGGACGGACATGGGACATGAAGCCAACACAGGGTGGAGTTAAAATAGAATACTTTAATTTGAGGGTTACAAATACACATATTATACAATAGCACCAATGAAATAGACAAATAGGGTAGAAACTTTAGGTAGAAACGAAGACAGATGTATTGATTAATGAAGTAATTCAAGCCTGTATGAAATACTGGTCTACCTCCATAATGAATGTCAACATTATTACGCCTAATTGTTTTGGGCCCTGGTTCTCCTTTTTTATTGCATATCTAGATGTAATGTAGGTAGGTTTAATTTCGCTGATAGCCTGTGAAATTCATATCACGTAGCAGCAATCGCAAAGGAATTTGCCATTGTAACGCGAAAATTTTCAATTTTTGCAAATAAGCTAATCGGGATGCGAATTCAGTGATTTAAGATGTCGAATAGATAAAGGAATTATCTAAGAGAACTTTATTATCGAAAAATTACACAACTACATCATAAACTACCTATGTAGTTACCATTAGTTATTTATTTTCATTTTACAACCTGCGAACAAACATCTCTTTTTTGGATTAGCTCAGTGTGGTGAATGCAGTACTACAGTAATTATCTGTCGAAATAGGTGAGTTTATTGTTGAGTACCTCTACGAGTACATGCCTGTTTAATCCAGAATTTATGGAAATTGTGGTACCTAGGTATTTAAGATTGTGTGGAATTCTCTACAGAACTATTATATCAGATCAAACACTAAGAAAATACAGCTAAAAATAAGGTTTACAAAAAATGAAAGAGATTTTTTGACAATTATGTTAATGTAATGGATAATTTACTCTATGCATTTATTTGCAGGGATATTTATAAGTTTTTTGTACTCGCACTACAGGAACTTTATCTAGTAGCTGTCAAGAAAGTAACTAAGATTCGCTTGTCTGCAAACGAATCGTAATGAAACGGCTTATTTACCTAGACACATAGAATAGACACCAGGGATAATTTCGGGTAAGACCTGGAAAATGGTTCTATGCCATACCTTTGGTATTACAGACGGAACCGCGGGAAACAGCTAGTGAATTAATTGGACATTCTTGTATTAATTATGCGGACTAAATACAGGTAATTTGGCATCGCCCGAGGTTGATAATGATAATGATAGCCATTTGTCAACGGGCCTACTAGTTCATATGTACTATATGTGTACTACATTAGTTCATATGTACTATTTGTGTATACACGTACATAATTAAGGCTGGAACATATATTGCCTTAGTAAGAACTTTAAAGGCCGCAATGTCGTCCGTATGACCGTAAGCTGATGTGTAATTCTGATGTCATAAGAATACGGCAAGTTTCATCAATGACTATTCTGTAGCTAAACAGACAAAAAATTACAGCATTTTGCATTGATACCAGTCAAGGTACCGGTATAGTGGTTAGAGCTTCATACAAATTTTAATTAAGACAGAAAAAAATATATATTTTTTGTTAAACTGTTTGTTCAATACCGTTAAACTGTGTTTGTCTATTAGTGATTAGCAGAGGCCTGCGGGCTATCTTAAGGTAGGATTCCCACGGTGCGTGATTTCGCGGACGGACGAGGACGCGCCGACGGCTACGGACGGACGCGCACCACGGACGCATCTGTTTTACTACGGACGCTCCGTTTCCCACGATCCGCGGTGCGGGCTGGTGCGCATCCGTCCATAATATCACGCACCGTGGGAACCCACCTTTAGGAGATACCTAATCTAATATACAAGAAATATTTCCTGCTCTTCGATGCTACTTACGATAGATAGCTTATATATAGGTAGCTGTGTCTAATATTACCATGGTGAAACTAAATCAATATTACTTACATAAAGACCAGACAGACACAACCGAACCTAACCGAAACTATCTGATCTTACAAGCACTTAGAATACCAAAATTCCCACGGAAAAGACGGCAAGTATAAAATTTTATACAGCCATTACTGAAACAAAGCATTAGGTACAACTGTATAGTATATCTATTGTACCTTTCTAGACTAGTTAACTAAATACAATTAATCTAGGCCTACCTATAGAAACACAGAGTAAATATGTAGGTTTATGTGATTAATACGGGATCTAACATTATTGGATCTCGTGTAAACAATGCTTTATAATTAAATTTGTTATTATCATGTTTTGTTTAAATAGTACGCAGTTCATTCGTGTACCTATGTTCTAGTTCGTGTACATCTATTATTTACTTAGCTGTTATATGTAATGTAATACTGGCGTGTGTTGCTAATATAATGTACCTAAGTAAATCATATAAGTGAAAATATATGAATGGTTTCAAGGTAGACTGCTTGTTTACCGATATAAATAAAAACAAAATAAATAAATATAGACAGCACCACATATTTTTGACGATTGATACGTTTTATGGGAAAAGCTGGTTTTCTTTCTCTACCTACGAGTATATATACACGTAACTTATTATAATAACAGGTGTATGACCCTCGGGGCTTGATAAAATAAAAAGAGGACATTTTTCAATGTTCATGTGTACTATACACTTAACAATAATAATAGATGATTCTGTAAGTTGTGTTACATAAAGATAATTTCGCTCTAAATACTCGTAACAAAATGAAAGGTTGGTTAAAGGTAACTTATACTTAGCTATAAGCAGGCATTTAATTAAACTTTGACTCGAACGCCCCCTGGCGACAACTTTAGGAACACGACATAACTTATTCTGATTGTCGACAAACGTTTATTTGATGGGAACTTGATTTTCTAAATTATAATGTGAAAAGATAAAAGGGTTAAGTTAAGAACTGCATGATCACTGAAGTACACCCAACCATCTTTAGTGTAGCGGGGATACATGTAAAATATTTGAAAAGATAAGTTATTTCATGGTCTATATCATGTCTCATTGGGTCATCATCATCGAATTTAAAATAAACTTGATGAAAAAAAACTTTCTCATTAAAAAGCTAAATAACAACACCTTAAAATCAACTTTTTAATAACATTAAACAAAACACGGGTATCAGCGAACGCGATCGCAATTTTCTAGTTATTACAAAGCGCGGCACGTTTTTACAAAGTTCGGCGAGTGTCGGGGAGTAGCCTGGAAGATTGCCAGCAGGGGCAAATTGGCAACGTTTAGATAACACCCTGTAGAACAATGAAGGTGAACTGCTGCTGATTTGGAAGCCTGCCTGCCTGTTGTTTAAACAAGTAGGCGCATGACGGCATACGGATTTCTATTTAAATGTGAACGTATGAAAAAATGTTAAAATCAAATAGACTGTTGCGCCAATAGGTGTAGTAGGTAGTGACCCTGCCCGCCGCGCTGTAGGTCCTGGTATATTCGAATCCCGGTAGGTGTAAACATTGATATGATGAATTTCGATGTTTGTGTTCGAGTCATGGATGTTTCTATAATTATCTGTATTTATATACCGTTACTCACGACACAAAACCTTCGGGTCCTTAGTGTGGAGGGTGTGAATATTTACTTAACATCGACGATTACAGCGTGCATATGCTACTCAGTAAGGTGTGATATCAATGATTCGTGGGCTTGTTTCGTTTTAGGGTTTTATACATATATTCTTCTTCAGCCTATTACAGTCCACTGATGGACCTAGGCCTCCCCCATGACACGCCACAAGGCTACTGCCACAGGGGGGTTTTGCCCATAGTCACCACGCTGGGCAGGCGGGTTGGTGACCGCAGTGTGATTTTCGAACTATGTTGTCAGTACTAGAGGCGCTGCTGCCCGCCTCCCGGAAACCCTTAATCGCCTCGTACGATACCCACGGGCAGGCAGGGGTGGTACAAACTCTACTCTGCCGGCACCACGTGGCTTACATACATACATATACCTATACAGTTACGCTTAAATTTGAATTCATATGTATAATATTAGTGGTATACTTTATGGATGGAGATACATAAAAGGGTACGCGTAAATAGATACTTAGTATTTTCTAGCGAAGTTTTATTTGATAGTAAATATAAAACCAAAAATACAAAGGTTGCTACGAGTATAAGCATACACAAAAGAAGGAACAATTTTGATTCCCGCAGAATAGAAAACAATTCGATATCATCGAACAACAAAGGGCGAAACGTGTCGCTCCACCTCTATTGTCCTTAATTCCCGTTCTCAGGCTATTTAGGGACCCTAGTTGAAGCCCTAGAGCCCTGAGGGCCGGACGTCCTTTCCGCCCGACTTCTTCCGGGGACAGGTAAACCCTTTTAAAGTAAGTTGTACAAAAATAGGAAAATGTTTGCTGAAAAGATAACCTAGATTATTATATTCTTTGGTGAGTACTACATACATATAAGCGCGGTCGTGTTCCAAGAATCGAGTAGCGTCTGCAGTATCGTGACGGAAATCCCACAGCCACGATTAGCATAGATGAAAAGATCAGTGACAAGTTGCTAGCTCATCGCTTGAGAGAGAAGACCCCTGAGTTCATTAGACGACTCTTACGAATGCACAAAGGAGGTGCAGCTGATTTATTCTAGTGAAGCCCCGCATCAGCAATTACAAATTATAACATGTCCTTAAACAAGCATTAAACAACTTTCCGCTACACTAATTATCCTCATTAAATTAAGCTTAATCTGTCTCTTTTACACACGTGTAATATCGTTATCCCCAACTCCCTTACACTTTCCTCCTTTCGGGCTCCTTTGAAGAGATAGGATTACGGCTGTCTAATGAAATTAAGTGAAAAGGAAATGTCACCGTTTATGAGAACCGAAGGATTACTTCATGAAGCTGAAAGGGGATTATGTTCCCACATGCTGAAAGTCTCGATACTCGTATTTAATTGAAAGAAATACTACGCTGCAAAAGTGTTGCTCTTTTGTGTCATAATGTATGTAATACATAAACAGACGGTAAATATACGATGTTTTCTTATAAATTAATAATATAAAAAATATTTATCCGATAAATCTCCCAGGTTTACCATGAATTTTTATTAAGGCAAGATTGTGTCCAATGTGAAACTAAAATGTACGTATACGAAGCGTACAGCGACATCTTTGAGTTTATGGCAAATAACGTGTAGGTATATTGTAATCATAGTGGTTACTGTAACTCTCATTGTCCCAACCCTAGATGGCTCCATAGTTTTCGAACTGCAAAATATTTTGTGAAAATTTAGTAAGCTATCGAAGGTAACAGAAATGTTTCTTGTACCTTACCTACCTACCTACCGACGACGAGCCAATACACCGCACCGGGGCGCTAAGGAGCCAAGTTGTTTTGACGTTTTGACATTGTAGGGATTTCTCAAATATTATACTCGTATAAACTTGTGCTGATGCTGGGCTTTCCTCAAACACATCCTGCAGTTCTGACTACCCCAATTCCTGGAATACAGCCGTGTACTTATGATGATGATCTCCGACCGTATTTCGGCCAATGCGACCAATCTCTACGAAGATTGGCCAGGTACGCAGGAGATATTATAGTGCACAAGTGTGTGCGCAAACACAGATGCACTCTCTATTCCGTTACTCTCATAGTCCGATGGGACGGAAAGCCGACACGACCGGAGAGAGATCAGGCGCAGGACCAACGGTTTTATGTGCTTTCCGAGGCACGAGCTAAGTGACAATTTTGCAACATTAAAATCTGTACATGAAATAAATTTATTGGTACAGGCCCGTGACTGGGATCGAACTTACGCCTCCCGCTTGGAAGGTGCACGTCTTAGCCACTGGGATATCACCGCTTATACTATATGTATGAATGTACTATTACTCGTAAGTAGATATTTTTCCTATTCATTTATTATTCTTTATTGTACATAGACTACTAACCGAACTTGTACATCTCAAACATAACCTCAAAATTGGTCAGAAGTGGCACCATGTGGTTCTATCGGCCCTTGGTGCTCTGCTTACCTCGTAAGGGATAAAGGCGTGATTATTTGTATGTATGTATATAGACTTATACCAAATATCAGTTGTACGTTTTTAGAAATTTGTCCTCGCCAAACACTTAGGATTAAAAAAGTTCGATGCTGTTAATTCTTAATTTAAGAATATCATTTAGCTAAAAGCACTTCCCTATAATTACGTATAGGTTTATAATATAGATATATAAGAATTAGATTTCAACCTATAAAATGGATAAGTTAGGTATACATAAAAACTGTCTAAAACATAACTCCTAGAATAACATATAAACGTGTAGGCATTATTTATAACAACCCTTCAACCCTCACTTCACAACTTTGACTACAATATACAATTTAATAAGGGTGGCCCTCCCCGACCTGGGGTAAGGGCACTATCAGCCCTTGAATAGCCACATTAGACCCTTACGCAATTTAGATCTTACATTAGGTTTATATGAATTTTGGATATTAATTTAGTTTATGAGCGATATATTTCAACTAGTTGACGTCCGCAACTTCAATCGCGTGACCTTAAGGAGTACAGGGTGTAAAAAAAGGGGTCATGAAAATATATATATAACTACCAGGATAGATCGAAATCTGTTCGATAGTTTTCGCGAAAAAGAGAAATCAACATCCAAGCATAAGTCCTATTCTATATAAAAAAAAAACACATCATGGATTAAGTAAAATATTATCCAAAGCATAAATGCGACTTCAGCTGTCTAAAAAACAGAGCACGTTTTTATTTTTACCCAGCATCCTTAGTGTTTGACTGTATATAAAAAACGGATTATATATATCGGTTCGAAACAGAGGTCCGGTTATAACCGGTTCAGGCTTTGTGGATTTTACAGCATTTTAAACGCACATTATAAGACCTTAGACGTATTAATACATTATTTAATAAAGTAGAAGTAGCACCATGTGGTTCTATCAGCCCTTGGTGCTCTGCCTACCCCGTAAGGGATAAAGGCGTGATTATATGTATGTCTGTATGTATGTAGAAGTAGCTGGAGAGACTGCTGAAATTTGTAACTATATGGAATAATTTAACTACTAATACTAACTTATACCGGAAGGCTCATTTGACACGGGCACTTCAACTCCTTAACAAAGTCAACGACCGAAGAGATATATTTATATGCTCTCAGAGTATGAATTTACAGAAACGGCTTTATTTATTTTAAGTTATGAGTAATTTAATTTATGTTATTAATTTTGTATTGTTATAATATGGTTTTTTTTACGTTATCGCATTGGCTTGATCAGCTGTAATGATAATAAATAAAAAATAAATAAAATAAAATAAAAATAATTTATTTTCGGACCAAGTCCATAGTATGATGATTGACTTATAAACTATGTTAGTAAATGAGCAATAGGTAATAATGGGTGAATAAATAAGTAAAAAATAAATAAATTATGTATGTATAGACCACGATAGAGGACATATGAGTTATAGAGTGCGCTTTACATACATATGTTTTTATACAGGCACAGATATGAACAGGAAATCTTATGGCCGTGTCACTGACAGTCAAGATCAGTGGATAAACAAGTTTGCTTACGCTGGGCACAATAGCACGAAACGATACTGAAACTCTATAGCTTATATGTGTACTCTCTCTATGATATAAACAGAAAACGTCCCTAAAACTGTAATAACGTTACAATTCAAACGACATTTGAGTATCTTTCAAATAATAATCTCAACTCCAATTAAATTTTAGGATGAAATCAAGCTTTTTGAGCAGATTATAATCCAAAGTCCAGTGGCGTTGAATAAAACCTTTCAAATAGCTTTTAAAATCATAGTTTTCCACTAAGTGATAATACCGGACCTGAAGACTTCAGCAAACAGAGGTTAAGCTCCAGTGTTTGACTGCGGCGGTTCGATCCGGTTATAACCGGTCCAGGCTTTGTGGATTAAACAGCATTTTAAACCGGTTTTCGCCGGATTGACGGTGAAATTGGATCGCGT
Source organism: Carposina sasakii (assembly GCA_014607495.2). Lineage (NCBI taxonomy): Eukaryota > Metazoa > Arthropoda > Insecta > Lepidoptera > Carposinidae > Carposina > Carposina sasakii. Next base: position 3,147,617 of record CP053161.1, read on the forward strand.
TTGATGATGGAAGTTTTTGAGTTCTTTTGGTTCTCTTGTGGTTCTTAATTCAGAAATTTACAAAACCGTGTTTATAAATAGACTCTGTTTAAATATGACATTCGACAGAAAAATGTATGAAACATCTGTCAAATTTAGACATGTAATAACACGCATATCTCTTAGCTATATGCGAGTTGGCATCAGACAGGCTGCCGGCTCTGAAACAAACCAAATGCCTTGGCAATATTTAGCCTCACGGAGAGTAAAGAGGTTGGTGTGGGTTGGGTGTGCCCTACAGGTAGATTAAGATTATACAAACGAGTATCTATCTACACGCAAGCGCGTTTACATGTTTTATTTGTTTGTGTTTCATGAATGTTAATTTCCGCTGAAACCTTTCGTTTAAAACAGCTTCCGGGAAATGTTTACCTCACCGTTAGTTCCGTAACACACGAACAAATTCGCTCAACATTGAAAAAACATAAAAGTATAACATTTGGCAGTTGTCAAGTGGAATTATACCTACGGTTTCGTTTTCATAAAGATAAAGCGTGTATTTATAAAGATTTCGTCAATTTTAATAGTAATAGCGCTATAATTACAATATAACAGAAAATTATTGAATTTTTTGTTGTTTTTAAAGAGTTTTCTGTCTGAGCTATCTTGGGTACATAATTTAGTTTTGCGAATTCTATAAATTTCTCATGAAAATTAATTACATTACAGTAGACAAGTACTATAGATCAGAGACAAGCTTATAACTTTAATATTAATTATTACATGTTTAAGTTTTTAGTTAATCACAAAAATTGTCTCAAAACCATATAACATAATTATGTAGCTCTTGCTTACTGGACCTATAGGTGACATACCGACCTACGAACCGGTTGCATTCAGTTTGTATAACGTAATATCCGACACTGTTGCACCATTTATCTATCTCGGCGAAAAAACAGCAATTATTTTTGTTTTTTATCCAAAGGTTAGTTTAGAATAGGTACAACGCGATGACTGAATCCTGTTTACAAAAAACAAGTCGTCAATATGTTAGGAGAATAACAGAAATGATGCAGTCAACAAAACACGTAAATACATAGCTTACTTGATGATTGTCGACATACCAACACTGGTAAATGTGAAAATTAAATAATATTAGATTCGCAGTATGTAACATGCATAAATCGTAAATTCGTGTCTCACCTATATTTCATCATTATTTTCATGAAACTTACCATAGAAATTCTTCATAACCTAGCCAGCTAACTTAGCTATAAAAACAGCTCACTGTCAACTCACCTATCTACAAAATTCGAGACTCGAAATCGCATGTAAATTTTGTCAGACAGTATGGAGAAATTTGTAATGGAATGTTTATACAATCATGAAAAATAAACTTGTAATATCGCATCTCAAAACCAAAACCAGGATAGCTTGTTTATAGTAGATAATTTTCATATCTTTTCGCTTAACATACCCCTTTTTTAAACCCTGTATAAAATATATTTGAAAAGGATACATCCTAAGGTTGCCTCCTTTGTCACCGATGGCCAGAAGCTTCTGTATGGGGTCCCAAGCCAGAGCCGTGGGGGAGAAGGGGAAGCCATGTCGAAATGTCTGGGGACAAACAAAAAGTATATTAATAACATTAGAAATTAGTACTTCTAACGCAATAACACAGGTGTGTGTGTGCGCACCTATACTCGTACAACAACAAGCAAATTATATTAAAAAAACCCGACCTGTATCACTCTACCTCTCAATGCGATATCTTTTTAGCCTCAATACCTTTTAAGCCCTAGAGCGTGCCAAATAAATATAAATACATACACACATACAAACAAACACTCGTAAAACATTCCTTCTGGAGCATTCGGGTGAACTAAATAAATATCTCTAATATTTCTAATACATATAATTGTTTTAAAGTGCGTCGGTCTGCTCATCCCTAAAGTTTTGGTTTACTGTATCATAAAGGGGCGTGGTTTTGCGTGGGTACAGTACGGCAACTATATACTCGTATGGGCATTCTATCTTAGGAACCGATAGCTTTACCAACATAATTTACCTGATACCATGTTTCTACAAATACAATACCTAACATAACTCCTCTAACGGTTCTCGAGATATGCTTTAGTCCTATCAATCAGAGTCGCTAGCAACTTAGATCAAAGAACTCAAGACATAACATAGTTTGTATCAGTTACCACCGAAGATAACGCTGGCGGAGATGACAAACAAACAATATTGTTTTTAAACTCAACTTTGTTATTATCACCTGGCCAATGAAGCGCGACGAGAGGGCAGAGGCCATATTACTAATCATTTGCTTCACTTTTTTTCTATCTCATACTGGTTTTATCCGGGATTTTTATAATTGATCAATTCTATGTCAGTCAACATGTTTATGTTGTTAACGAACACTAGATTTTACACAAAATGAAATTGTTTACAAGTATCTACGTCTAAGTACCTACTTAGACTATACGTGTAGGTACACGTTAACATAACCATTGTTAATATATACATAGATATGACTGTGTTCGTGAAATAGGGTAGCCAGTACTGCAGGATCATACAGACTACCCCACTGGCACGTTTACCATAGTGGGGAAAGATGGTTATGTTCAGTAGCAACTTGCTAGCTTTACGCTTGAGAGCATATGCCCGAGTTCCTTAGTCGACGCCTACCACATGCGCAGAAGAAGATGCAGCTGATGTATTCTAGTGAAGCCCCGCATCAGCACGTGATTACAAGCCAGTAGTGCTTCCCCTGAGTCACAGGCATCCCTTGTTGGATACACAGATACCTTAAAAACTAAAATATCGTTTACTCAGCTTTTGCTGTTGTTGTTACATAATTATATCAAGATTTTCATAGTTCCAACGAGATTCTGCGGATTATGCTTTAGTTTTCTAAGCTGGCGGTGTCGTTATAAGATAGCGGCTTTTAAGGATCAATTTAAATGTCCGTGTCCGGGCATCGTAAAGAGGAGAAGTGGTTTTGTGTACGTATGACTGCTGTATAATAACATCGAAAGGAACCCGAACTTTAAGAGGACTTATTATAGAGGATATCAAGTACATCAGACCCCGGTAACGAATCTAATGTGAAAGTCATGTTAATTGGACCGTGCAGCTAACTCCAAACCTTCGAATATAACCTCATCGAGCCCAATGGGAAAGTGACACAAAGTCATGCAAAATTGTCCCTGATCAACTCTCAACCTTCCTGGAATGTAACGTCATGAGCGTCAGTTACCGAGATAAGGTTAACATGCCTAAGATAGCTAATTTTTGTTGAGCCACGTCTTCTGTGTAATTTCTCTAGGTTTTGGAAGCTAACTAACCATCGAAGATTTTCGTTAGATGTTTGTTAAAACATTCGCTGTAGGGCTGTTGAGATAGTTTTTATGTTGCCTTTAACCAAAGAAGTGCTACACTAAGTTGCTTCGCTTGCAAATCGACCTGTGAGCTTCCTTAGGTTGTATGAACACCCAACCAGACTTAACGAAATCTGGTATACCTTAATAGGCTGACGCACCCTTGGCGTGGGTGCACTGTCTTGCCTAGTGCGGTCTCTCTTGATCAGTCGCTGACCACGACCGGTCTTTACTTCATTGTCACCGTTACTAAAATCTTTTGTAAATTTTACACAAAAGAGTACTTCTTCATCTTCTACATCTTCTTCGATGTACTAAGTTAGTTAATACAAGTTATTCACAACCCAATTACCTGGGAGAAAGAGTTCACTAGTTCTATCAATAAGTAGGTGAAACTGTTAAATAGATAACCATGCAAAAACTATGTTGCTAACTGTATAGGTGGAACTACCAATACAAAGTATTTAATAATTTACTATGTGAAGGTATATTAAAATGATAAAATTCATTGCCAAGTGTCTCGTAACTCTCTTGGGGCGTTGACGTATCGGTCAGTGACTCATTCAAGGCTGATGTGAGCCTGGATGAAGGACTGATGATACGAGGCAGGGTGAAGAACTGGTGATATCTGCATTTCTGGCAACCATCTCCTGTGAGGCTGATTCAGTATTTGTATGTAAGAGTCCTGTTCTGGATAGAAAAGTTTCAAAAACGGTTTCTCTGCACACGGTTATTATTTATTTATTGAGTATTTGGTAGGCCAGCGTTGTGACTATGGGTAAATACCCTGATATGGCAGTAGGCCTACGTGTGGACTACAGTGGACTGCAATAGGCCGATGTGTGTTTGGTAGATCTAAGAACTATGTGTAAGGATTCTCTTCTTCTTCACGCCGTCTTTGTCGGACGATATTTCTAAATCGAAAGTGCAGTAAACATTTGCAAATCTAAGTAACTTGTTTTTTGAATAATCGATTAGTTTTAAATTCCATGTGATCTAAGACTTTATATAAAACCTAATGCCGTTAGGTTTGTGATAAATTATCACCACTGATAATAGACTTCACGATAAAGACTAAAGAAGATATAAATAAAATATTCATCACTTGTATTTAGAATGATACTCAACCTTTTTGCATCCAAAAGAGGTTACATCTCGGAATGAAATAATTAATGCAGAGCTATTTATGTATTCCGGCTACCTTTTCCGAGGAAAATGCATATTCAAATAACCACTGGCTTTTGACTCTCTCATACCTTACGGTCCATAACCTCTGACGAGAGCTTCCTAATGCGATGTAATGTGTTTCATGTTGTCAAGTGTGATGTTACAGATGTATGAAGACAACCTATTTAGCAATTGGTACATATAGTATGTTGAAATTTCCATGATGAAAATGAAAACTATTATCATTTCTAAGACCAATAAGACGGCCGATTGGTGTAATTGGTAGTGGCCCTGCTCGCTGCGCCATAGGTCCTGGGTTCGAATCCCGGTAGGTGCAAATATTGATATGATGAATATTGATGTTTGTTTCCGAGTCATGGATGTTTCTATACTTAGCTATGTATTTATATACCGTTGCTTAGTACCCACGACACAAGACCTTATGGATCTTAATGTGGGACTAGGTTAATGTGTTGTGTAGTATGTGTATATTTATTTATTTATTTAAATTAGGATTAACGAAGTTAAAGCTCTCTTTGACTGCAATAATTTGGAACAAGCATAAAACACTATTCAAATATCAGCTGAGACTGCTGCGCTAACGAAACAATGATGTGACGCAGGCTTGTGTCTCGCAAGTTATGTTAAACTGGAAGAGAATGTCATGCAGCATTAGGTTCGCCTTTGCATATTTTTTTATAGTGTAATATACTCGTATATAGCATATGAAGACGACAGAATAAGATAAGAGAATAATTCTCTTATATTATTTTGTCTTCAAATGCCATTATTATTATTATTTATTTACTACTAGTGGACGCCCGCGACTTCGTCCGCGTGGACTGCAGAAAAAACAAAATTTCGAAATTATCCGGGATAAAAATATTTTCCCGGGATAAAAAGTAGCCTATGTGTTAATCCAGGGTATCAGCTAACTCCATACCAAATTTTATTAAAATCGCTCCAGCCGATTTTACATGAAAGAGTAACAAACATCCATCTATCCATCCATCCATACTTACAAACTTTATATATGTATAACGAACTTGCATACTAACTTTCAACCCTTATTTCACCCCTTAGCTGGTCGAAATTTCAAAAATGCTAGAACAAATGTTTAATGATTTCTTATCAAGTGCTTAAATATAAAGTTTCATGGTTTTATCTTTTAAAATTAAGAAATCCCATACAAACTTTCAACCTCTATTTCAACCCCTTCATCCCTTTTTTTCGAAATAAAAAGTAGCCTATGTTCTGTCTCAGGGTCTAAAGATTGTCTGTACCAAATTTCATCAAAATCGGTTGCGAGGTTTAAGCGGGAAAGCGTAACAGACAGACAGACAGACAGACAGAGTTACTTTCGCATTTATAATATTAGTTGGGATACCTATACATACATATTAGGATTATATTGATTTTTGTCTTGGCTTACTTAATGCTCTTTGTGGCATTCTCCAGCAACTTTAGTACCTTCGTACAGTATTTTTTTACTTTAATTTAATATTTCCAACCGGATAACACCTTCAGCCCCCCTGATCTATCCCAACTTTCGATGCGATAACTTTTTTCCAAAGGTTATCTATCAGTCGTTTCGCAAACAATTGATAGGGCTGGTCGAAAGTAGCGTATAAAAGCGGAGGTGAGAGTCGGATGGTCACAGTCGCATCAGGACCCTGTCGTCATGAGGTGCTTGTTGTTAGCAGCGCTGGTGGCCGTAGCCGCAGCCTCCGTGGTCAAGGATGAGGGGATCAATGCGCTCATCACTAAGGAGAGCATGGGTGAGTGGATCGTATTGTGTTGTTTCTAAAATATACCCATAATTTAGGGATGGTGGAAAACCAGGATTATGTATGTCAAATGTCTTATGCAAAACAAAATGTGTTATTCTGGTAAAAAAAAATTCAATATGCATTATTGTGGTAATTCTCTAACGGTAATTTTTTTTGTGAAATATCCACTAAGATAAAATACCTATTTATGAATATAAAAAATCATTCGTTTTATAGTCTACAACAATAAATTGATGTAAAAACTATATCTATGGCGTATATGTAGAGTACTCGTATTGTATGGGTATCAATTTAATTGGAGGTTATTTATTTAAAAAACAATTTTTTTATGTAGTTTATACGCTTACGGGTATCGCCAGAAAACCCCATTGACTATAACCTATCTGTACAATAATAAGATTTTGGAAACTGTAGATTCCGCTGCGTTACTGGGAATAGACCTCGACAGTAATATGAGCTGGAAGCCATATATAAATAAATTAGCTAGCAAACTTTCATCGTTTACATATGCGCTTTACCATCTGACACGGATATCAGATTTTAAGATTGCTCTCACAGCGTACTATGCATACGCATATTCAAGACTGACATATGGAGTGGTATTGTGGGGAAATAGTAGATATAAAAAGCATTTTTGTCCTGCAAAAGAAATGTATTAGAATATTAACTAACATCAAATGGAATCGTGTAGGCCCTACTTTAAAAAATACAACATTTTAACTTTGACCTCATATTACATTTTGGAATCAAGTAAATTTGCCAAAAAACACCAAAACCTATTTATCTCGGTCTCTATGACTGATATTAAGCGAAACAATCGAAACTAAAACAAGCTTCAGATACCTTTCTCTAAGTTAACATTAGTAACAGAAGGACCACACTGTATGACAATCAAAATATATAACCATTTACCTAACTATATAAAAAATATGAACAAAATTTGCATGTTTAAATAAATATTTGAAATCTTTTCTTTTAGATAAGTGTTATTATAATATAAGGGAATTTTTCGATAATAAATTGTAAATTATGATATCCATTTTTGATGTCCATTTTTCTGAATAGAGAAATTGAAATTATTTATATAAATCATTAAGTAATAACCTAATAGGCAGACTTGAAGATTGAAATTTTTATTTGAGAATTGTATTGCTATTGAAATAGGTATTCACAGAAAATTTAATTGGATTTGAATTACAAGTATAGGTACCTATTGTATCAAAATTAATTTCTTAAGTAAAGTGGCCACTACTTGGTCTTATTGTTTACCGTGCCCTTACAGGGCGTCACATATACCTACTATATTTAATTTTATGTAACATCTATATAACCTGTAACATGCAATAAATGAATCTAATCTATCTATTTATTTCTTATTTAACAGCAACATGGGACGTGAAAAGCAAGCAACTGGTGATCCTGAAACTGATGAAGAACATCCTGCAGCCATCCATCTTCCCCGACATCCTGGAGGTCGCCAGGGAGTGGAGCATTGAGGACAACATGGACAAATACTTGGTGAGGAATCCAAAGTTTTATTGACTAATATTTTGACGTTATATCATGACGAAATTCTTACTACTCAGGTCTCTTCTTAAATTTTATGGCTTTAGGTACTATACTTAATTATTCGTTATGTTTCCAGAAAGTCGATGTTGTGAGAGAGTTCATCGCCATGTTCAAGGTGGGCATGCTTCCTCGTGGTGAAGTGTTCGTCCACTCCGACGAGATGCATATGGAACAAGCCATCAAGGTCTTCCGTCTGCTGTACTTCGCGAAGGACTTCGACGTTCTCATAAGAACCGCGGCCTGGCTGCGCGAGCGCATCAACCACGGCATATTCCTCTACACCTTCAACCTCGCCGTCTTCCACAGACTTGACTGCAACGGTATCACCCTTCCTCCTCTATACGAGGTTTACCCCAACCTCTTCGTCGACAGCCACGTCATCAACAAAGCTATGATGATCAAGATGAGCAAAGGAATCACGGACCCCGTTCTAGCCAACTACTTAGGCATCAAGGTCACAGACAAGAACACAGTCATCATCGACTATCGCAAGGGACTCCGCCACGCTCTCACCAAGGACGACATCCTCTCCTATTTCACGGAAGATATCGATCTCAACATGTTCATGTACCACGTGCACCTACACTACCCGTACTGGATGACTGAAGATATTTATAGCGTCAACAAGGAGCGTCGCGGTGAGACCATGATGTACATCTACCAGCAGCTTCTGGCTAGGCTGAGGATGGAGCGCCTTGGTCACAGCATGTGTGACATCAAGTCGGCAACCTGGAGCGTGCCTCTGGAGACCGGCTACTGGCCCAAACTCCGCCTGCACACCGGAGACGAGATGCCTATGCGCATGAACAACATGCTGGTACTCAACGATGACAACATTCTTGAGAAACGGCTTATTGAGGACTTGGAATCTCTTATCCAGGAAGGAATCGTCACTGGAAAGATCACACTTGTAAGTATAGAACGTTTTTTGTATTAACTTACTTATTTATTTCATTTTAACAGTAGTTTCTATATGGAAAATGGTTCATTATACAGAAAACAATGATGTCTAATAACAACCCATTATATTCCAGCGTGATGGAACAACCCTCAATATCAGGAAACCAGAGGACATCGAGAACCTCTCCAGGCTGCTGCTTGGCGGCATCGGCATCGTCAAGGACGACGCGAAGACCTTCCACCTCATGAACCTCCTTAGGAAACTGTTTACCTACAACCTGTCTAATACTGAGACGTAAGTTTACCTGAAGTGAGATTACCTACTTAAGCCAAAAGGTTGTTTCAGGAGTTTGGCAAATATAATGATAAATACTTTACTAGTTAAACTGCAGATATTAAATGTTGAAAATTTTTCAGGTACTCGTACATCCCGACCGCTCTGGACATGTACATGACCAGCCTTCGCGACCCCCTTTTCTGGAGGATGATGAAGCGCGTCATGGACAACATCGTCCTATTCAAGGAAATGCTTCCGAGCTACACCCACGAGGAACTGGACTTCCCCGGCGTCAAGGTCGAACGCATCGTCACTGACAAGCTCGTCACCTTCATTGATGAATATGACATGGACATCACTAACGCCCTCTACCTCGACCAAGCCGAGATGAAGAAACAGGATATCGACAACTTGTTCGTAGCCCGCATGCGCCGCCTCAACCACCAGCCATTCAAGGTGTCCATCGACGTCATCTCTGACAAGGCTGTAGATGCCGTCGTGCGCGTCTTCATCGGACCCAAAATCAACTGCATGGGCCGTCTGGTCGACCTGAACAATGTCCGTCTCGACATGCTCGAAATCGACTCCTTCGTTTACAAACTTGAAACTGGAAAGAACACAATCGTACGCGACTCCACTGACATGAAGTTGGTTATCGGAGACAGGGTATGGACCCGTCACATGATCGAAAGTCAGTTTGGATCATCGATGTCTAACGATTGGAAGATGGTCGACGGCTGGTGGCACAAGACCCGCCTACGCCTGCCACAGAGACTGCTCCTGCCCCTGGGTACCCTCGGCGGCCTTCCCCTGCAGATGTTCGTGATCGTGACCCCCGTGCGTACTGGACTTCTCCTACCCACAGTAGATATCTCCGTAATGAAGGAGCGTCACGCGTGCTACATGAGCGCCTGCATCGACACCATGCCACTCGGATTCCCCTTCGACAGGCGCATCGACCTCACCAGGTGGTACACAAAGAACATGCTGATGACCGACGTCCTTATCTACAGGAAGGACATGACCTTCGTCAACATGTCCAAGGACCTGGACACATCCAAGCTGGTCATGAAACGTGATGATCTGACCTATCTGGACAGCGACATGCTCGTCAGGTGGTCCTACAAAGATCTTATGATGATGTCAACCGATGACATGTCCCGAATGTCAATGGAATAAGTACACATAATCCTAGGTTAAGTTAATGTATAGGTAAAATATAGTAATGACAATGAATACAATTTTTGTTTACTTTTCTTGTAGATAGTAATTATATGGAGCGGAAAAGCAGGATTATAAAACTTTCTCTCATGATCCTCTTTTTCGCTTCATCTAATACAGTAGGAGTAGTTATAATTATAAATAGACGCACTACTCGTATATAACCTCATTATAATAAGTTGAAGCTAAATAGGTGAAAAGTAGGTAATAGTTAGGCTCAATTTACACCGCCGCGGAATGGAACGGAATGGAAGTTTTTGTACATCGCATAATGAACTTTATGTCAAGTGTATAACAAACAAACTAACTACGAGCCTAAAAAAGAGTCGCGCGTCTTCCGCGGAATCCTCGCGCATTCTCGAGAACTCTCCGATGATTTGACGTAACGGAATTTGGAAATTGACACTGATCATATAAAGTTCATTATGCTATTTACGATTTCGTTGCAAATATTCGCTTCCGTTCCATTCCGCGGTGGTGTAAATTGAGCCTTAACGGCGTGCTTCAAAGATAATGATACGAGTAGCTTAAACTCAGGTCCCATCAGTCTCAGATTTGGGAAACAAAGTAAAACTATTTTATTTTAGTTCGATATCACTATCCATGTGTTTACAAAATAACTTTGTTGATCAAACATAAAAGGAAACGATAACAAACGAACTGTAAAGTATACTTTAAAAGTATATTCAAGGAAATTCGTAAGTGGCGCGCTCAGAACGCACAGGTACAATGTGGTACGAAGGGCCCAGGCCGTCCCTTTTGATCCCAGTTTACTCAAATATTTGGAGACCCTTCGGAAGGCCCTTCCGAGCTTGCTATGCCCGACTTACTATGACGACAAAGTAATTCGTTTTAACATTTCAACTTTCATACAAAAGTAAATAAGATTCGCTTGGCCGAGTTTCAATGTCTAGAAATAAATTAAGATTTTTTTAGTCCTTAGTACATTTTTATTATATTTATTTACAAAAGATATGTTTTGCGAAAGGTATAGGGAAACACCTAATTAAATTAAATTTATTTATTAGGTACATTTATAATTACGGTTAATAGTTTATATTGAAAAATGGAATTAAATTACAGAAAGAGATTTTGCTGTCAAATGTTATTTTCAACTTGTACATTTTACTGTCTAACTTTAGGTGCGTTTTCTAATAAGACTGTATAATTTTAATAATAAAACAAGTAAGTAAGTACTTAAATGAGTAAATGTCAAAGAACCACCAGCTTTTAAACAAGAATAATTTTATTGTTATAATAGTAATAAAAAACGTCAATCAAATCAATGTAACATAACATATAGGTACCCACATAAAGGTTATAAATCTACACCTTAGGGGGAATGAAACAAGAATTGATTCAATATAATTACAACACCCAAAACTCCAAACTCTCCTAAACTTATACAACTCTTCGAACAACACTCAAAATACTTACAAACGAAGATACAATTCTCTTAATTATCTCGTACACGAGTTTACAATCAAAAGTATTCACTACCCAGGGAGATAAGGGTCGTATCATCATCATCAGCCTATTACAGTCCACTGCTGGACGTAGGCCTCCCCCGGGGCACGCCACAAGACTGCCATGGGGGGTATTTGCCTATAGTCACCACGCTGGGCAGGCGGGTTGTTGACCGCAGTTTGTATTTTGGACTATGTTGTCAACACGGGAGGGCGCTGCTGCCCACCTCCCGGAAACCCTTAATCGCCTTGTACGATACCCACGGGCAGACATGGGGTGGTACGAATTCTACTCTGCCGGCACCACGCGGCCCTATGACGTATATGTATATAGATATATTAATGTAATGTATTAAATACAGAATGTATGGGCATCATATCGATATTATACTACCTAATAGGTTACTGCTTTCATTCTAGCTTTCATGCTAGTTTCATGAAAATAAAACTATATTAATAATATCCTCCCACGGTAGGGACCGCAGAGATTTTTGGACTATGTTGTCAACAGGGGAATTGCCCAACCCCCGGAAACCTTCTTAAGATACCTACGAGCAGACATGGGGTGGTGCTTTTGGTGATATGCCACTTTGCTGACAACACACGGCACAAAAATTATACTTCCTTCACACTGATGGTTCGCGTATGTGTAAAGTAGACAAAAGAGACGGTATATACGTCTGAGCTACCGCGACATGCGCTCACTTGAACTTGATGTGATATTTTAGTGAGGACATTTGAAAGCAGACTCATGGACCAGCAGACATTCCGGTAGAAAGGCGTACTCGTAAGATACTTTATAACGTCCTTTTGTGTATCACAAGTATTCCAGAAGTATTCTATAGGGCACAGCAAAAGCATGGATCAGATATATTGCAATATATTGAAGAGCAAAAAAACGTAACGTAATAAAATAAAACGTTTTGTATCTAATGAATAGATGCCAGTTTATTCACAGTACTCGTTCATTCGCTCTGATGAAGCACTGGAATCGAATGTTTTAATCGAATCAATTTGTATTCGATACTGTTTCATCCTATAGCGAATTTTATGTGCCTACATCTCTAAAGTATAGTCTCACTCGGGTGAAATTTTTCATTTCTTAATAATATTTATAATTTCTAAAATAACTAGGTACATAATTGAATTTGACAAACCTAGTAAATTCAACAATCAGTTTTATTTATGTTATATTTCAAAAATACATCGATACAAATTTACATGCTTTGATTACGCATGATACGAGTACTCTGCATTTACAGGCTAGATTCATTGCTTATAGTGACATCGTCTTCAAGACTTATATGTCTTAGCCAACGCCATAGGAAATGGAGGTTCGTGATCTCTCACTACATGTATAGTTGGGCCAATCCAACAAATATACCTTTACATAGGTATAGGTACTAGACACGGCTGTATTTTCGAAATGGGCTAGCAAGAATTGTAGGAGGTCCCACGGCTGTTTCGCGTAGCGGGGACATATAATCAATGAAGTACACTCCCTAGGAAATAAAGAAAAATATCTCCCTTCTCTATAACAACTATGTCCCGTTCTTTTACAATACGAGCACGCTTTCTATTGCATTTTTAACGCGAAACTTTAATAAAGTCGTTTTCAGTACTGTTACGACGGGATGCAATAAAATAAGATGAAAAGATCCGCGCTGTATATTAGCAATAAACCAGAAGTTGTCAGCGAGGTGCACTATGTTGCATGATCCAGTATAGTGTCAGCAATAAAATATTGTCTTTTATTATTGTTATACTTTAAAATTTACTTTCACGGTAGTTATAGTACCTAACAATCTTCAAAGAGTAATACAAGCCCAGATACTACAGAATAAGAATGCTTTATAATTGTAGTATTTAAGGCAGTTTTTCCTATAGTCATTTATTCTTCTAGAAGCGAAACATAATTTACTTTGAAATATAAAATCAATTTTCAATAAAGCGCCTGTCATGTCCATGGGGCGGACCGGACATCAAACAGCCAATGAGATAAGTAATGTTTCTGACGAGTCAATATTGACCAATGGGGTTCGGCCCGGTCGCAATACTAGCCAATTACAGCAAAGATGATCTACCACGATATTTATCTGCGGAAGTGATCACAGAACGGAAATTGGTCGGCTGTCGGTTGAAACGAACCCCTCGATTGAAACTGACTTGTATCATATTGGAAACTTGAGAGTAACAAAGACACATATAGGGTGTGACAGCCAAGCACATATTGATATGGATATAACTTCTGACCATGATCCTGCAGTGAAAACCCAGGAAAATTATGAAATTTTCCGACTTTTTTCATGACCAAAAAACCTACTGTAGTTCGTTTAATTAGGCCTTAAATACTGCCTTAAGGAAAGCACACATTGCGAAAAAATAAGAAAAAATGCATTTCCACCTAGTAAAAATACTAGAATAGAATATAATATTTATTTCTGCAAGAAAAGATATCTTATCATTATTGGTGCAGCACATTTCACCAGACTCTGGTAAGCAAAATTTAAAATTAATGATATGAATTCTAAATTACATCATATAAATATCTGATATCACACAAAGCAATGTCACAAAAAAATCAAATAATTACAATTATACTCGGATGATCGAATAATTCCCGTCAAAATATTATTTGCGATTCTTAAATTGGAAATATTCGTCAATGGAATAATATATCTCATCGGAACTATCGTATAACTCAAGTTAGTACTTATTCAGCATTTCAGTATTTTCCTGGCTATGTTAGCAGCCTATGGCTGAAATTATAAGTCGCCTTCTTCAGATAACACACGCTGCGTAATTTGGCCGAACTGCTGTAAAGAGATTTCAAAAGCTATATCTACACATAGACGTTGTATGTGTCTTCATAACATATTATATGTACATTAACTATGTTACGGAACTAACTTGGCCCAGTGTGTAGGAGTAGGTAAGTAGTTACGCTCTCAAAGGTGTAGTTAGTTCTGAAGACACCTCAGCCGAGTTTCAAAGGAGACCAAACTGTGATGTGAGGTACTTGGTAACGCTCGTGGATCTGATTACATACATACATATATACACAGCTGTGTTAACGAAATAGGGTAGCCAGAAGGATCGTAAAGAAGGTCACACAGCCACGTTTAGTATAACAAGGACAGATGTAATTTTTTATTCATACTATTCAATAACATATTGGGGCGCCATATGTCCTGGGTTCGAATCCCGGTAGGTGCAAATATTGATAATTATGATGAATATTGATTCAGCTTTGTTTGCCGAGATTTGACTAGTGTATAGCTATCGGGATGAAAAAATAACGTTGCCAATATGTAATTTAGAAAAGAGATGGTAAAATTCGTCATCCGAGTAATTGACCCGGTGGCTCAGTGGTGAGAGCGCCGGCAAGCGGAATGCAGAGGTCGTGGGTTCGATTCCCACCCGGGTGAGGAATTTTTTCCATTTCTTTATTAATAATTTTATGAATATTGATGTTTGTTTCCGAGTCATGGATGTTTATATATACCATTACTTAGTACCGACGACACAAGACCTTAGGGATCTTAATATGTGACTGGGTCAATGTGTTGTGAAGTGTGTGAATATTTATTTATACAGGGTGATTTTTGGTCGTCAACGTTCCCGAAAACTACGGAATCTCCTCATCATCACGATCATTGGATTTCTCCCGATTAGGGACCTTAATGTGTGACATACCAACGTTCCCGGGAAGATGTACCTGGGAAGTGTCTGGTTCCCAAGATATTAGGGTCCAAAGGTGAGTAAATAGACTGCGTTTTTCTGCATAAATGCACATATGTAGACGCACGTAGCAAGGTTTTTTCCATCTGTCTATGTTAAAACTAGCATAAACACTGGGTACAATAAATTTCGCCCGATCAAGTAATTAAATTATTTTTTTTAAAAAATTTACATCTTTTCCCTGCATTTTTTTTTGGCCATAAACTTACTTTATTCGATGTGTAGAGTACGTACCCTTCGTTAAGGGTGGCAACGAAAAAACACTGTATATTCTATTAGAGTTACTATAACATTTATTAATTACTGAAACTATGCTACATGTTACATTAAAGTTATTCCATTATAGTTATTAATTATTCTACATAAAGCTATTTATATTACTATCTTATGCTTGGTTGGGTATACTTACAATAGTTAGTTTATTATAAATAACATCTAATCGCATATGTCGGACGTAAAGCAACTTCGAGATAAGTGGCAGCATGGTTGAGACGAGATGTCAAGATATCGGCTATCGGTAAAAGCCTTCCCACCCTCATAGACCCGCTATACAAATTGGGCATATATGTTCGGAAACACTAGAACGCAGCCTTCGTGTCTACTTATGTTTATTTGGGACCCCGAGGAAGCACTGGGAACGGATTGGGAAGGGGACAAACGTGAATTAATTTTTTACGACAACCGCGATGGCTACTTTTTACACTTAACATATAGGCTACTTTTTATTTTTTCTGCACGCGGACGGAGTCGCGGGCGTGTCTATATATATAAAAAATGAGATCGTTGTCTGTATAGAAGATATATGAGAAAAAATATTATAGGAGACAAGTATAATATTTTTCCTACCTACATTAACGGTACCCAAAATAATGTTTTTGGAATTTTTGTCGGTCTGTGCGTTTGTGCATTCTCAGAAACGGCTCTCTTCAGTACGGTACATCCCGGGAAAATATCTCGGAAAATTTAGACATTTTGTTTTTTCTGTAGTCCACTAGTTATAAATGACATCTAATTGCATATGGACGTAAAGCAGCCTCGAGATAAGTGGCAGCATGGTTGAGACGAGATGTCAAGATATCGGCTATCGGTAAAAGCCTTCCACCCTCGACCCTCAATGCTCGCAGCCTTCGTGTCTACTTGGGGCGCATCTGGAGAATCAAGGGTGCAGCGGATGGAAGGTCTCTTCAGTACCTACATTAAATATACTTACCTAATATGCATTATTCTCAAACACACGTGGAATAGAGACGTGATAATTTTACTCTGAGGTGTAAATTTGCATGTAAAAGTCTGAGTTCAGGGGTAGGATTAGGTATGCTCTGAATAAGATGTCATATTTTTTTTAACAAGAACGTATCCATAACTAATTGATAAATTATATGAAGTGAAGATGGAGTAACTTTACCCCGAGGTTTTGTAAGGTATGTTTGAATTTAAATTGAGAGTATGCTCAGAATAGACTCTAAATGAGCCGAATCTCTACATCAAAGATCTATTCCAAGAAACGATTAAAACACACACACACAATTATCTGTAATACCGAATATATAACATGAAATTGTAGAGGAAAAAAAAAGCAGCCTTCATATTATATACTTCTTATGTACTTGCTACATTTTTCATAACAAAAACACAAAATACTCAGACTAAATTAAGAAAAGCATCAAAACGCGATCTGCACAAAACCAAGTTTGCTAAAATATTAAAAACTCATCAATCTACTCCGAGCAGAAATTCCTTTAGACATCGGCATGAGTACCACTAAACACCGAAGTACCTCGTCTCTCATGCATGCGGTGTTTTGTTTTCAACATAAAAAACACGTCTATAAAACCTGTCGAGGCATAATCTGGGCTTTAGCATAGAGGAATAAGATGTCATAGAGTGCTAATGTCATACTAACTGTTTCGATGCACCATTAGACTTTTCGGTGCCTCACAATTCCAGTCCTTGACACTTACATTCTATTAGTGTAATGTATAGTAATGTACTACATTAGTAATGTATTGTAATGTATAGTAATGCAATCTAAGTGTCAAGGACTGGAATTTTGAGGCACCGAAAAGTCTAATGGTGCATCGAAACTGTTAGTATGACATTAGCACTCTATGTCTACATCTTATTCCTCTATGATGCAGTGTTGCCCATTCATCTCTGAGGAAAACTTAGTATACTTAAATCTTTCTAACGGCCGATAGCGACTTTCTCTAAATACTCAACTAAAACTGGTTTCTCGAAGAAAATTAAAATAACAATAACTAACAGTTCATAAACGCAATAAAAACTATAGTAACAAAAAAAATTGCAAAACTAAGTTCCTACTTACTGATATAAATAAGGTTGGCATTTTTCATATCGTCACAGCTTATTTCAAGAATGCTATTTTATTATATGCCAGTGCAAAAATACTTAAAAAATCAATTGAAACATAGAGCTTAGCACACTAGAGTAACGTAGAGGCGGCACGAGCACCTGCTCTACGTATATGAAGACAAACGGCGACGGTGATTGATATAGCGCCCGAACGTTATTGATTCTCTACAGAGAGATTATGCTCGTGTGGCGTGTTCTGCATAATGATGTCGTCACTGTGCTAGTTTCATCATATGCTATAGTTTATTAAGCTGTATTTTAAAGCTACAGTTAGCTTGTAGAATATTTAAATTTTTATTGAATTAGATAATTATTAAATATGAGCCGCGTGGTGCCGGCAGAGTAGAGTTTGTACCACCCCTGCCTGCCCGTGGGTATCGTACGAGGCGATTAAGGGTTTCCGGGAGGTGGGCAGCAGCGCCTCCCGAACTGACAACATAGTCCGAAAATCACACTGCGGTCACCAACCCGCCTGCCCAGCGTGGTGACTATGGGGAAACCCCCCTGTGGCAGTAGCCTTGTGGCGTGCCCTGCGGGAGGCCTACGTCCAGCAGTAGACTGCAATAGGCTGAAGAAGAAGATAATTATTAGCGTTCGGACACTTTAATAATGACAGCGTAAAAAATTTGATCCAGTGTCACTCATAACACTAACACGAATTTAATTATACCTCTTGAGCTCAAATGCGACTAGCTGTTCAGGCTCTAGTCTAGAGCGTGCCAAAGAATTATACCTATAGGTACATACACTCGAAAATCATTCCTACACCTTCATGAGCAGTCTGGTAAAAAAAAACCAATGTTTAAAATCAACTAATGAAGGATATATTAGTCATGTTACTTATACTCATATTTAGAGGAAAACAATTTATAGGTATATAACTATATCATCCGCTGAAAAATAACACTTTTACTATTATTTATTTATTAAAATTGCTCCTCATCCAGTCACGTCCAACGCATCGCCGAATCTAAATAAAATATTCAGAACATTAATTCCCCTGAATATTAATATACCAGCAAGTTGTGGACGAAGCCCAAAGTACGGCCCGAGTCCGGCGTGAAACGCGGAGGAAGGATAAAGAGGACATGCGATAATTAGAATGTCTGAATGATCTTTGAACTACCTACATATGAAAGCGATACATTTTAAGTACTAGTGGACGCCCGCGAATTCGTCCGCGTGGATTGCAGAAATACAAAATGTCGAAATTTAACCGGGATAAAAAAACAACCCGGAATAAAAAGTAGACTAAGGGTTAATCCAGGGTGTCAGCTAACTCCATACCAAATTTTATTAAAATCGCTCTAGCCGTTTTTACGTGAAAGAGTACTAGGCATATGTGAGGTTAGCATTGTATTGTGTAATTCCCTCTTGCTCTAGCTTCATCCTCCGTGTGAACTGGCAGGGCTATTACCCAATTTGCAGCCGCATTGCTATCGCTCTGCTTCTGCAACTTCCATAATAATTACTACGTAAGCCTACCGACTAATATGTACTGCGGTGCGTTTTGTACAAACCTCACATTTTTACGTGTGTTCATTCAATCGTTCATAAATTCGTTATAGCCCGAGTGATATAAAGACAAATTTTTGTCGGGTTACAGTAGTTATACAAAACTTGTTATTTTCTTAAATACGTATCACTAAGCCACCTCGCCTCCGTCTCTCCTCCACGTTGAACATCAACTGTTGCTCCCGTTCCAGCTGAACGCACGCGGCTGGCTGCCGGCTCTAAATATTATACCGTCTATTGTTCCGCTTGCTTGTGATTTGCTCAACGATTCGTATTGTCAATATAGGTGGAAATGTATCTGTTGGTATAGGGCGTCGTGTATGGGGGTAGAGGTTTGACAAATATGTGTTATAATCTAGTGACGTCCTTGTATTATGTATACTAATATTTAGATTTAATAAATAAACTATATATTCTGCTGTATGTTATATAGAGAATGTGCAAATACATATTTAATGTTTTTCTAATTTCTAGAACATTTTCGGACGATCGATATTCGGAGAAGAAAGGGACTACCTATAGAAAAAGGTCAGATCAATAGTGGGTATTCTAAATCGATGAGCGTGCGTGAAGAATATTATGAGAGTAGATAACGCGAAAGAGATGTTCCAGAACCGTGGCAAGTGAAGATCCTTGATCCCTCCGGGAAAGAGGGGTGATTTTATTTTAAAGTTTGACGGCCGACTGGTCTAGTAGGTAGTGACCCTGCCTACGACGCCATAGGTCCTGGGTTCGAATCCCGGCAGGTGCAAACATTGATATGACGAATATTTATTTATTTATAAGGCTTGCCAACAACATAAATATCACACATTATTAAAAACATTATTTGAGCAAATATTCTGATATACGAGTATGTCACTTACAGGCTAGCACAACATTCCTAAATTAATTCAATTATAATATCAATTTTTGTTTCCGAGTCATGGATGTTTCTATACTTATCTATGTATTTATATACCGTTGCTTAGTACCCACGACACAAGACCTTAGGGATCTTAGTGTGGGACTAGGTCAATGTGTTGTGTGGTGTGTGAATATTTATTATTATTATTATTTTTATGAAAAAAAAAATGCCCGATTTATATCAATACATTGGACTTTAAAAAAAATCACATAAGTAAATACATCTTTAAAACTCTGTCGTCATACACATACTGGACTATATTTTCAGTACCAAGCTCTATTCCTCAGCGTACCTAATTAATTCATACGTAACCTAAAATCTAGGCCCTAGATTGTTGTCTTTGTACCTGAAAAGTAGTGATAGGCTCACCCGTAACCATTTGGCTAAAGTAATAGTTTCATTGGTGAAGTGTATAATTCATTATTATGTATTATTTAAGTATACTTGTATAGGTAAAGTCGATTAATTCTTAATCAAGCGGCATTCGTTCACTGTTGCTCAACGTATCATTGCGTCTGTGCTATATTTCATTTGGAGCGAAAACGTTCATTTCCAATGGAGTTTCATCTCGTTTCCATTCACACCTCTCACCTGTATTGTAAATGGAAACAGCATTGTTTCTCGATACGTTCATTAATTCACTTCACAACCCTTTAGTTCATTCAAGTAGGTCAAAAATACCTTTGAAATGCCTGATGGTGAAGTATTTTCTTTTTATAAAATTATTAATAAAGAAAATGGAAAAAATTCTTCACCCGAGTGGGAATCGAACCCACGACCGCTGCAAACCGTGCCAGCCGCTATAACCACTAAGCCACCGGGTCAATTACTCGGATGACGAATTTTTTCTTTTTGTCACCCGATAGCATACACTAGCCAAATCTCGGCAAAGCTAATCCCTCAGACAATGTTTTAAAGATGAAACGTACCAAATTAGCTATTCAGCTGATGAATAACAGAAGTTACCAATTTGCCCTCTTTTACCTGTATACGAGTATCTTAGTTACGGAAAAAAGGGCATAAAAATAGCCTTATTCTTCCGTCAATGTACCTATCTGTTACCCAAATTGTATTCAGATCTGTAACGCCGTCTCACCACGAAATATAAAAGGCAAATCAGCAGACTATCAAAGTAACTTTTCAAAAGTCCTAAACCGTCTTAAGGAACTGTAAGCTATATTTAAACCGAAACTAAGTAAATTAAATTTTCCATTCGACCGACGTACTCCGAGGCGGTGACTTATAAAACGATTAAAACATTAAAACTCGAGAAGCGAATACTAGCTGAAAGTAACTCAACTCTTTGAAGTATTTAACTCTGACTTTGTAAAGTTTAATACCATCAAACGTTTCATTACAAACGAATCAAAGCCCATTTTAGCAGTCAATCCTGTGAATTGTTTTACTGGTTTTTAAGTCCTGTGCACTGTGGTCCGTCCTTGTAAAGAATAATAAGTACCTACCAGTATACAGGATGCCTGGAAAATACTGAAATGCTGAACAAGTACCATTGTCTTGAGTTATATGACAGTGTTATTACTCGCAGGAAATGTATTTTTTACATTGTCGTAATGATCAATAATTTGATTTACTAACGTTTTGTAAATAAAAAACACCAAGCAAAATGGTATATTTACATACAGAAAGTAAGTTTGGTTTTTTTAAATCTAAATGTATTTTTTCAGTCGCGATAAAAAAAACATCTAACACCCACCTTTCGCATTTATAACAGTGAGTTTATTTCACGTGAAGCGAAATAAAGGGTCAAAAACTATCATGACGCAGAGACACGGAAAGACGGAGAACAAACGACAAAGGCTACATATTACCGAAGCGCAGGTGGTGGAAAAACACATATGTCCTCCGTAAAAGCCTTTCTGCCATCGTCGCTCGACGTAATCTGCTTTTGACAAATTACCCGCTGGAATATCCTGACTGGTCGCTTTGACTCGCTAGTTGTTGTAGCAGTCTAGTTTTTTATAGAAAATTGCGCTTGACTTTTACAAGATTGCTCGTATGTTAGAAATTTTTGTTTACTTAATTAATTTACAAAGTCACTAGAGGACTTTCGCCTGTTAGAAGAGCTGATTTGCTATACTACCTACCATAGGATAGATTTTTATATTTTACTCAATGTAAAACTGCGATCCCATAGGAGACTATACACACAGCCAATTTAAAATAGTATAAGCTTCTTTTAATTAATCCTATAATATAATTGAAGTAACCAAACTATAAGTAAGTTACAAACGTGTGCCGAGCTCCTGGAAATTTAGTGAAAGCTACAATAATAGACGTTTCTAAGTCTTTTACTTTGGTTTCGCCTTTGTAAATGTCAAATAAACTTTCGACACTAAGCTGGGGTAGAATTAAGTCATCAGTTAAATATACAATCACACAATTTATAATACATACCAATAGAAATATGATCTGACCTTTTATTTACATACCCTTAATTCATATTTAGATTTTAATTTTAATTTCAATCGCGAATTAGCACTCTTCCTGCTTCTTGTGATATAAATAGGAAAAGTCATCGAATGTAATTACTTCATCTTAAAAAAAATTATATCGATTTATGTATTTGCTGCAAGTGGCTATAGATCTTCAATCGAGGGTTTAAGAAACGTTATAGAATGGTGACTTTAGGCAAAAACCTTCCTCTGGCAGTAACCTCGTGGCATGCGCTAGTAAAAGCCTATGTCCAGCAGTGGACAGCAATATGCTATGGTGTGTGAAAGCCTTGATAAAGCAAGGCGTCAATTTTTCCCTCCATTAATAAAAGCGGCAGAACATCACGTCACTGGGCAGAACGAAATCGATTTGTCAAGACTGACATTTATCAGGTGACAAGTACTTTTATCTGTGACAATATGTCGGGCGTGACACGAGCCGAAAATATAACTACAGTACCAACATCCGTGAAATGAAGGGTGTCGACACCTTCGTATCGATTTTGCCGAAACTTGATGACATTTCAACGTGTCAGACGTAATTCCTTTTTTCGCCACTTCACAGTTAAGTTGGTAGGTCTGTATAAACATTCTCTGGTTGAGTGACGGTGTGTTATCGAGTTTGTATGACGTTTATTGTTTTGATTGATTGAATTATAAATCTGTTTATTATAAATTATAAATTTGTTTGCCGAGATTTGGCTAGTGTATAGCGGGATGAAGAATAACGTTGCCAATATGTAATTTAAAAATGAGATGGTAAAATTCGTCATCCGAGTAATTGACCCAGTGGCTTAGTGGTTATAGCGGCTGGCACGGTTTGCAGTGGTCGTGGGTTCGATTCCCACTCGGGTGAAGAATTTTTTCCATTTTCTTTATTAATGAATTTTATGAATTATAAATGGCAATCCTTTGTTATACAATTGTGTGATAATATACATATAAACACAGACTTTTTGGCTCCGACACTTTCATCCATAACACAAGCAATATGGAAGATTTTGACCGTCACACGTAAACGTGAACTTACTCGTAACATTAGTCAGGTCCGTCCCTTTCCGTACTTAACATAAATGGCTGAGTAAGAAAGGGACAGGTAGGACTAATCTAAAGTTTAGATTTAAGCCTCGAGCACACCAGATGCGTATGCGTACACGTAAGCGTAGACGTACACGTACCTATGAGTTGTAATTTAAAATGGTAACTGTATAGACACGGGCAAACCGGATGCGTATGCGTAGACGTAAGACGTCAAGTGATGACAGTTCCATACATTAAACGTCTACGCTTACGTGCACGCATACGTATTCGGTGTACTCGAGGCTTTAAGTGTGATGGTCAGAATCAACCATATCGGTCAATCGGCTATCTACGAAGGCAACATGACGATTACGTTGCATAACTTGCATACCGTCCGGGAATTCGTACTTGTCCTAGGTTGCCCCACTGTTTGTTCTAAGCTATGTTATGTACTCATATGGGCTATAATTCAAAGTTTATATCTTCTTCTTCTTCAGCCTATTGCAGTCCACTGCTGGACATAGGCCTCCCCTGGGGCACGCCACAAGGCTACTGCCACAGGGGGGTTTTGTCCATAGTCACCACGCTGGGCAGGCGGGTTGGTGACCGCAGTGTGATTTTCGGACTATGTTGTCAGTACGGGAGGCGCTGCTGCCAACCCCCGGAAACCCTTAATCGCCTCGTACGATACCCACGGGCAGGCAGGGGTGGTACAAACTCTACTCTGCCGGCACCACGCGGCTTATATCTGATAAGTTGGTCACACATCTTGTGACCTATATTATTTTATGCATCAAAGAAACTCCTATTATTTACATTGACAACCTTAATTGAACAAACGGATAGCGTTTATCACAAGGCGATACAACCTTTTGACGGAAACTTCCACCATTGAGTGGGAAGTTCCCGAAGTGGGAGATAAAAGTTTCATCTCAGCCCAATCTACCGCCTCATACATACTGCATGAGGCTTTTGGAGGCCTGTGTCATAGTAAACATGAGAAGCAGAAGGTTTGCAGTTACCTAATATACGCATACACTGCTAGTTTCTCATCGCAAAGATTAGAAATTTAACGCTTTTTAGACATTTATAATAAGATAATAACAGGTTATGGTAGTTTGTATGAGGACGTTTCTTTAATGCCGATAATGCAATACACGTAGTACGTTATCAGAGGGGTGGTTTTCTACACATCAAAGAAAACAGAAGAATTTTACTTTAATCTTAAAATATAATTTGTCATACAATACATAATCAGGTATGTTACATATATAAATGATATTAGATATGACAGTAAGATTTGCAATGCGTTACCAATCCAAATTTGTGCGACCTTGGGTTTGCTATTTCAAATCTCTTGTACTTTCCCAGTGTAGGTATATGAGGTCACTATATTTATCCAATATTTATGTTTGTGTAAAGAATATCAAACATGTGCAAGTGGCAAATACAATATTAATAAAAAATAGGCATTATCCTTGCATAAGATACTATTGCCATACTGTGTGTTCGTTACTCTACGACAATAATATGATTGGTCTACCGCAGATCGGCTCGTTATTAACTTATAACCTGTTACATATAACTTACTGGGAGTTAAAATAATCTTCTATACTGCTCTGGGAGTGAAAAAAAAAGTATAATACTACAGCTGTTTCTCTTCCCGGGCATACTGTACTAGTTAGTAGAGGGACAAGAGGGTCTTGGTGTTTTGTAGGCGATGGGCTGACCACCTGTCACTACTAACCGAACTTGTACATCTCAACTATACCCTCAAAATTGGTCAGAAGTGGCACCATGTGGTTCTATCGGCCCTTGGTGCTCTGCCTACCCCGTAAGGGATAAAGGCGTGATTATATGTATGTATGTATGTAAAATATTGTATAGTTTTCATATGTTGACCAAAAGGCGAACATATTTGTTCACACACGAAGTCATATCTTAATGTGATCCTAGTCATCATCAGCCTATTACAGTCCACTGCTGGACGTAGGCCTCCCCCGGGGCACGCCACAAGACTGTCATGGGGGGTATTTGCTCATAGTCACCACGCTGGGCAGGCGGGTTGGTGACCGCAGTTTGTATTTTGGACTATGTTGTCAACACGGGAGGCGCTGCTGCCCACCTCCCGGAAACCCTTAATCGCCTTGTACGATACCCACGGGCAGACGTGGGGTGGTACGAATTCTACTCTGCCGGCACCACGCGGCAAATTTTATATAAAAAGCACCACCCAATGTCTGCACGTGGGTATCGTAAGAGGCTTCTAAGGGTTTCCGGGAGGTGGGCAGCGCCTCCCGTGTTGACAACATAGTCCGAAAATCACACAGCAGTCACCAACCGGCCTGCCCAACGTGGTAACTATGAGCAAAAGCCCCCTATGACAGTAAACTTGTGGCGTTGCTTAGGGGAGGCCGGAGGCCTACGTCCAGCAGTGGACTGTAATATATGATCCAATTTTCAATAAACGACATAGTGAAAAAATGTCCATACACAATATTCAATACATAAAGGGTCCATATCACTTAAAAGCAGCGATAAATAATGTAGCAAAGGCCCGTGAGGACCCGAGTCACCGTCGGGATGAAGCTGCTCGTCATTCATTACTGGACGGAAAGGGCGCCCTCAAATATGAATGAGTTGTTAAACCGCAATGGAGCGAAAAGGCCGGTACGTGGAGATTTTTACTTACGAAGGTCTAGAGACAAATGCGTTTATAGTAAGGGTTGTCACTTACAATTTATAAGCAGGTTTATCGTCGTTTTCATAGCAATATTATGACTTTCTTCAAGCTATGGGTACTTTTTCTTTTTTGTTTATTTACATACATGAATAAATAACTTTGTATTTAAATATTACTTATGCTGCAAGCTAGTGGGTACGCATATATCTGAACAGGACATTATAATAAATCTATGTTTTGCTAAAATGACATAGGTTTGGGGGCTCTGGGATTTTACTGCATAAGAGATTGACAAACGGAAAATCTGGCCTTATTTCTGTAATATAATTGAATTTTTTGTTTGAAGACTACTAACATTAGGTTTAAAGTACTGTATACTAACAATAAGGGCTAGTATTGCCTGAATATAATAAATAAATTAAACTAAAATTCTAGAAGATACTAATATGGAGAAGAACTACTTTCTTAGATATATACTGCGACGATCTATGATAAACAGGCCATGAGAGTCAGGTTGGTCGGCCTTAGATAGCTTCAAATAAAATCAGTACAATATAGGTATTATTGAAAAGATGTAAGTTACACCACTTTAGAAAAAAAAAACTTAAAAAGCGATGAGCAGGACGTCGGTGGACATCCAATGGGCCGGTCAAAGAGATCACAAGTTACAGTGCGCCTTTGCTAAATAATAAATTCATACGATGAATTCATAAAACGGTCGAAAAGTCTCGAAATTACAAGGAAAACCTCATAAAACACAGCATTACGAGCAACTAAAGACGACAGAATTTCATTACGCTGGATACATAATTAATGAACTATATTCAGAAATTAGAATATTAATGGAATTACAAGACATTCACGTTTTAGGCTACCTACTACAGAGTTATAAGATATAAGAGTAATAATTTACAAAATATTTTTTTTACGGTTGCTTACTTACTGGACTTGACACGTTACCTAGTAATTTTAGTTCCCGTGGGAATTTAGGAAAGCGGAAAGTGGAAAATAGCCTTTGTCACTCTCACGGATAAGACGAATCTAATGATGCGCGTAATCTCAAATACGACACAAAGAAATATACAATAACGATACACTCTAAAACATAGCTCAGTCGGGTAATAAAAATGAATCCCTACATATCTTGATAAGTGCGAAATTCGGATTATGATGCACATCCTACTTCGTTAACCTTAGAGACCTGAAACTTTAAGAGTGTTTTTTGTATGATCTAGGTATCCTATAAATAATATATTTCCGAAATTCTATAATTAAGTAAAAATAGCCACAACCATGCCGCGTGGTACCGGCAGAGTAGAGTTTGTACCACCCTTGCCTACCCGTGGATATCGTACGAGGCGATTAAGGATTAAGGGAGGGATTAAGAGTAAGGTATTGACAACATAGTCCGAAAATCACACTGCGGTCACCAACCCAGACTGCAATAGGCTGAAGCCACAACCACGCATTCACGTTTATTAATTTTATTAAAACACCTACACAGGTAGGTACATAGCTTTATATTCAAATGTTCGTTAAAAACACCGACTTCTGTATGTTCAATTAATTTATTCCACTTACTACTCGCAGACATGCCTTCTCGTTTATATTTAAGTGTTACCTGTAACAAAAATAGAAATGTTTATTTAAAAAAAATTATAAGCAGGTACTTCATAATTATTTTTGCACAGCTATTGAAATAAAAATCTTTGTTATTTTGTCTGAAGAGGCAATCCAATTAGAGAAAAATAATAATTATATTCCTAATGCCATTTAGAAATCTCTTAACATAAATATTTTTCATACGCTCCGCTTATTAATTATAAGATCAAAGTAACAAGCCAAAGTACAGCTGCGATATGTTTTTTCTTTTATTATAAACTTCAAGTGCTTTCCTTTCCTTCAACATATTAAAATCAGGTGGACAATACAAAATATTGGCTCAATACAATATTTAGAATGGAAAAGCTTAATTCACATATACGTACTTTGTAATCTATACAGGGTTTATTTTAAAACATCAATAACCTCGCAAGACTAAGTAGCTACCATCATAAACAACATTTGTTCTACGAGTTTTGATAATTTGTCACATTTTACTTTCATACAAAAATAAATATCAATTTAATATTATCTCTGAATGTTTTTAAGTCTGTACATAAAAGAGGTGCGCGCGCGATCGCTCGCCTCAACCTTCTACGAATGGAACATAGACTTACAAATGCCACGACAGTGCAATAAAAGCTTGGAAAATCATTTTTAATTAATGTATTGAGTTATGATAAAACTAGTAGAACAAATGCTATTGTTTATGATTTTAGCTTTCTAGTCATGTGAGGTTATTATGTTTATTAAGTTATAACTTATTAAGTATATATAACAATATAATGTCATACTGTAACGCTGGGCTTATTTACTCTTACATCATTAAATTAGAAAACAGACATTATAAATTAATAGGTACCTTAGATTAATGTTTGGAAATAACTATTAAAGAATAGAATAGAATTTCTTTATTTTGAAATTTTCTGAAGTTTCAAGTGACAAAATCAGCTTGCCGAGAACAATACTTGTCCGCAGCTTGTACGGCAGTCTGTGGGCAGGCTAACACCTTTGTCTGTCTGTCCGTCTCGCACGACTGCGGCGTAGTTTACAGAACCGGATTAGCATGTTACGTTGCTAGGATAGAGCTTAGCAAGCTTGATAGGTCGGACAGTTGCTAATTTTCGAAATACACCCACTTTCACTGAGTCTATCACGTAGAGAATGTATATGTCGTGGCCATATTGTAAAATTGATCATTTCATGAAATGGTCGAGCATTTCATGAAGTGGCCAATTCAATTTGACCAGATCGTTAAATCGTCTACATTTCACGATTTTGTCATCCACGTTTGGTCAAATCGTATTAACAGGGTGTCCATAAAATCCGAATGTGGTAAGAGCTTATATAAATAATATATACCGTACACCATATATAAGTATACCATAAGGTATGATGGTATGATTTTTTTTGCTATTATTTATGTGATATTTTCACAATATAATATTTAAAAACATAAAAGACTTTACAAAAGCGATTCGCATCTGGCACATCGCCGGACGCTGCCTGGGCACGCTCGCTCTGCTCGCTCGGCTCGTGCGTCATTTGTCATAGTCTAACCTAACCTAACCTATCGTAATCTAAGGTTTTTGTTTAACAATATTATTATAAACCACCATTAAGTCTAATATACATTATACAATATAACACACTATCCGTGAACTTCTTCTGCATAGTCACCCTACTCTCTTTAATTTGTTTTATAACCTAAAAAGAAAAATCCGCCATCTTCACACATAAATAAAACGCGCGCAGCGCCTCTACCGGTGATTGATGTAACTATTTTACGATATGATCTTGACCACTTCATGAAATGATCGGGCGTTTAGTTGCCCATATCGAGAAACGATTTTTATCATCGATCTGCCCAAACCATATCATGATGTGGCCAATAGACAGTTGAACTTTTCATGAAATGCGATCATTTCATGAAATGCTCGACCATTTCATGAAATGATCAATTCTACGATATGGCCACGACATATACATGTGAAGCCCTTTTTGAAAATTTTTTTTTTTTACTCTATGTATTTATTGTGTGTGCTAAGAGGGCCGATTCTTTTAATGGACATACATAGCCTATCTAAAGGATTAGATGCTGTTGTTCACTAAAACTTCTAGATAGAAACAGTATGAACTTTATCCTTCAGATAAGGCACCTGACAGGAAAATCAGCCCTAAAAGAGATATCCAAACTAAGATATTTAGCTTCAAACAAATAGGTACTTATTGACTCAGACTAAACTATTTTAAGTTCAGCCGAATCCTCTCAAGATAAGGTCAGAAAAGATCTAAAACCAGCCTCATATATCAAAGTCTCAATAATCCTGTTGAGAACCCCTAGCGTTGCTAACACACTTTGAAACCTAACCTAAACAAATCACCAGTTTGTTCGCGCCAAAACAGGGCACAGACTATATAAATCCCGTTTCTCCCGGACGGAGAAAAGTCAGCATCCCGCGGGAAATCACCGACGAACACAAATCTATTAGGCGCCCACAGACTATACGTATATATTTATTATTCGCAGACTATCAAGTGTACCGGTCCCGTTAAATTAAGAGGATAATATAGTGCGCAAAACATACATATAAAGCTATTGATGAATTATAGAGTGCCTACAGTTGTTCAGGATAAATAATGTGTGTCGCAAAATATCGGAAACCTTCGTACAATACTCGTTTAAAAAAAATCAATTAATCTTAAAAACACCTCTTAATTTCAAATGAATCGTGATATAATGCAGTAATGCAGGTAATGTTAACTGTATAGTTAGCTGAAAACTTTATATATAGTTGCATGTTTAAACTAATTTATATATAATGAAATATCTAACTAGTACTACTGGGTACATTTGTATATTGTAATGCTCACCATCCTCAAAGTGCCGAAAAGTGTGCGTAATTTGCACACTCACTGTACATATGTCAAAGTAAGATAGATAAAGCTATATATACCCTAACATAGTTATACGAAAGCGATTCATTACTATCTCACTATCTCACTAACTCACTTTTCGGCGGATCCGAATCTGGCAATATAGGTTAGAAGAATGATTTCTTCGGTGTTAAGATTACATGTTTAAGTTTAAAGACGATAACTATATTCCTAGTGAGATAGTAATGAATAACTATGTTACGGTATATCCCTAGGGATATAACTATATTACGGCTTTATCTATCTTATTGCGACACACACAGTCTCACGTGATACTACTTATCGCTGCTTTCTCTATATTTTTATTGCATAATCGAAAAACTTAAAAAAAATCCAAGTTTACCTTCTGCCATTACTTAGGCTGTATCTCGACAGGAAAGATGGCGCAGAGATTATGTCAAATAGGTAATTTACAACCAAAAGTTTTATTGCCTCTCTTGGAAACCACAACACTCGCGAAGGTGAGAAAATAACGAAAGAGCTATATTAAAATGGAGGTTTGCGAAAAACCTATTTATATTTTAATAGTTTGCCTAGAGAGGCTGCATGTTAACACGGGCTTTCCTGCGATAATATCGTTAAGGTGGAAACTCAAATATTCAAAACTTTTCCTGATGCAATATTTAGTTTAGCAACTTTTTATTAGTTTCGCTTTAAGCTACTAGTTGATATGTCAATGTACTTTACACCTATATAAAACGACATATTTATTGTGTTAATGTGAAAAAAAAAACTTGTTTAAAATTTACTCGGATTTATAAAACTTATTTAAATCTGTTCAATAAATATTGTACGCATTATTGAATAACCTACTTTACAATATCAAACAATTAATCAATACAGAAGCAAGAGTAACAAACAAATCGCTCAAAAATAGTATATAAGTATTTTTACAACAAAAACTGTACATATACAGTACAAATAACGAAACCTTATTCAATCGATGCAAAATAAAATTAATCCGAAATAAACTATATGTACCTCATTTTTATTTAGAAATAGAAAGAATCCGAAAGAACAAAATCAGGTTTTTATTATGCACAGTTTTGTGTATTATTATCATCAATAGTTCCTAAAGAGGTTTCTACTCAATTCAATAGTACCTACTCAAAGTTTGCACTATAAAAAACCTAAAGAAGCTGATTTCGCAAACACCAAAACTGAACTTTTTAGCAGGATACATCAATATGTTTACAAACAATGCTTCTTTGAAAATAGGATTTCTATCTTAAAAAAAAAACGGGTATAGAATAGGCCATTCAAGATCAAACGATACAAAGTGAATTACACAATACAACACTCGTACCCTCTGATACCAAATAGCTGACAAATTGAAAATTTAATCCAATCACCGAATTCCACGTCGCGGGCCCCGAAATGTGATTGGCTGAATTAGTCGCGCACTTGTAAAGCTATTGGCTGGAATATTCGTGTACACATGCATGCCTCGATGCTGATTGGCTCGTGCCGTGTTAAGCGGCCGAGAGCACATCGTGTTTTGATGAAAATTCCGATATGAACTTTCAAAATTGAATTTATTTTTCACTAGCCGCAGCCCACGGCTTCGCCCGCGTGAGAGTGCATTACTCCCGTGCGAAGCCGGGGCGGGTCCCTAGTTATACATTAAAAACCTTCCTCGTGAATCACTCTTTGTATTTAAAAAACCGCATCAAAATCCGTTCCCTAGTTTGAAAGATCTGAGCATACATAGGGACAGACAGTGGCAAGCGACTTTGTTTTATAATATGTAGTGATGAATGATTAAGTACTTAAGAAGAGAATTTCGTTTGGAGTACATACATGTTTTTTTATACGTATCTACATCTGTGATGTCTATAACACAGGTTATTCTGTACTCACTAGAGATAAACTTAATACTAAACTATAGTTTTTACAAGTAAAAACGCTATTTTTTTCATCATTTACAGCCCTGAGAAGTCCACTGTGGCCTCCCCCAACAACCTCCACTCCGACCGGTCGGAAGCAGCCTATCCAACCGACGCCCGCAACCTTCATTCCACCTCGCGGGTGGCCTTCCCATTCTATACGTGGTATCCACTCTAGAACTTTCCGACTCCATCGGCCATCAGTCTTCGAGCTACGCCCATTGATTCAGCTTGCTGGACCGTTCAGCTATGCCGGTGATCTTTGTACGTTGTGGTTGATTCTCATTTCTGATTCGATCACGAACAGAGAGATCATCGCTCGCTGTGCGATCCTGACTTTTTTATGAGGCAAAGTTAGAGACCTAGTACTCCGCACCGTAGGTCATCACCGGCAGCACGCACTGGTTGAATACCTTCGTTCTGGGGTATCTTTCTGTTTCCCGAACGCTGCCCAGCCGAGTTGGATTCGCCGAGTTACCTCCTTCTCAAAGTTGGACTTACCTAGTTTGACTCTGTCCCAGGTAAACATACTCGTCCAACAACTTCAAGCATATACAGGAGTGGGCGGCACATAATATCTTCGTCTTGTCCATATCTTCAGGCCCACCTGTTGGGAGACTCGAGGGACAATTGTGCTTAGATCCTTCAGATTCTGCCAACTGTCGTCTGCGAACCGAAGGTGTTAAGCCGAGTTTTCCATTCGAGAAGCTTAAAGGCGTCTTCCACGGGTGCATTGGTGAAGAGCTTCGGAGAAATGTCTCCTTGTCTCACTCCCCTCTGCAAAGAAATCGGCTCAGTGCTCCGCTCCTGTACTCGTACCGACATGGTGGCATTGCTGTATAAACACTTCAGCACTTCGAATAAATATGGCCGTGGAGAGACCGCAACACTGCCCATGTCTCGACTCAAAGGCCTTATAGTCCACGAACGCTACTGATTATACTCTTCCGTTTTTTATATGTCTGCCGTAGCGTGTGGATATGATCTATGTACTAAACCCTTTTCGGAAACCGGCTTGATCGGGAGTGGAAGTCAAACATAACCCTTCTCTTATTTTCTTCAAAGGCTTGATCGCCTTTTTTAAAGAACAGCACCACCACACTTCTGCTTTCCGGCGTTACGCCTTCGACAACGGAATTGAAGAGCCTTTGGAGGACCTTCACCGAATTATCCTAATTTCAATTCTGAACATCAAACTTAAAATAGACCTAGTAGTATCTGTTCCTTTCTGTCTCAGCCATTTATATTAATAATAGAGAGGGACAAAGAAACTAATGTTAAGTTTATGTTTACGGGTGACGGTTTGAATCGCCATAATAACCATTTACTTTATCCATACTGAGATATGTCAGTCAGTAAACATAACCCTTCTCTTATTTAATTGCTATACAAACCGAATTATCCTAATTTCAATTCCGAACCTTGAATATTCTAAATAGGGCAATTAGAAGTGAGAACGAAGCCATTTCAGATATTACACACATTACAGAATAAACACACACACGGAATATTAATGACAACACACACACGTGACGTACATACATGTGTGTGTTTTATTCCAAATCGATTTAGAAAAGACATTTTAGCTTATAATATTGTTGTATTTGTGCCCGAAAAGCGGCGGTAGGCTCACCACTTACTATGTGGGACTTAATAGACTTACCGGTGAAAAGTGGGCCTGTGACTATATGTATGTATGTTCGTAAAGATATTTAATATAACAAAAGCTTTTTCCTGCATTATTGAGATATACAATTAAATAATATTAAATAACACAACACAGTGAGATTTATTCTTTGAAACATTTATTGTACCAAACAGAATAAGTAATAGCGTGAATCCGAACTTTTTTGTAAAATAGTTTGGTAGAATTTGTTGTTACATACATACATACATATAATCACGCCTTCATCCCTTACGGGGTAGGCAGAGCACCAAGGGCCGACAGAACTACATTGTGCCACTTCTGACCAATTTTGAGGGTATAGTTGAGATGTACAAGTTCGGTTAGTAGTGACAGGTGGTCAGCCCATCGCCTACAAAACACCAAGACCCTTTTGTCCCTCTACTGACTTGTATAGTATGTCCGGGAAGAGAAACAGCTGTTGTGTTATACTTTTTTTTTCACTCCCAGAGCAGAATAGAATAATTTGTTGTTACGAGTATTATTTTAGAAAAATCGGGTTAATAATATAAAAGTGAGATAGAGGTTCAATAAATTATTACCTTCTAACAAATTGTTTACATTAATAAAATTTTTGAGAATATTTGAGTTTACTGCACTTCGATTTGGAATAACAGGCCCTGAGATATTTGCCAAATCAGGTTCGATGAGGGTATAATAAAGATAACGAGCCGCCGGCGGCAGCTTTGATCACGAAATGACTTGAATAACAAATATCACGATTTTATATAATATAGCGGCCGCCCACGACTTTAATGCGAAGCCGGGCAGGTTCTAACTTCCTGAAAGAATACGACGTGTTCCTGATTTTCAAACAAACAAACAAACAAACAAACAAACAAACTCTTCAGCTTTATAATATTAGTATAGATATTTAATTTCTAACTTCCTTACGACGTGATTTGAATGCTAAAGTGTTTGGTTGGCTGTACTTTGGAAATATATAACGAATTTATTATAAACATATGTAGTCAGTATAATTATATAGAAAAGATATTTCCGTGGTATCCGCCACCCATATTATTCTACATAATTAAATTAAATAATATTTTCTAATACATTTATTTATGTTTAGTTAGTAGGTATCAGGCATTATTTAGTTTTAAATAATTTAATATTATAATAATTTCAATAAAGTGTAATTCTATATTCTAATACAAAGCAATATTTATTACATTGATGTCTTATAATTATAAATAACAAAAATATTTCTCTAAAATTCCGAAAGTTATAGATGTCTACGTACCGTAGACCGTAGTCGTGCTACGAGGTAGGAGCCGTAGCATCCGTAGCACTACTACGAAAGACTACTTTAGATTGAAATCCAACAAAAAAAACGAAATCCTTAATGTTCAAATAACAAAAATATTAAACTAGATGTTACCTTTTATAAATAATCAATGTCTAAATAATAACAAGAATCAAATAGGCAATTTGATAAAAACATAATTGAAACCACTTCAATACTCCAAAAGGTTGTAAAAACATTTAATTTACAAAGCTTTACAAATCGGTAGTTAATTAGAGGATCAGAGTGACTTGGACCCCCCGGGGGGACCTTAACTTTGTAATAGAATTACGTTGTTCGAGAATGTTTTTGACTTATAAACAATTTAATCGAAGCAACTGGGACCATGGATATATACAGGGCGTTTTTTCGTTGCCACCCTTAACGAAGGGTACATACTCTATACACCAAATTAATTAACTTTATGCCAAAAAAAATGCTGGGAAACGATGAACATTTTTTTTTTTTTTTTTAATTACTTGATCGGCCGAAATTTATAGTGTCCAGTGTTCATGCTAGTTTTTTCATAGACAGATAATTATTATTTCTCGTGAAAAAATCTTGCTACGCGCGTCTATGTGCATTTATGCTAAAAACGCAGTCTATTTATTTCAACTTTGGACCCTAATATTTTGGAAATCAGACACTTCCCAGGTATGCTTCCATGGAGAAAAATGATCGTGATGATGAGGAGATTCCGTAGTTTTCGGGAACGTTGACGACCAAAAATCATTCTGTATATATACTGGGTGTAAAAAGACAACTTTGTTCTTTTAATACCTCGTATTCTTTGTAACATCATTGTTTTCTATGGAAGCACCCCTGGGAAACCACGGGTTTCCAAGATTTTGAGGTCCAAAGTTACATGAATATCAGCATTTAAAAAAATAAATCCATCTGGAAACAACTTTTTTTTTTTTTTACACACTACATAACGCATTTCTTTCAGTTTGGTGGTTATTCACTAACCACCTATTTCTGAATGTTACATATTTTTAAGTTGAGACACCATATTAATATTTAAAAATGTATCAATAGTCATGGTAGTTTTGTTTTTTTTATTGTTAATAATGCTAAAACTTACATACATATGTTAAAAATATTCTTAATCTAAAAGCGTGACGGAAAGAGTACTAAGTAACGGTATATAAATACATAGATAAGTATATAAACATCCATGACTCGGAAACAAACATCAATATTCATCATATCAATGTTTGCACCTACCGGGATTCGAACCCAGGACCTATGGCGTCGCAGGCAGGGACACTACCCACTAGACCAAGCGGCCGTCTGTTTGTTATTTGTTATTTGTTAACTAACAAACATATTTTTAAAGACACCATATTAATATTTAAAAATGTTAGTTTTGTAGCTACATTTGTCAATCAAATACATTGCATGCAATAAAAAAAAAAAATCCGTTTCCCAGGGTTGGTACCATAGAAAAAAAATGATTGTTACGTTACAAAGAATACGAGGTGTTAAAATAACAACGTTGTCTTTTTACACCCTGTATAATTATGTATGTACAGGTAGTAATCAAAAAACCTCTATAAAGTGTGTACGTCAGGGAATGACATATGGATCTATAGACTGTTATAAATATTTAAAAACTAGTGGCCTATGTTGAAATAATATTTTCCCGGGATAAAAAGTAGCCTTAGATATCCTTTCTAAGGCTCTAGACTACCTGTGTAATTTCATTAGTTTTGGCGTAAAAGCGAGATACCTATACTATACGCCAACGCTCCTGGCACGCGCTGTCATACAACGTTGTATGCAGCCTGACCACAGAAATACTTCCGCCATTTTATTTTAATTTAGAGAGAAGTCGTCGAAACCTCTATAAAGTGTATACGTTAGGAATAGGAAATATAATATCCAAACTTATTGCGGTCCACTGTATAGAATAATTTATAATCTCAACTACCTATTCTCTTCCCGGGCATACCCAGTCAAAATGGGCTGACCACCTGTCACTACTAACTGAACTTGTACAGGTCGGAAGTGGCACCATGTGGTTCTATCGGCCCTTGGTGCTCTGCCTACCCCGTAAGGGATAAATGCATGATTATATGTATGTATGTAAATAATTTATAATTCAGACATTTTGTAGCCGGAATAGTATGTACGAGTAATAAAAAAATCTAACTTTTTTAAATACTAGAAAGTGTACATTACATCACTTATTACCTATATATTAAATTCAAACAATCTCCCCTAAAAGCCAAAGTAAACAATCCTAAAGTCAATCTATCACTTCTATCCGCAAAATGGAAGAAAGAAACACCACTATTTTGGTAACCAAAATAAAAACTCACTCGGTGGCAGAAAATGAAACTAACAGCTCGTCATATCAAATCAGCAACAAACTCTATGACAGTGGCGCTACCAGGACTGTTACAGATAAATTGCCAAACACCACATAACACTAGTTACAAATTTATCACAGTCACTGGTCAAAACTTGAACCAACGCCTGGCCATATAGAGTTAGGAGCAAAGCTACAACACTAGCGCCACCAACGCTGGTCCAGATAAGTTGGTTGGCAGAAATAACAGTGTGTACATAAGCCTCGATACCCTAGGCCTGTCTGCAGGTACGTCAATATTGGCCAAACGTGCCGAAGGCTTTACGCACAGAATATACTTTATGTACTCTGTAGATACCCTGCTAATATAGGTTTATTACTAACAATAAGATTGTATAGCTAGATCGATATTTAATTGGCAATCTGCTAATTACAATTAGATCTATGAAATTGCTAGAATATCTATCTGTATATCTATTGTGTAATTACAATTACAGCCCTTTTCACCATCGGGATACTAGACGCAGACTACCGTATCACCCTTTATGTTGTTGATATCCCACCCATCCGCACCAAACGTTATGCTAACTCGTTTGTAATGCGAACGGCTAAGGAGTGGAATGCACTTCCTGCCGATGTATTTCCCGAGCACTGCAACATTGGTCTCTTCAAAGCTAGAGTGAATAGGCACTTTCTAGGCAAACATGTACCACCCTAGGCCGCATCTTGCTTAACATCAGGCACGATGGCGGTCAAATGTTTGCCAAGCTAATTGTTAAAAAAAATACACCTTCCAAGCTCCTTTGTAAATACCTATACAATCTTTTTATATATTCGTGACAGCAAAATGAATTTTCATTTGATGATTTTTGGGATGATATTTAGCAGTGAATAGACGAAACTCAATGCGCTATTCACAGGCGATGTGCTAGCAACTCTGATTTTGTGATCCCGCAGTTCCGTTATGCTAAACGTGCCTGTGGGATCCCTTTCGCTATTTGGCAGTTTTCGAGTACACAGTCGTGAGTAATATGTAGGTACTAGTGGACGCCCGCGACTTTATCCGCGTGGACTGCAGAAAGAACAAAAAGTCGAAAAAATTATCCGGAATAAAAATATTTTCCCGGGATAAAAAGTAGCCTATGTGTTAATCGAGAGTGCAGCTAACTCCACCCAAATTTTATTAAAATCGCTCCAGCCGTTTTTCGTTAAAGAGTAACAAACATCCATCCATCTATCCAGCCATCCATTACTTACAAACTTTCGCGTATAATATTAGTAAGATGTTATAGTAATTTTCATTATTTGCTGTACATAAAAACTAATATGTTGGGAAATCAGATAATAACTGAAAATAGCTTGAATCTTGTTAAAACAACTGCAGAAAAGTATTACAACACAAAACCCAGATAGAACAGAAAGTTAATTAATATTTCTTTGCGAGTCGTCCGGCTCTTTGTGTAGTTTGTTGGCAGAGAACACCTGAGACAAAAGCCCGGCCCTGGAGCTCTGAATGAGTGACCTGGTTCCCGCTCCAATGGCGACGAGCTAGCGACTCATTATGTACTCGTAGTTATTGGTTTTTCAACAGAGGTGTCGATGTTCAGAAACTAAGTCAGTTTGCATTGGGTAAATTGAAATTGAGTAGGTAGGAAAGAGAATAGAGTACATATCTGGGTCAAAGTTAAACAAATGGAAAGATTTTTTTTACACACTACATAACACTGGGAAAATTGTATTTAAGATGTACAAAAGAGATAGTATATCTAAGTCAATTTTGGATAAATGGGTTAAAATTGTGTTGGAATTCTTCTGGTAAATTTAATCAAATAAAAAAAAATATCCTGGCAATGGCAATCTTTATAAAAACAAAGATGCTTGAAGCTATGTTAATTAAAAAAAAGGTGCCGTAATGTTACGGCCGTGCAAAAAACAGCCATCTTTACGGTGCCGATATGGCGAATGTTCCTCCATTGCTATTTTAGGTAAGAATGGATAGATATTTAAGCACAATGAAAGGCATTTAGAATACAGAATCATTTATTAACATAAATAGTTGTTACAGGTTCAATATGTTCTTATTCTTATTCTTTATTGTACTTACACAAAATATTACAATAAGAAATTTACAAAAGAAATGCTTATCTCTGCAAGAGATTTCTTTAAAAAATAATAATTAAATTTCTTAATAGATATTTCGTAAAAGCAGTTAGGTAGAAGCGAATGAATTAATGATTATGAAAAATTAATTATTGTGTACCCGAGCGTACGTATTCCTTTAACATTTCAGAATTAATTTCAGTGATTTCCCTGAAAACACGTCATAATTAACCAGTCACATTTTAACGAACGATAATTAAATCTCACGTCGGGGGTCGGGGTAGTGTGATTAATGTCCCTGCCTCAAAGCAGACGAACCAATGGTCGCTGCTATAATTTCCAAACCTTCTATGCAGTCGTACGGATTTTTTTAAAACTAGATATAATATAATGAACAGAGTTTAAAGTTGCAGAGCCACTAGCGCCAATGTTTGAGGAATTCACAACTGGACGTGCACAGTCCGAGGCTGCCAATTAGTAGAGTCAGTGTTGCGTGAGTATGCGAGCTTTGATACAGTTTCAAATTGGCTAGTATCGGGAAAAAGGTATTGTGGCTATATTTTGAATTTCATGTCATGTACCTACTCTACTCTATTTTATATCAGATTGCAAAAAACAATAATGAATAGTTATACATCAGCTACATCTCCTTCTGTGCATGTCGTAAGAATCTACTAAGGATGGTCCTGCAGTTCTGCGTACCCCGGTCGGAAGAGGCCTTTGTCCAGCAGATACCAGCTATATACAATACTATTCAACCTTATTTCAAGACAGATCATTTGCGAGCAGCATGGCGCCGGGTGACGTCACGTTGTGACGCCGCGGCGGGACGTGAGTGCGTTCCCGACGGTCGCAAATACGCCATAAATCTCGATGATAACTTTATGCCACGCTTATTGCTACGTGATCGCGCATCTCTCGGGCAAATTGAAGTATTTTGAATACTTGGTATTATTGTGTCACGTGCTTTACTTGTCCGGGCGGTAGATCGAAATAAAGTGATTACCCGACTGAGCAAGAAGGAGGTTTATGTTTTTAGAGTGTATGTGTATGAATGGATGTATATATATCTATACATATAATAAAAATGTAACGGATCGCTGTCTGTACATGGAAGATATATAAGAGAAAAATGTTATAGAATACCTTTATTAACGCAATAGTACCCAAAACAATGATTTTTGGAATTTTTGTCTGTTTGTCTGTTTGTCTGTGCGTTTGTGCACGCTAATCTCAGAAACGGCTGAACCGATTTCGATGCAGTTTTCAGGAATATATTATGACAGGTCCCACTTACGGCCAATTTCAATACGAGAGATCAAAGAGAATCTCGGATTTTTATATTCCTAATTTGGCCGCGTGGTGCCGGCAGAGTAGAATTCGTACCACCCCATATCTGCCCGTGGGTATCGTACGAGGCGATTAAGGGTTTCCGGGAGGTGGGCAGCAGCGTGTTGACAACATAGTCCAAAATACAAACTGCGGTCACCGACCCGCCTGCCCAGCGTGGTGACTATGGGCAAATACCCCCCATGGCAGTCTTGTGGCGTGTCCTGGGGGAGGCCTACGTCCAGCAGTGGACTGCAATAGGCTGATGATGATGATGATGCAAAAAATCTCTCAATGTCAGTTATAGAAATTGTCTGTTAACATATAGGCTACTTTTTATCCCGGATAATTTCAATATTTTGTTTTTTTGCTGTAGTCCACGCGGACGGAGTCGCGGGCGTCCACTAGTTTGTACTAAATATTAAATACCATGTAATACGCACATTACACATAGAGTTTTTTTCTGTAGGTAGGTACGCAATAAGCACTAGGTGTAAGTATTTTCGGCCCTCATATTAAAAACATTTCATAAAATTTAATGTAACGAAGAGATACATAATAAATTCCTACTATGCGTATGATGATATAGCTACGAATATGTTTGCAAAGCAATCATAATATTTGTTTATAACTGAACCTGTAACTTACGGCTACGATAAAACCCGGTAACTTTGTAACATTGTGTAACATTATGTAACATTATGTAACATTATGTAACATTATGTTATAATGAGAATCCAAACGTAAAAAAGTTAATTTAGGCAAAGCGGTAAAATATACACAAGAACAACATAAGTTAGAAAGTTATTCAAAGTAAAAAGTTGGGAAATAAGCGGTCAGATTACCATGAAACACAAATTAAGAGATATTCGGGAAGTTTCGGGAATGTCGGTAGCTTTCGGACCGGCGAAAATGTTTAGCTTAGTTCAGTGAATTTGAGGGGAATTCCCGCACCTGCCGTAATGCACCTTTTATAAAAGTGATTTAGACATTGTTTTTGAGGACATAGGTACATTTTTATACCCCCCATTAGAAAGAGATCGGCCTCTCCGATCCAATACGGCATCACTGCTACAACTCCCCGATTTAATTCTGGGGCTTTTGGGTATTCTTTCTCGGTTCGGGCGGTTAAGCTCTGGAATGAATTACCACGGTTAGAGATTGTCACACTGTTGGCACATTTAGGGAAAAGCTGAAGGATCACTACCTGTCCATTATATGAATATGCTGTCATTTGTTTTTTCTCCTTTTTTTCTTAATGTAGTTTTGTAGTTTCTTAGAATTTGTTTAATTGCACATGTTACCCTGTTGTTAACAATATCTCTTTATTTGGTTGGCTTGCTGGAAGAGATCTCTGGTAGAGATAAGCTTGCCATTGCACATGCATCTCTTCTTTAATGTTGTATGCCATATTTCTTTTTGTGTATGTGCAATAAAGAATAAAGAATAGGATTGTGGGCCAATAGACATAACTAGATTATACATTGATAGTAAATATGTATAAAGTTGACGACTTGAAATGTTAAGTCTATGTTCAAAGCTACGTAAATAATATTCTGAAATATCAAAATTCCCTCAGTCAAAGGTTAAGGGTAAAAGTAAAGGGGTTATGTGCTCTATCAACAACTTCTCGCTTCCCTCTTACATCTTCTGTTACACCCTGTATTTGTTTGACTTCAAAAAAGATTGAAACGTTTAACTCAACCCAATAGGTGGCGCCTCATACTTTAACAAATAAAGCTCCTAAGCTAGTCTGTTTTCAAAAGCCGTCAAACAAAGTAACAACTAGAAATAAAACACACCTTCATTTAAAGGAAAAATCAAAAGACCTAACAACGCATAGATACGGCACACAATATGCAGTGTCTGTTCTACTTTCAACCGCGACACAAAGCTACAGGCGGCCTGCACACTCCCTCGGTCAGAAACAATGTCCCAACTAATATTATAAATGCGAAAGTAACTCTGTCTGTCTGTCTGTCTGTCTGTTACGCTTTCCCGCTTAAACCTCGCAACCGATTTTGATGAAATTTGGTACAGACAATCTTTAGACCCTGAGACAGAACATAGGCTACTTTTTATTTCGAAAAAAAGGGATGAAGGGGTTGAAATAGACGGGTACAACGCCCCCTCACGCGGACGAAGTCGTGGGCGGCTGCTAGTGAGATTATAAATGTCGCCGCGGGACAATGGACCGGGAATTAGGACGTACACGTGCCAGTTACAAAGTCCTCTGACATTGGCGCTAGTGTACTTGCCACTTTAACACTGTCGAATACATTATATTTAGTTCAATGAAAATCCGAGGGACTTCGTTGTTGGGAGAGGCATTATCTAAAGCACTAATTTACAGAGTGCAGCCTCAGTTAGGGTTTATTCAGGTGGACTAAATAGAAGCAATGTTCGCGCGGATTAATTTAATATAGGTTTATTAGTCAGTCAATTGGAGTTTATTAGCTGTGTTGTTGTTTAAGAATTATAATTGTGTAATTTTATATAGAGTATTATGTATGAAACAGCCTATTATGCATGAAACGTACTAATAAAAGGGTCTAGAGCATTTGACTTTTAACTAACTAGTCTGTGAGTATTGCATGTCAAGGCAGCCAACTAAAAAACCCACGACCACGACAAGTTCCCTCATGCGGTGAGTTAGCAACTTGTTTCTGATCTTTACTTCAAGCCAAATAATTTATGACAAATTTTGATATCTTTAATCTATTATTATTATGTAAATTTAAATTAGGCAACCAATTTATAAACAACAAAAACATCCTACGAGACGTACTTGCAACAAAATGGAATCCAGAGTTGGCTAACAAAATTACGCGATAGAGAACGCGGCGAGATAATTAGAGAGAGTAACAATATACAGCAACACGCGTGCCGTGTCTGGTTATTGTTTGCTCTGTGTCACAGTGAAGGAAGAATAGTAGAATAAGGGACCCATCACACTGGCGTCTTATGAGCATCTTTTGAACGTCAGCGTTGGGCGGGCGTCCGCGCGGCATTGACGCAGCGTCGACGCGACGCTGGCGCTGAGTGGCAGCCAAACGCTGTAATTACGCCCGCGCCGCGTTTTCTGCCAACAAATAAAACGACGCAACCTTCGCGCTGCGTAATTACAGCGTTTTGTGCGTTTGGCAGCCAGTCAGCGCCGGGGCGTCGCGTCAACGCCGCGACGTTCAAAAGATGCCAGTGTGGGGGGCCTAGAACCGATGTTTCCAATCTTCAGATAACCTAACTGAGGGATAACATTGCGTCGTTGGTATAACTTTATTTGTACAAGCTTTGTACAAAAATATGTCAAGCTCTGTAGTAA
Source organism: Carposina sasakii (assembly GCA_014607495.2). NCBI lineage: Eukaryota > Metazoa > Arthropoda > Insecta > Lepidoptera > Carposinidae > Carposina > Carposina sasakii. The sequence goes on from CP053161.1 coordinate 3,192,523, forward strand.
ATAGAAATGCTTTTAACTGCAGTTCAGTATCAGAATTTTGGTCCTTTTTCATCATTTTCCTTAGTCACAGCCTGTAAATAGATGATCTACTGCACTGATTTAACAACGCGTAGATACAACAATAGTTAGTTGCCAATTAATTCCGACTCCTCATCCAGGAAATGTGTGCAAATTAATTTGGTGGCGTGTCATAACGGGAAACATCCTCGGGAAAGCGGGAACTGATTTTTGTTGCATTTTGATGCAGTTTTATTTATTAGCATTCGTAACATTTGTAGGTAGTATTGTAACACCTCTTGTTTTAAAAGAAAACTCGTTAAGAAAAAAAAACATGAAATAATGAAATATAGACACCAGCTATACAATGTACGCAGGGCCGGATTTAGGGGAGGGCATATAATTAGACAATCGACAAACAAGTTGTTAATGTATGTTAATGCTTTGTCGAGTTAATGTCGAATAAATGATTTTGAATTTGGCAACCGAGGCGATTGCCCCGGGGCCTCCACATACGGGGGGCACCCAAAATAAAGATTTCGGAAAAAAATCTTTTAAATTCCAACTAGTAAACATCTTTTCCTTCGATATTTTTTTGGCTCTTTTACCTTTTCCTACAGTACTTTGTACATACTTAGGTACGTGATTATTTGATTATATTATTCTTAAATATTAACAGAAATCATTAATCTATATTTGTTCACTCCAATTAGGCAATCAGTAAAATAAAAATTTGGGGCAAGGGGGCCTCCGCTCCTTTGTTGCCCCGAGGCATCCAAGCCTCTAAATCCGGCCCTGAATGTAAGTACATGTAATCCCGTTGCTTAGTACCCACGACACAAGATCTCAGGGCTAGCTCAGATCTAGGCCTGAATATCAGAGGTATTCATATGATTTCGAGATATTTAGAGATAAGCTCGCCTTTGTACTATTTCTTTTACTGTTTACTGTCTATGATAAACATTTATGTGTACAATAAAGAATGACGGCCGATTGGTGTAGTTGGTAGTGACGCTGCCTGCAACGCCATAGGTCCTGGGTTCGAATCCCGGTAGGTGCAAACATTGATGAATGATGAATATCGATGTTTGTTTCCGAGTCATGGATGTTTATATACTTATCTATGTATTTATATACCGTTGCCTAGTACCCACGACACAAGACCTTAGGGATCTTAGTGTGGGATTAGGTCAATGTGTTGTGAAGTGTGTGAATGTGTGTGTGTGAATATGTTACTTACTTATTGAATACTAAGTAAGTAAAACATGTAGCTTAGTCTGATTTAGGGGATATCAATGAATCCTTAATTACATCGAAAGGTAGACTCTTACGACATGCACGGAAAGATACGAAAAGAGCTGATGTATTCTAATGAAGCTCCGGATCAAGCACAGGTACGTCGTTTAAAACCTGGGTAAAAACCCCCTTCTATAAAAAAAAAACTAAAGCTTTATATTATCATGAACTTGTCTCCATCGGGATTCATACCTAGAACTAAACCTTTCCTCAAAGCCCGGAACGTCACGTTTACTTAATTTAAAATGTATCCATTTCAGTATCTGACTTCATACCCTGTAGATTTGAGCCAGAGTCGGGGGTGTTGACATAGCCGGAGTAAACTGTTTGTCCGTTTGTCTTTCATTTCGTTTTCGTTGTTTGTTCTGCACAAACTGTTGTTGTTAGAATAAATAGCGGATTGTCTTCTAGGTTTTTAGATTTGTTTGTCTTTGCTATTTCAACCTTATATTGAACCTTATATATAATGAATTTATTTCATGTACAGATTACGTTAGTTTTTTTCCATAGTGTTACCTTGATATTTGTGTACAATTATGTTTGCCAAATTACTTGTTAGCATGCTCTCTGTATATTAAAAACATAGCCTTGAATTACTATAGGGCATTATACCTTGTAGATTGTGTTTTTGGTGTTATTTATTCGGTAATGTTTATTATAAAAATACATAATAAGTAGGTGTGACTCAAAAGCTAAGCCTATTTCTAAAAATAAATGGCGCCGTAGTCGTTGTTTAGGTGTTTGATGTTTGTAATTCTTTAACAAAAAAAACTATAGAATGGTTTTTCAGAGTCACATAACTTAGTCATCAGAATCAGGGTAGAACGGAATTTTACTTACAAATAATTTTAAAAAAATCGTAGTGTTCCGATTCCTATTGGATCTACCTTCCTTTTATTTATACAATTACCTATATGTATACTGCCGTACCGACTTTTGCTGGACTTGTCACTACTGTGCCTCCAGGTAGATATCCGAATAAGGCATAAGCAATGTAGTTCAAAAATGAAGCCTATAAAACATTTTCTAGCTCCCTTTTAGTAACTAAAATTACTGTCAAATACAAACAGAAATACATTTCTGCAAAGGTAAGGTACACAAAAGCATGTTTAAAGCTTTTAAGCCCCTTATTCACGAAAACCTTTCGAATATTATCATGGCAAATACTTCGGATACGAAATTTCAAATACACAGGATTTATAGTCCATAACGCAGCGTAATGCGCGGGGTGTTGAACGAATTTATACACTGGCAGGTGTATATGTGCAGAGAGTAATAAAAATCCCACAATTCGACCGTATTTCGATCGTGCTGACCAATCTCAACGGAGATTAGCTAACTGCACAGGAGATATTATGGGGTACAAGTGTGTGTGCAAACAGATTCGCTATCTTTTCACTCTTATCTATTAGAGTATATCTGTTATTGGCCCACTGGTTCTACGTCCTGTGTTTTTCTTTTTTGTATCGCTTTTGGTGCCGAAAAAGTAAAATAAAATAGTAATAAAATAAAATATCCCATTATGTAGGTACATAATATATAATTAATCCCACATACCCTTTCCTTGCTATTGTAGATCCACTAGTTGAAAATTCAAGTAAGGTTTAAATTATCCACACACGTACTTTAGTCAAACTTGAGCTTCGATTTAGCAGTATTCTCACTTTGCAGTGAAAAATGCCAGTGCATTGCATTGCTGAGAGAAAAGCCTTTATTTACTGTCGGATATCTGAGATATCCGATATCGGATACGGACAAATAACGGATAAAGATGAAGGATGAGACTTCAAAACCGTTTATATTGGACAGGAGATATGATAAAATATTTCTTGATGTGTTCAAATTGAGATGGGAGGTATATTATCATATATGATAAAACTTTAAGGGAACTGTATTTATGTATGACCTTGACCATACACAGATATTATGTGGTAGGGCGGCGGTAAGCCCAGTCTTTTACCACATGGAACTTAGGCTGTCTTAAGTGGGTGTGTATTCGCATTCCTTTTATACGGTTGCGCCAGAAAAAGGGTTATGTTTTACGGCTGTATGTGCATAGCAATATACATATATGTATATTGCTATAGCATGATGTAAAGCCTAAACTAAACTTGTTACATTTGAGCTTTTAGAGGTGTCATTACATTCGTCACACAAGGTCAAAAAAATTAGGCAGTCGGCCCCCTTACCTAACTAGCAAAAGCAAAGCGACAGCGAAAATTGTACAAAAATCGCTGATCGCTTGTCAAATTCGTATTACGTAAAATGAATTTCAAAGGAACTTTGACATTTCAAAGCGAATATTGTACAATTTTCGCTATCGCTTTGCTTCGGCTTTGCTATTGCTTTTACGTAATCAGGGTGCCGGTTTGTTTCTTTAAATAAATGAGGTTCTATATGCAGCCTTTTTTAGGATAATGAATATGACTATACCTATATATTAAGCTTATATTCTATTTTAGGGTTACGAAATGGTAACCAAACACCAAATTACAACCCTGACCTCGTCCTCAGAGGTTACAAAGCAAATGTACAAGAATCCTATCTAGACCTGAACTCAGATACGGTCTAAATAGATAGCCTCGCGTGATGATCACCGATTTGTAACGTTGAAAAACTGCACAGGTAAAACCAGTGATTTCATTGGCTAAGAGCATCTACGAACTGTTCAATAAATTGTCTCACCCCTCGTGTAATTGTTTATGATTTAATGGTCATTTAACAATCAATATAAATGTTCCGCGCTTATCCCCCCTGCTGCATCTACTTCTTGTACTATGTCTATCTAGCAACTTGTCACTATATATATATCTGTTAGATAAATATATATATAGGTGTTAGAAGTTAAACTCCTCCGAAACGGCTCGACCGATTTTCGTAAATCTTAGCATGCATATCGGTTAGGGTGGAGAATCGGACAACATCTATTTTTCATCCCCCTAAATGTTAAGGGTGGTCCACCCCTAAATTTTTTATTTAATTTTTTTGGCAAAATTTTTTGTTTTTATTTTTTTATGATACAGCATACAAAAATACATACAACCATGAATTTTCACCCCTCTAGGATCAACCCCCTTTTACATGGCAAAACAACGCTTGCCGGGTCAGCTAGTTATTATATATTATTATAATATCTTGACTAAGATAAATTTATAGCAACACTTCTCCATTAATATAATCCGTTAGGATATGGTTGATCGTTTCATCTTTAAACATTGTGCTGAGGGATTCAGCTTTGTTTGCCGAGATTTGGCTAGTGTATAGCTATCGGGATGAAGAATAACGTTGCCAATATGTAATTTAGAAAAGAGATGGTAAAATTCGTCATCCGAGTAATTGATCCGGTAGCTTAGTGGTTATAGCGGCTCGCACGGTTTGCAGTGAAGCTTGAAGTTCTAGCTACCCCCTTTCGGTAGCACAGCTGTACGAGTATCTATATTTATTATTATTACACATATCAGAAATAGTCCTAAACATAGATCTGCATAAAGCAAAATCTAAGTATTTCTCATAAAATCAACACAAAAGTATTGTTTAAAGTTAAAGCGATAACTAGGGCAGGAACATGTTGCAAACAAACAAACAACACAAAAACACGCTGAAGCCTGTAATTGATTCCTTTGTTGTTTTACAAAGCGGAAAAGTTTCAACGCTATAATTTGTTTTAAACGTAGATATTTTTTCAGTGTTTAACGTGAGTTTAAAAAAAAGTATATTTGCAGTGTAAAATCGTTTGCAACAACAAATAACGACAACTATTTTCTTATTGAGCTTTTGCTTTCAGTAAAATTATCTTTAGAAAACCGGCCAAGTGCGAGTCGGACTTGCGCACCGAGGGTTCCGTACAAACCTGCAAGGTTTACAAAGTGTTCAACACAATCGAGTTCATGGTATTTTTATTGCAAAATGAAATATAACTTACAATGAAAAAAAAAAATTAATCAACGAAAAACGCAAAACGCAAAAGTCATTTTGCGTTTTTGCGTTGATTATATTTTTTTTTTTTTTCACGGGTTAGGCAATTAATTAAGTATTTGAATGAATTTATTATGCTCTACGCGTAGAGGAAAAAAGTAATAAGTTTATATTTATTAAAAAATATATATTTTGTAATGTAACTAAAAATTTAAGGTTTTCGGAATTTTTCCTTTATGTGTGCTATAAAACGTTGCTTCAGCCAAATTTCAAGATTCGGTCGATGGAAGTACCCTTTAGTTTTGACTCAACTTGCGTTAAATGCATTAAATTGCTGTTTCTTTTGATTGCGTTGAATAGAAGTTTGATTTTGCCATTAAAGGTATTATAGACCTGAGTATTTGGTATGAATTTCATTTAATACCTCTACGCGTTTAAGGGATGGGTAAATTTAAAATTATTTAAAAAAAATATATTATGTGATGTAAGTAAAAATTTATGGTTTTCTAATTTTTCCTTTATTTATGTAAAGACGTTGCTTCGTAAAATTTCAAGATTCTGATCACGGGAAGCACCCTAGGTTTTGATTCCCTTGCAAGTGTCGAAAATTTGCGGCAAAACGGCTATCTTTTGATTGCGTTGGCTTAGAAGTTTGATTTTTTCACAGCTTCAAGGGAATAGACCTATTAAAAATTTCAGCCTACCTCCACGCGTTCGGAAAAAGGGTCTAACGGACACGGACAGACGGACAACAAAGTATCCTATAAGGGTTCCGTTTTTTCCTTTTGAGTCGGAACCCTAATAATGTTTAGGATGAACATTTCATAGGTACTTATTTAATTATCAATTGAGTTAATTTAAATTATATTATGACTATTACCTGCAGGCGATGCGTTACTCAACCGTTAAATGCGTTTTTATAACCATTTAGGTATATTATTTCAAAATAAATTCTAATAGTAACTAACTATCTAAACCAAAATAAATTCTTCAAAATTATTAAAGCCTTTTCGGACTAACCATATACAGTCTAAAATATACAGAAGTTTTATTGTTTGTTGTAAGTATATAGCACATTTAGTAACAAAGCGCAAGGCAAGATTAGGCTACCCATTATACTTCTGTTTCCATTTACACGCTCCGGTTTTGCGAAAAACTCCTGAAAAATATTTAGTTCCGACGCGGGGCGAGAGCAAAATTAGTTCTGTTCCCTGAAAGTTTCAAGACTTGGCAAATAAAAGTTTGCGGCGCATCATATTTTTGATGGGATTTTAAAAATTCAGGGCAGGTGTGTGTGACTTGTCTTTATTAAAAGTGGCTTTATGGAGATTAATGTTAGGAAAATATTTGATTAATTAATGTCTTAAAAATATGGGGTATATCTACTCCCAATATTATAAAAGTAAATGTTTTCTTTGACGTAAACTAAGCGATTTTGATTAAACTCGGCAGATAAATAAAATATTATATACCTAGGACACGAGGACATAAAAATACAAAAAAAGCTCATATTTCATTAATCCATTAACATATACTGTTAAGTAACCCTTTGTAAAGTAATAAAAAACAAATCAGCAGATAAAAAGGCATCGATATTGCGAGATCCCGTTGGCCACCAAACCGGGTGAGTATCGGTTAATTGCATGGTTCGCGGGTTCGAATCCAGCCGGCGATAAATCCCGGAGTCCATTCTGTAATTAGCGGGAATTAACGAGCTCGTTATAATGAGGTGCTACTCGTATAGTTAATGAAAACGGGTTTTCATTTAATTGCAAACTGTGCTGTTTTACCGACATGATAAAATGAGTTATAATACAGATTTGTTAAATTCTGTATTTATTCAAGCAAGTGCGAGTATGTTTCGGATTAGCCGGCTACACTTGAGGTTAGAATTTATTTGCATTTGTAGATACTACTCGCATAAAGCTTAATATAACATTGAGGTACAACAAGCAATATAAAAGAATTTAACTTCTTGTAGACATAAGTGCCTTCCTAGACATTTACTAATGTTTGAGCACATAAAACAAAAGGTACTTTTATTTATAAATGCAGCTTTATGCTCTAACAGAACATAGAGAAATACATAAATATAGCTGCATTAGTTAATAATGCATATTTGCATATTTTAATATGTATATTTAATTTAACAATTTGCATTATTTTCGTGATGTCACAAATAATGGGTCTAGTCTTCAGCCTATTGCAGTCCACTGCTGGACGTAAGCCTCCCCCAGGGCACGCCACAAGACCACTGTCATGCCATTTATTATGATATTTTCTTTTATAATTAATAAGCATAAATCAAGCATAAATCAATTTATAAAAGGGGTAACTAATTAAAAACGTTATTCGAAAGTCAAACAAAATGGCCGCCCGCGTCCCGAAGGGTATCGTTTAGGTTTTATCGTTAAAATAACCTTTATAATACCTTAAAAGGGATTAAATATCAGACAAACAATGTCCGAGGCAATTCCGCGACATACCTTTTATTTTAATTAATAATTACAACTTGTTCGCACCCGCGACTTTAGTCAATATGGAAAAATACCATTTCGTTCTCGGGCTTAATCAATAAATAGATTATGTGATCGATGTACTAACTGTTCAGAAAAAAAAACACATACACAAAATATTAATTCAAAGTTTAGTAATCAAAGTGATCTCTTCTTTATCATCGGTTTATCTCATTGTGTGACGTAGTTGTGTTAACCTATAAAGTCTTCTTCTTCTGTCTAGACCTTTTCCCATTTATTTGGGGTCGGCCTTCCTTGTACGCATTTTCCATTTTGCACGATTTTGTGCTACGTCTTTTTGCAAATGAGCGTCTTTTATGTCTTTTTACCCTATAAAGTATCGCCGATTAATTAACCTACTGTAGAAACACCGGAAACAACTAATTAACTATTTACAGCAAAATCATTTCCGAGAAGCAGTTTTACAAACATAAAATAGAATGAACAGCTTGCAGTGAAAATTCACCGAGCATCTAATGAAGTTTCCAGGAAAACTCTCGAATAATGAAATAAACCAAAATAATGACATTTGAAATTTCATGTCCAAATTGAAATGTTACATTCGAATTTCTACGTAATTTTCAAAGAGAAATCTCAGTTTCTCAGTCGGAATAAATCTGCGTGAATTATTCTGAAAATATGAAGGTACCTAGTAGCGTTACTTATTTATTATTTTTTACATAATATAATTAGTTTATTAATTAACGGAATTTAATTCACAAAATTTAATATTTATAGGATACAAACATCAGCATATTGCAGTCGACTGCTGGACGTAGGCAGCCCCTAGAGTACGCCACACAAGGCTACTGGGTTACTGCCAATAAGGAAGTTTTGTCCCCTAGGACACATAAATAAAATTATTCTAAAGACTTGATAGAGAATGATATAAATGAAAGCCATGATGTTATAAAGCTAACCATAAATACCTATATATATGGATTTGCAACATCGTGGCCTCAAATTATATGTACTGGATCCCTCAGATCTTCACATTTTGGCATCATTATTATGTTGATGTGGTCGACATTTTTCTGGTGTTCCGTTTCCGATGGTCTTCTAGGAGTAATAACGGCCAGGCAGAGCCGCGTGTGTCTTATGATAGATTATCAGCCACACTACCAATAAGATCACACGCAAGGCTCTGTCTGGTTCCGCAGGTTTTCTTCCATCCCTTTTTGTTTCTTCTTGCTTTGCACGAGATGATTCGAAGAAACATATACATAAAAGTACTAAATGACTTTTACTTTGATGATATAGATTTGCTTGTAGCGCTTGTAAAAATTCGTCATACAGAAATAAGACGTCATACTACAGTAATCAAAGTCGGTAAGCGAATCATGAGACTGTAGTGGGGATGAGCAGGATGAGCAGCACAGAGGCAAATAGGAAAGAAGTCTATACCCGAATCCAGTAATGATGATGATGTTAGAATAAAGAAGAAAGAAAGAATAAAGAACCAATGCATCTATATCACATTATTATATAATGTGCCAGATTATAAGCTAACCTAAGAGATAATAATCTTGTGAAATCAGAAAATTCTTACACATAATATAAATGAATGAACTGCTCTGGGAGTAAAAAAAAACGTATAATACTACAGCTGCTCCTCTTCCCGGGCATACTGTACAAGTCAGTAGACGGACAAGAGTGTTTTGTAGGCGATGGGCTGACCACCTGTCACTACTAACCGAACTTGTACATCTCAACTATACCCTCATAATTGGTCAGAAGTGGCACCATGTGGTTCCATCGGCCTTTGGTGCTCTGCCTACCCCGTAAGGGATAAAGGCGTGATTATATGTATGTATGTAGTATATATAAATGATTCGAGACTCAAGACAAGATTTGGACTATAATATCTTGATATGAGTAAGATACATTGGACAATAACACAAAGGTAGTTGAACAGATATCAACATAACCCTCGTCACTCTAGAACACGCATCCAAAACAAATAACGCGCGCAAAACCGCAGTGAAAACATTAACCCTTCGCGAGCCGTTAAAAAAACGTTACACATAAAAATGGTTATTGTCTGAACGTTATTTACCGGTGGCGATAACGGTATTTATTGTGCCGCGACCGGCTCTGAATACCGCGTTTCAGATATCGGCTATTTATTATAATACTGCTGTTTTTAGGGTTCCGTACGTCTGAATACAAAAACGGAACCCTTATAGGATCACTCGTGTGTCTGTCCGTCCGTCGCTTACAGTCAATTATCTCCGAATCTATTAGACCGATTAAGGGGTTATATCCACTTGTGATTTTCAAAAAAATCGATTTTGATTTTTTTAAATTTTTTGACATATATTCAAGAATATTCTCTGAAAATTTCAAATCGATCCGACAATTAGTTTCGGAGATATGAGCGTAAGTAAGAACGTCTCCGAGCGTTCGAAAGTAGGCGGAGCACGAGCCAGAGTAGCAGCTGTTTCTGGTAATACACTTTTGTTCTCGGGGGTCATTATATTGTGTTTGGGACCCTAAGATAATAATACAAATGGAAGCAAACGACGAAGCAGAGGGTTCCTCTTATGGTGCTGGAATAGATGACACGATGTAAGTTGAAAAAAAAAAATTAATTTAGTGTAAATCGTTCCCGAAACTTTAAACGCGTTTATCTCAAAACCGTGTTTTCAGAGTCGGTGAGGAAAATTTCTCCGAAACCGCTAAACCGATCGGTTTGAAATTTTCACACGACTTACTCAGATATATTTTTCAGGTAATGATCGAAGGAATAAGGTTTTGGACAATAATTTCGATTTTTTAAGCCACTTTGAAGTGAAAAATTTTCATGAAAAACTGAATTTTTTTTTTGAACATGCCATTTTGTCAAAAATCAAAATTTGTAGACCTTCGAGAAGATCATTACCTGTATTTAATTATTATAAAACTAAATATTTTTGGTTTTTGGTTTTCAGATTTTGGACCAGAGATATCTTGACCGCCAAGCACTTTTTTTTGGAGGTCTCTCCGCAGATCATCTACAGGAGCTAGGGGATCCATTCATATTTTTTAAAATAAACCGCTGATTGTTAAAGTACATTAAATTCTGTTTAAGTACATTTTTTCCATTAATGTATAAAATAAAATGCCTCTTTGGAAAAAAATCACAAAAAAACGCGTTTTTTCTGCCTCGCAAGTGGATATAACCCCTTAAGTTGAAATTTGGTACATTCATATCAATTCCTGGACCCAAACACAGAGGTGTGACGTGAGCAGATGAAATCTGTATATGGGGGGTCATTTTTGGGGGGGAAGGGGAAAATTAAAAAAAAAATCTGAAAACTGCATCGTGTGGCATATCAAATGAAAGGTCTTGTTGAGAAGATCTTAAATGTATTTTTGGTAATTTTAAAATAAATAGTTTCCAAGTTATTCAAGAAAATAGACGAAAATTGACCATTCCCCCCCCTTATCTCCGAGAAAAAAATACAGAAATTAGTTTTCTCCTTATAGATTATAGGAAAACCTATAAGAAGTCCATGATATTAAAATAACATGGTAAATCACTCAATATTGTGCGTACCAACTGTAACATCGTACGGAACCCTCTTCACGCGAGTTCAACTCGCACTTGTCGGCTTTTGTATATCAAGTGAGTTTGTATCATATATCATAGAATATTGAAAGTCAAATTAAAATTTAGTCACATTACAGTATCGATCTATGGCTGGCGAAAACGAGAGATCAAGCCTTGTAGCGTGCCCTAGGGCAGGCCTACGACTTCGAGAAATAACGAATTACCTTACCTCTACTAATGTTGTACGTAACTATAACGCACGAACATTAATTGTCATATTACACTGTAAAATCAAAAATTAACAAATCCGTTACACCACGACATTATACCTACTTTACACCCTGTAGTCGTGCAACAGAAAATAATGGACCTCATTACCCATGTATTTAACGCAGATAATCCTTCGCGCTCAGTGTTTCCCGTCCTGTAAAGTATTTGGTAATTAGAGGGTTTTCAGGCCCCGGTACAAAGTTACTCTTTGAGCGGAAATTAATGTCAGGTAGGTACCCGGCTTCCTTGTAGGAATATTAATTTTAACGTAACTTTGTAGGGATAGCGCAAAAACTCTATTCCCGTAAAATACAATACAACAGAATATATTTATTTTTATTATAGAGACTCAGAAAAAAATACTTTGATATAGGTACTATTTGTATTTATAAATTAACTAAAATGGTTCAATCGGATATTACATTTTAACCCGATTAGCAGAATTGCCGTTATACTTTTTTAGGCATGGCGTGATACGAGAGGTTATCACATCCCAGATTAAACAGGTGTTGCGAATGCTCCTAAAACACAAAAAAGGTGTTCAAAAGATATAAATCACTCGGCCGTTTTAACAGAAACCTCAGCAGTTTTCAGTATAGAATGAATGCACCTCGGGGGAATACACCCCAGTTAGGTAGGAGCCGACATTGATGTACCGAGCGGTACTTTTTCACCGAAATATGGAAATCTTTAAGCAGATTTTTGAGCGAATATTTTTATTGCCGCCAATTTTGCTGAATTTCGCTGCTATAAATTATCGGTCTTCGTAATACTTTTGTTTAACGTTGATGACAGCAAATTATTTTCATGTAAAGAACAATTACAATATCTATCTATAAGAACGATTATGTCTTTTAACATTATCATATTAGGTTGTAATTGTAAATACTTCGCCGGCCATCTTAGCTGGCATACGACTATTCATTTTCTTACCCATAACTTCATAAATGCAACAAAACAATAAGAAACAACATGATCAAGCAAATATGAGTAAATGCGGGTATATATGGTACTAGTATTTTCCAAACATATAACAAAATCCTAGATCTGTTGATAGTCAGGGAAAATATACATAGGGCAACAACTACCAGTAAAATACTCGTGCGAGTATATGATGATATATCTATATGAGCGGGAAACTAATAATTATGCTGTTTCCCTTTTCCCGCCATCACAAATCCCGCGGAAAAGTAGCCTCGTTATTGGCTAAGCCCGGCGGCCATGATGGCGCTTTAACCATAGACAATTTTGGCGGCAAATCTCCAGCCATTATTGTAGAACACCTGCCAGAGACAAAACCTCGTTTCATTTATGAAGTCGTATGAAATGGCGCTAGTGTCTTTCTAACTCGGAAACTGTTTCATTTATTTTATTGAGTTCCATTAAATTCCGCGGGTCGTCGTTATATAAACAGCCATTGTGATTATTGTTATTAGGGTAATTAAGGAGCCGACGACCTAAGTAGGGAAGGGTTTGGAAACGCTTTTTAAGGCTTAGGGTGTTAAATGTAGATGTTTTCGAATTAAGGATTAGCATTGTTTTGTTTATCATGGACAATGAAGATAAAATTGGACGATTAAAACATTAGAAGAAAACCAACGTAAGTAAGAAAGTCTTGGTGGATTTATAATTAAGTTTCTATAAAGTAGATCAGTATTAAGTAGTAGGTATTATAAAAAATCATAGTCTTCGTTTACTTTGTGTGATATTACGCAGTGAATGCATAAACGCGAGCCTATCTCTAGAGATAATAGAGATTTCTTCCTGCAAATCCAAAAGCACATTGCATATTTTTTACCAGCAGTAAACGATTACAAAGGACATGTTCATGACCTATTAAAAAAATAACCTACGTAATATCGCAACGGTGGCTTTTGGTTGACAATGAGAAAAATGTCGCGAATTTTAAAATTGTTTTGACGCTAAAATTTGGCGGCCATTTTGAAAACTGTCATTGTGTTTGCCGCTCATGCCCTCATGCTGTCACATGCAGACGTCACTATCGAGACATTGTGACACGGACTAAACAAAGAGCTTGGAAAAAACAATTTACGTACCAGCCTAATCGGTAGAGTCGTATTTGTAGCGTAAAATTTGACTAGATGTGGAAAACGGGAAAAGCTATTGTTTCATACAGTTTTAGGTCACTGTTAAAAAATATCATATCTCATCCCATAGCATACACCTAATCGAAAATGTCTATTCTATCCACCTGACATTATTAATAGCCAAGTACTTACTTTCAGAGTTTAAAATAAAATACATTTACTCATAATAGCTACTCCCTAACACCCTTAATATCCAAAGGTACGTAAAATGTCTTATATTATAGGCAATAAAAAAACGCTGAAATCAGGGTATTTCCCTCCGTTCCTATACCCGGGTCTGAAAATTTACGGGGCATAAAATGTATCGTTGTTCGATATACGAGATACCTACCCCTTTTGTCCTTCGCAGGGTCTTTCAGACCGTTTATGCAATATCAATACATGGTTCTATTCGAGATACGGAACCAAAGGCCACACCTTTCTTAGGTAGACTTCCTACTACCTTATCTACCTACTATAATAAGGGCAGTGTCACTGGTGGACTCCAGATCCACTCACGACTCACAAAACGTAATAGCATGTCAGTCAATTATTAATATCAAAAACTTTGTAAGTAGCAGCTATTTCACTAACACACGTACATTTCACACGGTTGTTATCTCATATTGAGGCTGTTTGAAGTGCAGCATCATAAAAGAGATGCCACCGTCACGTTTAGTATAGCTGGCATAGATGTCAGTAACTAGTTGCTAGCTTATTGCCTGCGAATATTCCCGAGATCTTATAGTCATAACATTTCATAATTCATGAAACAATATAACAATCTTTGTTTGCGACTGTCAGTTAAATTAACTTTTTTAAAACGCTCTACATAACCCTACAAGCTTTGTCTGAAACGAAATAAATCATTTCGCACGAACGTAAAAAAAAAACAAAACAGATTTAACTAAAAAACCGATAAAATATTCAGTGTTTTTTATTTCAAAGTACACAATATAGTATTTGGAAAATAATATTGTCATTCGCATAAAATCGATAACTTTTCTTCTCTTTTTCCATTTAATAAGCAAAAACATTTACGAAGCGAAAACAAAGTTGTTTCATGTCTTTTGTGAGGAATGAGGGATCACCGAATGGCCGAAGTTATTTCTCAAGTTTGGAGTCTCTTTGTGAGTAAACCTTTGTTGTAGCATACCTGTGAGAGAACCCAAATCACGAAGGAAATACAAAGATGAGATGGTACCGCCAATGTAGACGTGGGGTACAAAAAAAACATGCGCCCTGGGTTGCGGGCCTTGGGGCAACCCCCGTACCCGGGCAAAATCTCGGCGCCCGACAACGCACCGGTAACTTGGGCGGTCCTTAAAGGAGTCTCTGACCCATTTGGGAAGGGAAAGATGCGGCTGGCCGGGGGGACGCGGGCCGGGCTAGCCGAACCCTGGTATTACCATTTGAGCTGCCACTGCCGCCGGCCAGAAGAAGAAAGGAAAAAAGGATAGGAGAAGGAAACGGTGACCTGGCATTTATTGGACCCCCAATGTAGGCTATACCGCGCTGTGTGACTGAATCAGTGGTTAAAATTTGTCTTCTACGACAGTTTACATAGGTACATCCGCCGGTAACGGCTACATGATTGTCAACTAGCCGCCACTAATGTTTAAGCTATATAACTGCCAAGTTTCACATGAATTCCGCGAGTTTAGTAAAACCAAGATAATTCCATACTATATACATACATATAATTACGCCTTTATCCCTTACGGGGTAGGCAGAGCACCAAGGGCCGCTAGAACCACACGGTGCCACTTCTGACCAATTTTGAGGGTATAGTTGAGATGTAAGTTCGGTTAGTAGTGATAGGTGGTCAGCCCATCGCCTACAAAACACCAAGACCCTCTTGTCCCTCTACTGACTTGTATAGTATGCCCGGGAAGAGAAGCAGCTGTCGTATTATAGGTTTTTTTTCACTCCCAGAGCAGCATAGAAGAAATACTATACGGGCTTTAATAGAAGGATGAATAAGTAAATGTTTCTATACCACCTCTTCTTCGCCCGTCCTTCGTGATAGACACATGCATATTTAATACCCTTTATATTTAGGAGTTTAAGGTATCACACAACTGTAGCGAAGGCGTTTATGCCCTGAATTAAAGCAGATGGCGGTTCTCACGAGATAGACATGCTTTGCCTTTGCCTAAACCTTTGATATTTGCTGTCATTGTTACAATATTAGGCTCTCTATATCTATCGCTATGTATACCTATACAGGGTGTAACAGAAAGAGTATGTTAAGCGAAAAGCTACGTAAATGGCCCACTATAGAGAAACTATTTCCAAAATTTAAGACTCGAAATTACATGTTTATTTTTTAAAATTGTATGAACATTCCTGAAGTTGTTTAGAAATTCTCCATACTACCAATTTGGAAAAATAAACATGTAATATCAAGTCCGAAATTTTGTGAGCAGGTTCCTTTTAGTGGGCTATTGATAAAGATTTTCGTTTAACATACCCCTTTTGTTACACCCTGTAGAGTTATCATATCGTGGGTTCAGTAGTAGTGCCTTATCTCTCACCCATAGAATAACGAGTCCCCAGAAGGAGTCATCAATGTATGCTGGTCGGTGAAGCAAAAAACGAGGCCAAAATACCGCTTCAAAAGTATGCGAGATCACGGGTTCTGGAAAATTTACTATTCTACGCTCTAACTAATACTAAAGTTCTCTTTAAAATACCTATACATCTTGGATATATACGTACGCCTCTCAATTCAAAGGACCGGGACTCTGTAGTCCCGTGAATTTCTGAAGAAATACAATACAATAACATTATCTCTAACATTGTGATTTAACACGTGAGAAAAGTACTTACGAGCATATATATATATACGGACAACATGTGCCAACGCTTGTAAATTATTCTCCTTGCTTGTACACATTGCGCAATCCCCAAGTGAATGGAAACAGGTTAGGAAGATGATGATCTCTAAGCATTACCTGTGGACAATAAAATAACGGTTGTTAATGATTTTCATGATAATAGACAAAGGAACTATGTATCTCCTTTCGTGCATGTCGTAAGAGCGGACTAAGGAACTTGGGCATTGTCTCTGGCAATTAACTAGCAATTTGACACTGATCATTTACATCTGTCACCGCTATACAAAATGTGGCTAAAGAATCTTCTTTATGATTCCGGAGTTCTACATACAAAATATATATGTACCTGTAAAATCTGAATTATATATATTAAGCAGTAAGTGATTTTATTACCGAACTAGTGGACGCCCGCGACTCCGTCCGCGTGGACTACAGAAAAAAAAAACAAAATATCGAAATTATCCGGGATAAAAAGTAGCCTATATGTTAAGTGGGACCTGTCACAATATATTCCTGAAAACTGCATCGAAATCGGTTCATCCGTTTCTGAGATTAGCGTGCACAAACGCACAGACAAACCGACAGACAAAAATTCCAAAAATCATTGTTTTGTGTACTATTGCGTTGATAAAGGTATTCTATAATATTTTTTCTAATATATATTCCATATAGAGACAGCGATCCGTTACATTTTTATTATATGTACCTATATAGAAGATAGATATGTTAGTCAGAAGACGTACTTCTGACTAAGTAACCATCACTCTTCATGGTTTTGTAAAAGAAAACATTTTATTCGTCATATAATAATATGACATATAACATATAATATATCCAATACATATAAAGTATGAAACAAAGTGCTTTTGTCTACGAAATGATAATGACGTTCATCCTCCAGCAAGGGTACGTTTATCACATCCCCACACGCACATCGATTCCCTGTAGGCCTGTGATAACACAATATTAGGCTTTTTATGTTACCTTCAGGCTTTAATGCTAAAAGGTAAGCTTGTAACAGCATATTAAGCAACTACGTATTGCGTCATTTACGTGATATATAGGTACTCAGTTGAAAAACAAACTTAGCTTTGCCGTTCAATTCCTAAACATGGTGTTTGCTCCTACTACAAAGTTAAGTTTGTTTCGAGACTATATCCTATTGAACTGTTATATCTAGGCAACTGGCCGATGAATATAGTCAGTTTTTAACTGTGCATAGTATAGGTAATACTATTGCGTTCTAGGTTCTAGAATCAACCTTGTAAGTTTAGAAACTCTGCATGCGAGCGTCATCATTCCATTCTAATCAGTATGTTTGTTATTAAGCGTGATTTTATTTTAGTTACCCCGTATGAGGATGGTTTTATTTATCTTGTGAATACAAGTAAATGTAGGAACATTATGAAAACTAGAGCGTATCTAAGAGAATGTCTCAGCGTGTAATTTAAACTTTTTGCTTCAAACCTCTCTCACTTCTCTCAACTTCGCACTACCTTAATTGAAATCCTCATTTCTAGAGCTGCTTCCGAGATCCCGCACCTGGATCCGCGGGATCCCGCGTCTAGGGAATGTAATTTCCGTGACGCTCACAAAGGGAATTCCGGTTCGACTCCCGCCGGGTGCAAGCGGAAATTCTCGCAAACATACCCTTTGACTTGTACTCGGAAACTCCCCTTTTGTACATTACATATTCCGTCACTTGCAGAATGTTATATTGGAGTGTGCAATATCTTTTTGAACAATATCTCTGCGAAGCTCGATTGTAAATTTAATATTTTTCGTCTTTGAATATCGGGAATATTTTTGATATTTCACAAAAGGTACTGCTGTGCTTTTAGCTATACCTACTAGTATTAAATACTAGCTGTCACCCGTGTGGACTACAGAATAAGCCTTCTCTCTCCTCTGTATTCCCAATTACATGTATTCAAAATTTCATGAAGATTGGTTTAGTAAATACCTACAGCGTGAAGAGGTAACAAACAAAGAAACTTTAGAATTTATAAAATTTGTCAGAATTCTTATCATTTACTTTATTTCTCATAAAAATTTAACTTCTATGCTGCTCTGGGAGTGAAAAAAAAAGTATACTACTTACTACAGCTGCTTCTCTTCCCGGACATACTGTACAAGTCAGTAGGTAGAGGGACAACCTGTCACTACTAACCAAATTTGTACATCTCAACTATACTTTCAAAATTGGTCAGAAGTGGCACCACGTGGTCCTATCGGCCCTTGGTACTCTGCCTACCCCGTAAGGGATAAAGACGTGATGTATGTAAAAATATTAATACAGTAAAAACATGTTTAAGTATGATTGAAGTAAATGCTTAAACAATCTCCGGGAGATTTCAACAAGTTGGTAACAAGAAAATTAAATTGTAATCACCAATAGGGATACAAAACATATAATTCCAGAATACATAATGGCCTGTCGTAGAACCGATGGACGGTGGAGTAAACAGGTTCTCGAATGGAGACCGCGCCTCGGCAAGCGTAGCGTTGGACGCCCTCCGGACAGATGGACCGATGACTTAAAGAGGACGGCTGGTAGTGACTGGATGGCAAAAACGGGAGATCGAGCCATGTGGCGTACACTGGGGGAGGCCTACGTCCAGCAGTGGACTGCAATAGGCTGACGATGATGATGAATGCCCATATAGTTTGTGCACATTTTTTGTCAATCTATTTACCATAACAATAACTAACATTAACATATGGCCTATTAACATATTACGTAACTAAAACAAACAAAACCAAATTCGAATCTCTACCCAATAGAAATAACGCGTAGTAAATAGAAGCCGTTCGTTCATTCATTCAGAGCACGCACCGCTCACTCATTCAGCTCACTTCGGCTCGATTGAGTGAGGCTCTATTGTGGTCGTACAATCAATCGCTCGTTTCTATT
Source organism: Carposina sasakii (assembly GCA_014607495.2). Lineage (NCBI taxonomy): Eukaryota > Metazoa > Arthropoda > Insecta > Lepidoptera > Carposinidae > Carposina > Carposina sasakii. The sequence goes on from CP053161.1 coordinate 3,211,890, forward strand.
CTCAGCTCGTTTTATAAATGAACAATTGCAAAAAACTTTTTAAAAAGTAACTGAACAGAATCAATTTTAATTTATTTGTTTTGTGAGAGTGTTTAGAAGTCGTTAATCTATACATATCTACACATATAATAAAAATGTAACGGATCGCTGTCTCTACATGGAAGATATATAAGAAAAAATGCGATCGGACTCGCGCACCGAGGGTTCCGTACAAACCTGAATACAAAGTTTATCAACGAGTCACGCGTTCATAGGAAAAAAGTAATAAGTTTATATTTATTAAAAAAAATATTTTGTAATGTAACAATGATTTTTCCTTTATGTGTGCTATAAAATGTTTGTTTCTGTTTATCTGTGCGTTTGTGCACGCTAATCTCAGCTTAAAGGTATTATAGACGGTATTTGGTATGAATTTCTTTAATACCTCTACGCGTTTAAGGAAATGGGTAGTAAGTTTAAAATTATTTAAAAAAAATATATTATGTGATGTAACTAAAAATGTATGGTTTTCGATTTCCTTTATCTATGATGCGTTGCTTCGTACCAAATTTCAAGTTTGAGTCACGGGAAGCACCCTGTAGGTTTTGATTCCCTTGCATGTCGAATATATTGTGAGAAAAAGGGTCTTGACAGACGGACGGACGGACAGACGGACAACAAAGTGGTCCGTTTTTTCCTTTTGAGGTACGGAACCCTAAAAATATTATACTTAAATTTTGATCACGCTATCTCAGAAACGGCTGAACTTTCGATGCAGTTTTCAGGAATATATTGTGACAGGTCCCACTTAACATACAGGCTACTTTTTATCCCGAGAAAATGTTTTTATCCCGGATAATTTCGATATTTTTTTTCTGTAGTCAACGCGGACGGAGTCGCGGGCGTCCACTAGTTTATTAATATATACATAGGTACATATAATCACGCCTTTATCCCTTATTTAATAGCTAGTTGATAGTAACGTAACCTACATAATACATTCTGCATAAAGATTGCGGGTACTAGACAATAGTAGGTACTACGCCGTAGACCGTCTACGTCGTAGTATTTACTACGTAGTATTCTGACATTCGTAGTAGCTACAGGAGGTCTACTCTGAAGTGACGATAAACGAAGTATCGGCCGAATATCGGATCCGATCGGATCAGTCGCGCCGTTTTTTCATTCGGTCCGATCGAACTCTATTTGACAGGTATAAGGCTAGATAATAGAAAGCTTATAATATTAGTCAATGTGAATTATTCTCTGTGGTTCCGAATGAGTTGTGAACTCAGATGAATGAAACCGAAGCAATTTCGTAGTAGGCTGTCAAAGGCTTCGATTCGGTCGGGCTTCGGTCGGACCGAAAGATTCGAAAGCGGCATTTCAGAGTAGACCCCCAGTTTGCACGTAACTTGACGGCAACTTTTATAGTTCTTTTCAATGAACCAAAGAAAATTATTTTACTTGAATACAATTTAATATTGCAAGCGGCTCCTTAATTACATACACGGACCTTTTTTTAACTTGCTACGGGTGATCTTAACTGACTACATTAACACGTAATGACCATTTCCAATCCATATTCGATGTTCGGGTATGGGCTAGCTGAGAGTAACTCGAAAAAATGTAACGTCACTCTTAATCCAATAAGATATTTTTAAGCAATTGAGTTGAAATAGGTATATGACAATGCACGACCTTGCAATAATGATGCGTTGAATGAGATGAACAGACTTAGTTACCAGGTTACAAAAACAAGCTAGCGCTAATTTGGTATTTCATTACGTATCCAAAAGCTTGTCGCGACATTTAAGTACTCGGGTCAAGGTGAGGGGGTGGCAGAAACGTGACCCTGTCATTTACAACTGCCTTCCTGAAACCTCAACACAAAGATGCTGCCTAATAAACATTTAAAAGTAAGAACGTAAATACGAGTACTTAAATGTCGCGACAAGCTATCAGATGACCGTAACATATCTATTGTGGTGTTGCTGATTTTATGTCTGGCTAAATGGCTGTATCCAGAAAACTGCTGAATCATAAAGGAGATCCTATTGCGTTGTAAAGCATAGCGGGGCCATCATCACCATCATCATTTCAGCCCTGGGAAGTCCACTGCTGGTCATAGGCCTCCCCCAACAACCTCCATACCGACCGGTCGGAAGCAGCCTGCATCCAACCGACCTGGCCAGGTCATCCGTCCATCTCGCGGGTACGAGTGCCGTTACCAATATATGAAGCCGATACCCGCGGGGCCATATGTACAATGATATATTTGCGTGGCACTTAAGATTACTTCCAGTATAATATATTAAATAAGTCTGACATATTATACCTATATTGTATTTGACATACTACTTATAATAATTGACATACTTATACAGGGTGTAACAAAAAGGGTATGTTAAGCGAAAAGCTATGTAAATAGCCCACTATAGAGAATCTATCTACAAAATTTGAGACTCGAAATCACATTTTTATTTTTCAAGATTGTATGAAAATTTCTGAGATATTTAAAAATTCTCCATACTATCGGGAAAAATAAACATGTGATTTCGGGTCTCAAATTTTGTGGATAGGTTCTCTATAGTGGGCTATTTACATAACTTTTCGCTTAACATACCCTTTTTGTTACACCCTGTAGAATTGATTTGCGCATGTTTGTGATTGTTTAAAGTTTTTACAAATTTACTTGTACCTATTTTTATGTGATTTAAAACACAATGTTTATTATAAAATTACTAATAAAGAAATGGAAAAAAAAAATTCCTCACCCGGGTGGGAATCGAACCCACGACCTCTGCATTCCGTGCCAGTTTATTGTTAACTGTAATAATAACTAATAATTAATAACTGAATAAATTAATTATGATCAGAGTATGAGTTCCTTAGTCGACTCTTACGACATGCACGGAAGGAGATGCAGCTGATGTATTCTAGTGAAGTCCTGCATTATCACAGAATAAAATATAAAGTAAAAAAACTAGAAATTCAAACTAAACTACACCATATATAACGAAAGCTTTATTACATTAATCTGTATTTCAAACAGATAAAGTCGCGGTCAAAAGCGAGTCGGGCCAATTCCAATAATATTCCGAGCACATCTCCGTTCGCCGTCCGTTTTGCCTACCAATCGTTTTTTTACCCTCCCACCCCGACGGGAAACTCGACGGTAATGACTCGGGAGGCAAAGAGATGCTAGATAGCACTTTTTTACCCTTTTCGGGGCTCGTTTAGATTTTTTGGGTGAATCCGGAATTACGGTTAATATTTAGTACGGTTTTACTTGTGGTTGATTGCGAATTTTTGTTACATAGCTCTAGTTTTATTTTTAAGTAATGATTTTTTATCCAGGATTAATCTCAACCAAGATAAGCCAACAACGCAGGTGCACAGGTGTGCACTTGTGCATTATAATATAATAGTGCACAAGTGCACACTCTATTCCTTCATTCTCATGGGCGACAGTTCGATGGGACAGAAAAGAGATCAGGGGCCAATTCTTGAAAAGCCTCGAGTTGGAACGAAGCCCCAGGGAGCAATTCTTAATTTTTTTTGAGCCGAAACGCAACCACTAACGAACCGTTAACGAAACGCGGTGCGAAGCAATATATACTTACCGCTTGAGTAATAAGGTATATTTTAACACGCATCGGTCGCGAGTATAACAGAATAAAAATAAATAATATCTGTCTTGTGCTGAAATGTGTCTAATTACGTCATCATAAAGTAATTATAGCCGCGTGGTGCCGGCAGAGTAGAGTTTGTACCACCCCTGCCTGCCCGTGGGTATCGTACGAGGCGATTAAGTGTTTCCGGGAGGTGGGCAGCAGCGCCTCCCGTACTGACAACATAGTCCGAAAATCACACTGCGGTCACCAACCCGCCTGCCCAGCGTGGTGACTGTGGGCAAAAACCCCCTGTGGCAGTAGCCTTGTGGCGTGCCCTGGGGGAGGCCCACGTCCAGCAGTGGACTGCAATAGGCTGATGAGTATAAAGTAATTATTGCTTTGTTCTGAGCGTCTAGAACGGTTCCGTTTCGGCTTCGTTCCAACTCGAGACTTTTCAAGAATTGGCCCCCAGGCACATGACCACATGCTTTCTGAGGTACGAGCTAAACGAAATTACATAATAAAAACCCGTACATGAAAAAAAATCAGTGATACAGGCCCGTGATTAACGGTCCATTGGTGTAGTAGGTAGTGAGTGACCCTGCCTGCGACGCCATAGGTCCTGGCTTCGAATCCGGGTAGGTGCAAATATTGATGTTTGTTTCTGAGTCATGGATGATTCTAATCTGTCTATGTATTTATATACCTACCGTTGCTTAGTACTAATGTGTTGTGAAATGTGTGTGTGTGTGTGTGTGTATGTGCTATACCATTGGGCTGTTCCCGCTTATTAAATGTTGCTTGCTACCTACGAGTGAGTACCTGGTACTAAGCCGTGCGTTCTAAGCCAGGGATTATGTATAAGCCGTATTAGCTGCCGGTACTAAATATTTCCTTATACACATTTAAACAGTCTGCAACATTATACCAAGATTCTTTGTGCCTACGTAGTAACATTTTACAACATACATAATCGGAATTAGGTTCCTAAGACGATCACTCAGATTAAGTTAATATATTCTACCTAAAATAAAACTATATCTGCTCAAAATAAATTAAGTTTAATACAATCAAATTAAAAATGTATTTCCGGCGAGTAATAAAATAACACTGTCAAATACTATATAGATGTTCGGATATATAAAACAAAAATTAAATTAAATTGAATCGGGATCGTATTTCCCTTTTAACAATGAAATTTTCATAACGAAATTTCGTTATAAATCAACAAAAAAAAAACTCCAACTATGCAATACAATATCAAACTCGAAACAAAAGCTATTCAATCGGAAACCAATCCGCATTATTCACGTTTCCCCCAAAACCTGCGAAATAATCCATTTCCATGGAGTTTTATTTTATTTTCCAGTGAAACTACGAGTGGAATCAATATGCAATTTGTTCTGTAGATTTAACCCTTCAATATGTTACATTATGTTTATTTGTAAGCTCGATTTGTTTTATAGGGTTAAAATACACAGGATATTGTACTGAGGCGTTGGTTTTACAAGAATATATCAGCTGCATCTCCTTCCTTGCATGTCGTAAGAGTCGACTAAGGCCACATCCCCATTAGGCGAACAGCCGACTGTTAGCTGACTGACTCTGAGTGGCGTATCGGTCGCTAATTTAATATCAACTGAGCGGCGAACTAGAGCGTATTAGCCGCCTAGTGTACATTAGCGAACGGAGCGCCGGCATAGTGCACAAGCTGTCGGTGACTGCGCGCATCATTCGCTGCGAATCAGACGCAAACAGAATGAGTCGGCAAGCGAAACGTCGCAAATTGCGTACATTACGCGCTGTATGGACACTCCATTTAAAATGTATATGGAGGCAAACTGGAAGCAAACAGCAGCCGCTCACTGTTTGCCCAATGGGAAGTCAGGAGCGTCATCCTGTAGTTTTGCTACCCCTTTTAGTAACACAGCCATGATTTTCATAAATGTATGTATATTTTCTAGTGAAGCCCTACATTACCACAGGATATTAACCATTACAGGTTTTTAAGTGAGTAAAACAAAGTTAAATACGTACGTATGTAAAATCATTCAGGCCTTATCCTCCGCTACACTCTCTCTGTTCAAGATGGCGCCTTACGCTAAATTATATCAATCAATCTATTACATCTACATTGAATATAAGCATCGATCTCAAAGTCTCTGGAATAATAAAATTTGTCTTTGGTCTGATGTTTTTAAAGGAGAACGCTACGCTTCGAACCTAGAGTCTGGGTAGGCTGACTTTATGGAGGTTTTTCAATAAACAAAGCCGTTGGCCATTATGGTAAACAAAGACTTAACCAACATATTTGTAGCCATGGCTGGGCACTTAGTCGTTTGGCCTCGTTGTTAATATACAAATCTCAGGCTATGGTTATTGGTATTTAAGCACAAAAATTTTAAATCAATCTAACATTCCGCAATTATTATATAATGGGGTTGTGATACCATACTGAAGTAAGGCCAAGAACTTATGAATGTCTTACATTTGGTCGCAGTTTTAATGTTCGATGGTCACAGGTAGTGAGGTAAGTAGGAAAGTGCATTCCACCTTCCATGCACTTTTAGAACGTCTCCATGGTAATCCTAATTTGCTAAATCCTTTTAGCCGAACATTTACTCAATCCCTTCTTCTGCCAGATAATAATGAGTTAAGAGTTTAGACTATGCATGTTTGCATCCTGATAATGAGGAGCTGCTCATCCGTCTGTCTATAAAAACTAGAACGTCTTCAAAATTTTCAGGGTATTCCTTACTGCAAGTATGACTGTCAATGTCAACTCAATTTCGGAAAGAGCAAAGGTGGCTCCCAATCGACTTCGCCGGAATGTTCACATACTAACACTTCTATTTAAAATTTTATACCATATACCCTGTCAGCCTGATATGGTCTTTTTTACAGCGATTTGATTATCTGTTCTCAAGAGATCGCCCACTACGATCAGCTACTACTTCTCTTCTTAAAACTCCCCGTCATCTATTCTGTTGCATATGACTACTCCTACACTGTCTATGCAGTCAAGCTGTGGAACTCACTACCGCACACCATACGTGATTGTCCTACAATTGACATCTTTAAGAGACAAGTAAAGGCATACATACCTTTCTCTTCCTTAGGGTCTGTCGGTTATTTTATTATTGTAAGATACTTTTATTGTAAGTCTATGTAGGTAAGGTTTATTATATGTAGATATGTATTATTATGTAGGTATACGTATTGATATTATGAGGTTTATGTAAGTATATTTATTTGGTATTGTGTACAACGTGAGAAATCTCTTATAGGGATAAGCGCCTTTGTACATTCAATATTTAATAAAATTTGTCTTTGGTCTGATGTTTTTAAAGGAGAACGCTACGTAAAATGTTTTTCCATATAAAATGTCTGTGTACAATAAAGAATAAAGAAACAAAGCATTAAATACTCGTACATATAAATACAAAATTTCTGAGTCTTTTCACACAAAAATACACTTGTATACGAGTTCAGTGCACGAAAAAAACAATTAAAGCTGAAACCTCAACAACTCTTAATTCGCTACAAAGAGACCACGGTATTGCCACGGACGGGAGGCAACGTGAGGGTCACTAGAGGCCAGGAGGAACAGAGAGGAGGTGGCCTCACAAACCGTACCGCAGATTAGCTTATTTTTACCGGGCTGCGCCAGAAGGACGATTGTTTTTGAGTGTATGTAATGTACTCGTATGTATACGAGTATTTCTTTGGCACGCTCTAGAGCAGTGGTTCCCAATTAGTGGTACACGTACCCCCAGGGGTACGCAAGGTTGCATCAAGGAGTACACGGCGCGTACCAAAAAAAAAAACAAAATTACTAAAATTACCAAAAAATATTTATACAACCAGATTTTTCAGAGTTGTGCAAAAGAAAAACTTGCCCGTTTGTCACATTAATAAAACTGGTATTCTCTGTCATCTTGTATTGCATTTTGATAGCAATAAATTCTAAATACATCTGATTTCGTCTCTTATTTATTTATCGTTCCTGCAATAGGGGTACGCGATTTTGAGGTCTTTCTTAGAGTGGCACGTAGAAAAAACTAATTGGGAACCACTGCTCTAGAGCCTAAACAACTTGTCGCATTTGAGCTTAAGAAGTAGCTAACATTAGAGTCGGGTTTTTTTCTATAAGTAAATGATCATCTAACCCGTGGTAACCGGTTGCTAAACGTCATAGGACGACAACGCGACAATTCAAAGACTACTATTTTGTAATCTGTCGATAAACAGACCACGTCAGTACCTAGTTATATGTCTACATTAAACATCGCATGTCTTCTCCATACTTCTTCCACGGTTGCGGGACACAAATTAGTCCCGTAACACGAGCGCAGCCCACCATTTAGCTGTGTTGCCGCATCTCTCATTTCTACCATTCCCTACCATTTGCAGCAATTCCCCTCGAAACTGCCGAGTTGGCAGCCAATCCCGGTGGTTTGGGTTTTGCATTCGGAGTTTCGGGAATTGTCCGTGAATTATGCGTACGATCCTGTTTTTATTTTGGGTAAATTGTAATTATTGGGATAGAAAAACTTGCATGAAAGAATCCCATAAATAACGTGATAAAAGGCAGGACGATGATGATGATGAAGTTAGGTATAACCTTCGATAATTTCAGTCTTTTCTTTTCAAGTTTAATGAAAACTATGATTATTATTATAACTTTAAGGTTTCATTCCTACATGGTGATACAATCTTTTCTATTATCTTAAGGTAATAAGCAAACGTCTAACTAAATTAAACCTCGTTTATCCTAGTTGACAACTAGTTATATTCCGAAACAACAATTTTCCAACTCTGACTGTAACTCCTGCGCTCGACATCCCATTACAAGTTCTAAACGTTCTTGCCATGCTGCGGTCAAACAACAAATCGGACCTTCGAGAAACTTTCTGTGTTAATTATTTGTTTATTGGTTACTTTACAGGTACCTAAGTATTATTACTTTTAATTAACTTTTCGTGAATGAGTAGTTTATTCAATCATAAACATAATTGGAAAGAATTTCTGTCTGTTACAGATCATCATCATCAGCCTATTGCAGTCCACTGCTGGACGTAGGCCTCCCCCAGGGCACGCCACAAGGCTACTGCCACAGGCGGGTTTTGCCCATAGTCACCACGCTGGGCAGGCGGGTTGGTGACCGCAGTGTGATTTTCGGACTATGTTGTCAACACGGGAGGCGCTGCCGCCCACCTCCCGGAAACCCTTAATCGCCTCGTACGATACCCACGGGCTGACATGGGGTGGTACGAATTCTACTCTGCCGGCACCACGCAGCATCGCCAGTTAGATATTACTCAAATGGTTATCACTTTCTAACCAACAGAGATTAAAGTTGAATACAAACCAACTAAAAACACATACTTACTTAACAACTGTCTTTAAAAACCACTTCCAGTTTCCACAACTTTTAGAATACTAAGCCCGGCGACTTTCACGTGATGGGCATTAGATAATTGTCGGAGCGAACACTCTAGGAAATTCAAGGATGTGTCTGCAGAAAATTCAAAGAACAATTTAGGAAAACCCAAGCTTATATTATGTAAGTAATATGGGATGGTATCACTATACAGGCTGTGTCACGTTCCCGAAACACGGAATCTCCTCATCATCACGATCATTTTTCTCTATGGGTTGGGAAGTGTGTGGTTTCCATTATCCAAAGTTGAGTAAATAGACGTTTTTCTGCATAAATGCACATAGACAGCAAGATTTTTTCACGTATTAATATCTGTCTATAAATAAACTAGATATTGTTTAATTAAAAAAAAAAATCCCAGCATCAACTCTATTTTATGTATAGAATACCACCCTTCGTTAAGGTGACTCAAAAAAACATCCTGTATGTGTCACAAGCATGAGGGTTTGTGATTATTCGTATATAAGCTTTTAGCATCACCTACTCGATTATAAGCCTCATCCGTTACATACAGTTATCTAAAAGGTAATATATTACAGCAATAAAGTATACTAAAATAAGATTAAAATTATATTTTTATTTTTTAGTACGGGGCGTTTTCCGTTGAATGATTCGCGACAATCGACTCCTTATCTCAAAAAAGTAACTCAATAACGTCACGTAAACAAGTGAAATTAAACTCACCGCAAATCTGGCAATATAAACGGTATGAATAAATGGATTTCCCTCAGCAAGATTAATGTTTTTTTACACAAACGTTGAGCGCGTTTATACCACCCACGGATGAAAGCTGATCTCCTGCGCTGATGACACTGGTGTAAAGGTTATCGTACACAATGCTAATCTTACTCGTTGCTATGTTGTTATACAGATGCTTAGAAAATACTTTAAGAACCTACGCACAAAATGGCAAAGGGCAAAGGGAAAATTTTATGGCCAGCAGCTTTATAATGGAATTATCATATATTTCGCTTAACGTTTCTTTGGAAATATGATATGTAATTTTACGAACCTATGTATAGTACATAATAATATACTGATATAGTATTGACCATAGGTACTAGATCTGACTGCTCTGTCATATGTTAATGTTATTATGTTGCTAATATGGCCGAGCCATTGTCTAAAACAATTTTGGGAATTAATGGCAAGATCTTTAAAAAAATACGAATTAATCAGCCCTTCAACACAAAAATACAGTCTAAATATAAAACATTGAATAATGCAAAACCGTATCAAAATGAAACACATTATGGAAATAAGAACACAAGTATAACATTGCTAATGGTCAAAATGTGAACTAAAATAGTTTCAAATTGAGTTCGTACAACAACAAAACATAAATTGACTTCCACATAGCAAGTGGTGCCGCCACACACTGCCCCAAGCTATGCCAGCCACATTCGTGACTACGTGGAACTGTGCATTAGCATAGGATCCGTGAAAGCAGTACAGCATATTTCTTCACGAGTGCGAAAGGAAGGTGAAACACGTCGGCATTTCCACTAGATAAGCAACTTTTATTATAAGAATTCTGCGTTACTGCGATATTCAACGAGAATGAATAAATCATGGAAACTTTCAGACGCTTTCGGAGATTTCGACTGACCGAGCAATCTGTAAAAAGATGGAAAAAATATCTGTTCCAATTCCAATGAAATGCGATCTGCTTTATATTTATGAAGATAGTGTTACTGGATCTAGAAAAATCGTTTTTAAGGTCTCTATTTATCTTGAAAAGTTTTGTTACTATGCAAGGTTTTTCTAAGGAATCTAATATAACGCACAGACTCATATGTTTAAATAGTTATAAATATCTTGCTATACTCGTACACTCGTAAGACAATATAAAATATTATATAAAATATTAATATAACATTATAAAATATTAATAAGAAAATCAAAATCAATGAATTTATTTCATGTAAAATCTGTACATGAAATAAATTCATTGGTACTTACAGGCCCGTGACTGGGATCGAACTTACGCCTCCCGCTTGGAAGGTGCACGTTTTAACCACTGGGCTATCACCTAAATATAACAAGAATACCAACCACTATGTTACTACTACAGTATGGCGACTGAAAGTAGTACATTGTACATAGAACCATCATACAACACACGGAAACGTGCCAAGTGACAAACAAACAACAAGTTACGAACAAACATGTACACATAACACGTATTGTTACCTGCATCGCTGTGACATGTGTAGAACTTGTAACATAGAAATGTAACAGAGTTACATGTTACATTGACCACTGTGTAACTTACTTGTCGATTGCGATTAAAATGTTGTTCTCACTTTATAAAACTAAGGTTCTTGCACAAATATAGATAATACTGGACTCGCTTTGTACATGGCAGGCATCCTCGGAGATATTATATATTCTTCTATACATATAATAAAAATGTAACGGATCGCTGTCTGTACATGGAAGATATATGAGAAAAAATATTATAGGAGACCTTTATTAACGCAATAGTACCAAAAGAATGATTTTTGGATTTTTTGTCTGTTTGTCGGTTTGTCTGTGCGTTTGTGCACGCTAATCTCAGAAACGGCTGAACCGATTTCGATGCAGTTTTCAGAAATATATTGTGACAGGTCCCACTTAACATACAGGCTACTTTTAATCCCGGGAAAATGTTTTTAACCCGGATACTTTAGATTTTTTGTTTTTTTTTCTGTAGTTCACGCGGACGGAGTCGCGGGCGTCCACTAGTACTGTAATAAATATAGTAATTTTCGAAATGAGACACCATCATGTGTGTTCCTATCGTATCTAAGTATTTCTCCCTATGTCTATTGTCTTGTTCTATGTTGTTCCTGTCTGTATATGTGTCATTTTTAAATAAATATTTTTCCATTCTATTCATTCATGGTTCTAAAGAGTGACTTGTCCGATCTTCAGTATGGTTTAGTATTCGTGGATAAAATGGTATAAAAAGCAGTGAATTATATCTATACTAATTCTATGATTAACTAACACACAAATCTAATTCCCGGCTCAATTTAAAGCAATGTCAGTAAACAAACAAACTTGTAGTGGGAGTAACAACCTGACCGCTCTGTCCCGTTTAATTAAGGTAAAACCAAATCACTTCACTAAGTGCATGCAGGTACAGGCTACAAAGGCGAATGGGCAAAGCCTATTGTCCGTCTGTACGACATCTGAACGTAGTAGGTACGAGATTCTAGGATATACGCGTTTTAAAACGCGGATTAGAAAAAAAAACTATTCGAAAATAATAACACGACCTGCTTTCCCGTAATGTAAAGTGGGAAACACTCTTTGTAAATTGATATTGAGATGGTAAAATTCGTCATCCGAGTAATTGACCCGGTAGCTCAGTGGTTAGAGCGCTAGCACGGTATGCAGAGGTCGTGGGTTCGATTCCCACTCCGGTGAGGAATTTTTTCCATTTCTTTATTAATAATTTTATAAATTGTTTTTTGTCGAAATATTTATAATATTAGTATGATCATATCTAACTACACGAGTTTACATGTGTACTTATATTATACCCATAGGTTAATGCTACAATAAGGTAGTGCAATTCAAATGTAATTGAAAATCATAGAAAAAACATTAAAAGACGCCAACTATAATGTTCATACTCGTACCCCCTGCAAACCCCTACCCTCTGCTACCCTCAATCACAAGCCATTCATCCTCTCACTACACTTTAAACTGCGGAAAATCCGAAGGTTTTTCGTTTCATCCGTGCTTGTTATGTTTTTAGAGTTTATCAGCTTTTGTTACTGACCATTGTTTGGTTTAATAGCGATGCGTGATTTGAATGTGGGTAGTTAAAATGACGGGATTTTACTGTGCTTTGGGGTAAAGAATATGTTTTCTACTATATTCTCCCAAATATGGAACCCACAATATGAGGTATATAATACACGCATAGAAAAAATACAAAAAAGATTTCTTAGGTTTTTGGACTTCAAGGCTAAAAAATGGTCACTAAATTATGAGCACCGCCTAAAACGTTACCATTTTCTACCACTTTCTTTGCATCGTAAGGTAAATGATGTTTCCTACCTTATATATCTAGCCAATAGTAGTATTGATAGTCCTGAATTATTATCGAAGATAGGACTCCGAACAAATACTCTTAACCTCCGGCAAAGACCCATACTAAATGTTGAATTTTTTAGCACGAAGTACAGACGTAACTCGTTTCTGCTACGTAGCTGCAATACATTTAATAAGTTAAGTTCTGACCATAATTTTGACCTATTCTGTAGCAGCACAGCAGCTATTAAGCGATCGATTACAGAGGGGTATTTTGGGGCACTGGATGGCGACGGTTGATTCTCGCTGTTAGCAAGATTTTTTTATTATTTAAATTTTGTCATAGTGTAATTTTTACCAGTGTAGTTTGTACCTAATGTTACCTGCTATATTGTAACTAAAAGTGGAAGTTAGTAATTGGCATATTGTTTCTGTCTTGATATGTATATAGTCGTAAGCTGTTAACTTTCCGAAAAATAAATAAATAAATAATAAAAAATATATATATACGCGTAATGTATTAGGGATGTACAAGACTCGAGGCGTCGAGTCCTATTTTTGAAGCCTCGATGGCAAGACTCAGTAAGCGCGGTAGGCACGGGGTCCCAAGCCTACATGAACCACGAGCTCTCTGAACCATGCGTCGAGGCTTTAAAAGGG